>CM066038.1:243481387-243933887 GCA_033557465.1 Ichthyophis bannanicus | reverse complement strand
CTATTTTATTTATTTATTTAGTATACATTTGTATACCGCTACTTCCAGCGATCAGCAGCGGTTTTTGATTACAGATTGGAAATTGTCAAATCATGACAGGAAATTTTTGAGGTATAAACACATTGATTAGACAGGAAAGCACAGCACACAGAGAACTATTTTACAGGGAACATGGGCTATGGAGGGTTAAGTGGCTTGCCCAAGACCACAAGGAGCACCTGTGGGACTAGAAACCCCAGTCCTTCCGGCCCAAGGTTGCTGTCCTCTAGTGGGATTTGAACCCCCGACCTTCCGGCCCGAAGTACCTTGCCCCAACCACTAGGCTACTCCTCCACTCCATAAAAGCTAATTTAAGATAGGCATACCAGTGAATTTCATGCAATCAAAATAACCAATAAAAACTCCCCACACTCACAAATCTTTTCTTAACTCATTTGTTAAAAACAAGAGAGGCATCAACGACACAAAGATTAGCCCTTCTGGCCACTTTTGCCACTAGTCATCTGTATTTCCCTCTTAATCTTGATTCTATTTTTGTTACTACTTATGGTGCACAGTTTATATTTGTATTTCTGTTTCACCATTACATATACTTCACATATTTGCAAAACAATTTAATCAGGCTTTTAAAATCTCTCAAGACACAATGTTTATTTATTTAGCAGCATTTAGCTCATGCTTTTCCAGTAGCATTTCAAGGCAAGTTACAATCAGATACAGTAAGTATTTCCCTGTTCCCAGAGGGCTTACAATCTAAGTTTGTACCTGAGACAATGGAAAGATAAATGACTTGCCCAAAGCCACAAGGAACGACAGTGGGATTTGAATCTTGGTCTTTTTGATCACAGACCATGGCTCTAAACACTAAGCTACTCCTCCCCGACAGTAGGGTGAAAACTTCTATATATTCTGCACATAGGTTTTCAACAAGAAAGCCTGACATTGATGTTTCGGCAAACACCTACGTCCGGGGCTAAAAATACTTCAGGGGAGCACAATTATTATATCTTCAAATCAACTTCACTCTAGGACTGCAAAATCAAAACCATGGAACCGGTATTATTTCCATCCAATCTATGCCACCATTTTTAAAGGACAGACCAACGGTGCTTCCCCTCAATCATATGATCCAGAATTGCTTTTTGTTTTCCTTTTCACAGCAATAAACACACTAATAATTCCGAAAGCATTAACAAAATGCACCCAGACAACGGCTAACAGGGCATTCAGATTTTGCACCCCAAGATGCTGGAACGCACTACCATCGAACATTCATGCAATCACTGACCTAACCCAGTTCAGGAAAACACTCAAATATCACCTGTTCCTCAAATACTACCCACTCAGCAATACGCCAAGCCAAATCCACCAACAAAAGTAGCTACACCATCATTATCAGTTAGTCTCACCAACTTTCTCGGTGCAATATCTAGGATCATTGTGCATTGTCATGACGCCTGTATGTAAATAATATTTGTAAATAGTTCCCCTATGTTACCCAAGTTTGTACACCTGTTCTCTGTAAACACAGAATAGCTTGTTGTTCTGGTAATTTTGTTTCATGTGAACCAAATACCGAATAGCGCGGTATATAAAAGATTGTAATAAATAAATAAATTTGATTAATAAAAAGCAGGCCATTCAATTTTTCTATTCAACCCATGTGGTGCCATTGTGTGTAATGAAAAAGAATGTTGTCGCTCAACACAGTGTGTCACTACTGGCGCTCTGTGATCCTGATTGACTATTCTACTAGGCAAAACTTGCAGGTCACTGTTCCCAGCATAAATCAATGAGCATGGATAGATCATGATGTAAAATAATTTTCCCTGAACTTGCCAGTTGAAGTTAACATATATAGGCTTACAATTTGGTAGAATAATAGGATTCTGTCAAAACACTGGTGGACACACCGAACACTATTCACATGGAGAAAAACCTTTTGCTAACACTTCTGGGGCTCCATAGTAAGCAGAGCAAACAAGCAAATCTCTCAAATTTGCTCCACATTGAAAGGCAGAGGATTTCTTGTAAAAACAGCATGATGCTCTAATGATCTATACTGTATAAATCTCTTCTGAAAATGGCAATACAGATGTCATATGTGATGAGTCCCTTCTTTTGCGCATAGCTCCAACAGCAATGATCGATTAGAATGATTAGCCAAAACATAATCCTGCTATACAAACACAAAATGGGTACCCTCTGTTTTTGTGGGGGTTTTTTAATTGAAAGTTATCAACTGATCAAACAATCCAGAGAAAATCAACATAAACAAACATACTCTGCCACATGTAAGAAAACCACAAAAAGGACATGAAAAACAAGGGAAATAGTCCTGTACATGAGTATTCTAGCTCACTTTTAAGAGGAACAACACTCCAAAAAGAAAAGTAATAAACATAAAAAGGCAATCATGGGGAGTATGCATGGCTGAGTGAGGTGAGTGTGGGTTATCCGGAGCCCTGTGACATCGCGGCTGTGAGCAGTGCTGAGTGACTGCAAGCATTAGGGTGGACCTCCCTTGCTGACGTCACTATCATCAGGACACCTTAAAAAACGCCAGTTTTGCTACCTCCAGTGGGAGAACGCATGGCTGAGTGAGGCAAGTGCGGGTTACCTGGAGCCCTGTGACATCATGGCTGTGAGCAGTGCAGAGTGACTGCAGGCACTGGGGTCGACCTCCCTCATTGACATCACTACCATCAGGACGTATATCATTTGCTGTAGGTTTGGGGCTTGCTCCGAAGGGGCAGGTCACGCCCCTTTGGAGCCCCTTCGAAGTACCTCCAGAGAAGCATACGAAGGGTTGTTGGAAATTGTGTTTTAATTTTTTTTTCTACTCTCCCCCTATCTGGTATTACGATAGGGAAGCATAAAAAGAAGTTATTGCCTAAAGCTTCTTCCAGTCGGCAACAGCAGGGTAAGGTGATGGGACCAGTCGACAAGCATGTTTGTCGGTCTGGTGCCTTCCACTATGTCTGAGGGGGCTTCCCTGAGCTCCAGCGCCCCGAATCCTCCCCTTCCTCCCAACCCTTTTCTTTCATCAATGTTGTTGTGGTTGTTAAGTGCCGTCGAGTTGGTGTTGACTCATGACGACCCTCTGGATAGTTGTCCTAAATTGTGTTCGATCTTCAGTCAGGCGGCTCATTGTTGACAGACTGGTACACGTAGCTGCTGTTATTGTATCGATGCATCTCATTGCTGGCCTTCCTCTTTTGCGTTGACCTTCTACCTTGCCAAGCAAGATGTCTTTTTCTAATGATCTCTCTTGCCTGACTTTAATGTTAGTGAACATGCTGGGATTTCTGTTTTTCCTATGGGCCCAATGCCCAAGCCGGTATATTTGTCTGGAGAGGATAAACCTCAGCTGGGTGAACCAGAAGAACAAGACATTACGTTAAAGGATTTGTGGACAGCTATTCGTGGGATTGATTGTAAATTAACTGATACTGTTACATCTTTATGAAGTTTCTCACAAGAAGCAGCCCTGAAGATGCAGGAGCTAGAGAAGGACTTATCTGAAAATTCTAAATTTTTGGTAGGCTTTGAGAGTCGTCTCTCAGCCTTGCAGTCAGTAAATGTTTCTATTATTAAGGATTTCTTAGCTATTCACCACAAGTTGGAGGCCTTGGAGAATTTTTCTCAGGCTCACAACTTGTGGTTTCTTAATTTTCCTAGGACCCATCTCTTGGCTCCTGAGATCCTGCTGAAGAAATATTTTTCAGAAGTGTTATTATGCAGTGAGGTTTTAATCCAGTCATGTTTCTATTTAACTTTTAGGCTCAGGGTTCCTGCATCTACAGAATGTGACATGGATGTTTCATGTCTGTGCAGCGCTGCGTACGACTTGCAGCGCTATACAAATGCTCAGTAGTAGTTCCTAATGTGGATAAAGCATAGTTACTCACCTGTAACAGGTGATCTCCAGGAACAGCAGGAATTTAGTCCTCACATATGGGTATTGTTGGTACCGACGGAGCCCGCGCGGGAACGCTCCCCAGCGTCCAATCAGAAAGCTTTTGGGAGCATCCCACAGCGCCTGCGTGCTGCCTTTCCGCCTTTCCCAACTGCCTCTCTCGAGTTTTAAAGCTGAGACAAAGAGAAAGAGAGAGAGGGAAAGGAAAGAGATAGATAGAGAGATACAACTCCTAGGGGAAGTGGGTGGGTTGTGAGGACTAAATTCCTGCTGTTCCCGGAGATCACCTGCTACAGGTGAGCAACTATGCTATCTCCAGGAACAAGCAGGAATGTAGTCATCACATAAGGGGACTCCCTAGTTTTAGGTGCCAGGGAGAGACCCCAGAAGTTGTGTGTCCCTGAAAAGGGCTCCACCTCCCCCCATGGATCTCTGGCATCCTACCAGGGATGGTGGGCAGAAGCTGATTAGGTATGGGACAGGTGTTTGAGAACAGCCTGACCAAACAAGGCATGCCGGCGGGAGTCCTTGTCCAAGCAGTAATGGGCTGTGAAGGTATGAACTGAGGCCCAAGTGGCTGCTCGACAGATGTCGTCAATAGACACAGAGTGCAGATGAGCCATTGAGGCTGCCATGGCTCTCACATTGTGAGCTGTGACATGGCCCTCCAGAGAAAGGTTCTTACTCTGATAGGCAAAGGAAATACACTGAGCAATCCAGTTAGATAGTGTTCTCTTGGAGACTGGAAGCAACAAAGAGTTGAGAGGACTTTCTATGTTGCTGTGTTCTTTGTAAGTAAAAAGCTAGAGCTCTTTTACAGTCCAAGGTATGAAGATTCCTTTCTGCATTTGATGCATGAGGTCCTGGAAAAAAGACAGGTAGGTAGATCTCTTGGTTCAGATGAAAAGGCGAGACCACCTTAGGCATAAAGTGTGGATGAGTCCTAAGGACTACCTTGTCATGATGGAACCTTGTATAAGGTGGATTAGCTACTAGCGCTTGCAACACACTAATGCGGCGTGCTGATGTGATTGCAATGAGAAAGATAACCTTCCAAGAAAGGAATTTTAAGGAGGTGGTAGCTAAAGGTTCGAAAAGTGGCTTCATGAGCTGTAACCTTGCTATAAGAGGATGAGAGGAAATAGGCTGTCCATTTAGAGGTTTAAGAGAAGCTGCAATAGCACTCAAATGGACTCTTACTGAATTTGTCTTAAGGCCTGCATTAGATAAATGCAGGAGATACTCCAGCAAAGATTCCAGAGGTATCGCAAGGGGGTTAAGACCCTTTTCTGAACACCAAATAGTAAACCTTTTCCACTTGAAAGCATATGAGCGTCTAGTGGAAGGTTTTCTGGACGCATAAAGAACATCTTTCACTTGCTGAGAACGATTAAGATCTTGGAGATCTAGGCCTTCAGCAACCAAGCCCTGAGATGCAGAGACTGGGGATTGGGATGCCATAACATTCCGTTCTCCTGAGATAGGAGATCTGGAGCAGACCCTAACTCCAGGGAGGGAGCTTGAGAGAGATGTAGAAGCAGAGGGTACCACACTTGCCATGGCCAATGTGGTGCTATGAGAATCATGTGGCCTCTGTCTCTCTGAAGCTTGAAGAGGGTTTTGGGAATTAGGGGAATGGGTGGAAAGGCATACAGGAAGTCTTGACACCAGTAAAGGAGGAAAGCATCCCTGGCCTGAGCCCCCTGAGCCGGAATTCTGGAACAGAACCGGGGAAGTTTGGCATTCCACGGACTTGCAAAGAGGTCTATGTCTGGGGTTCCCCAAAGTTGAAATATCCTGGTCACCTGGTCTGCATGCAGAGACCACTCGTGTGGAAGCAGAACTCGACCGAGTCTGTCCGCCCAAGAGTTTTGAATGCCTGGAAGATATACTACCAGCAGATGAATCTGATGCTCTCTGGCGAGGGCCCATAGTTGCAAAGCTTAGTTGCAAAGCGACAGAGAGCCCGTTCCCCCCTGCTTGTTCACATAGAGCATGGCTACTTGATTGTCCGTATGAATGAGGACTGTCTTGTAGCTGAGCAGGAAGTGGAACACTCGCAGAGCCAGGAAAATTGCTCTGAGTTCCAAGAGATTGATATGTAGACAACTCTCTTGCGGAGACCAGGTGCCCTGGGTGGAGAAGTCTTGCAGATGAGCTCCCCAACCCTTTGGAGAAGCATCTGTTGTGAGAGTTGCTTGGGGTAAGGGTTGTTGAAAGGGGGACCCCAGCAACAGGTTTTGAGTGGACCTCCACCATTGGAGGGACAAAATGAGGCGACTTGTGTTTGCTATATTGTCTGACAGGCACCCTGATGCCTGGGTCCATTGGGTGGATAAAGTCCACTGAGCTGCCCTCATGTGGAGGCGAGCATATGGAACCACATGCACGGTGGATGCCATGTGGCCTAGTAACTGCAAGATTTCTCGAGCAGTTAGAAGAGGCTTTAGCACTGCTTGAGAAGCTAACTGCACCAAGCGAAGGCAACGGGCCTGTGGAAGATAGGCCCTTGCCCTTGTGGTATCCAGGAAAGCTCCTATGAACTCTAAAGACTGAGTGGGAGTTAGACTGGATTTTGGGATGTTTATTACCAGCCCTAAATACTGAAGGATACGCATTGTGCAGGATAGAGAAGTCTTGGCCTCTGACTGTGTTGGAGCTCGAATGAGCCAGTCGTCCAAGTAAGGGAAGACGAATATTCATAGAGTGCAGAGAAATGCTGCTACCACAGCCATGTATTTCGTGAACACCCTTAGTGCTGAGGCCAGACCAAAAGGAAGTACCCTGTATTGGTAGTGCTTTCCTTGAAAAAGGAACCGAAGGAACCTTCTGTGGGTTAGATGGATGAGGACATGGGTGTACGCATCCTTGAGATATAGAGAACAAAGCCAATCCTGACTCTGAAGGTATGGGGTAGCAGAGCTCCGAGAGAAATCATCTTGAATTTCTCCTTGACAAGGAATTTGTTCAATTCTCTGAGATCTAAGATAGGTCTGTAACCCCCTGTTTTCTTTGGAATAAGAAAATAAGGGGAATAGAACCCTGTGCCCTGTTGATGAAGAGGTACTTCTTCTATTGCCCCTTGGGCAAGAAGGATGGCAACTTCCTGACCTAACAGGTTGATGAGAGAGGTCGGAGAATTGAACTGCTTCACTATCGTGTGAGGGGGCATGCTTGAAAAATGAAGTTTGCACCCCTCCTTTATGATGGAGGGTGTCCAATGCTCTGCTGTTATTTGCCCCCATCTGGGGGCAAAATGACATAACCTTCCTGGAATGGTGGACTATTCTGGTCCCTCCAGAACCAGAAAGGCTAAGTTTTCTAGCTGAAAGTCAAAGGCCCTGAGGAGGCTGAGGCTGCTGGGCTAGTGGAGGCCTAGCAGCCTTTGCTTTCTTCTGTTTGGGTGGTTAGAACATAAGAACATAAGATATGCCATACTGGGTCAGACCAAGGTCCATCAAGCCCAGTATTCTGTTTCCAGCAGTGGCCAATCTAGGTCATATGTACCTAGCAGTTTCCCCAAGGGACACAGGTTCCACAATGCTTGTATTGGTTCAAGCATTGATATCCTGGGTCCCTTCTTAATAATGGTTTATGGACCTTTCCTCCAGGAACTTGTCCAAACCTTTTTTAAACCCAGCTACACTAACAGCCTTTACTACATCCCCTGGTAACAAATTCCAGAGTTTGATTACACGTTGAGTGAAAAATTATTTTCTTTTATTAGTCTTAAATAGTTTACCCTGTAGCTTTATTGCATGTCCCCTAGTCTTTCTATATTCTGATAAGGTAAACAATCGATCTACGTTTACACGTTCCACTCCGTTCATTAATTTATAGACTTCTATCATATCTCCCCTCAGCCGTCTGTTTTCCAGGTTAAAGAGCCCTAACCTTTTTAGCCTTTCTTCACAGGAGTATCCTTCCATCACCTTTACCATTTTGGTGGCTCTTCTCTGAACCTTTTCTAAAATCGCTATATCCTTTTTAAGATATGGCGATCAGAACTGCACACAATATTCAAGGTGCGGTCTCACCATGGAACGATATAGAGGCATTATAATATCTTTTGTTTTATTTTCCATTCCTTTCCTTATCATACCTAGCATTCTATTTGCTCTCTTGGCCGCTGCTGCACACTGGGCCGAGGGTTTTAACATGGTATCCACAATGACGCCTAAATCTTTTTCCTGGGTGGTGGTTCCTAATGTGGAACCTTGCATCTTGTAACCATAGTTTGGGTTGTTCTTCCCTAGGTGCATCACCTTGCACTTGTCCACATTAAATTTCATCTGCCATTTTGTTTATGTTTATTAAACTTAATATACCGCCCTACAATAAATATCAGAGCGGTTCACATGATACAATAACATAAAGAAATCATATTTGCAAAAGAAAGGAAAGGAAGTTACAATAAAAACAGGAAAGCAAATCAGGCAGAATCAAGCCACAGGGCAGGAAGGGAGAGAGGAGAAGAGGGAAAAGAGGGGGAATGGGCTACACAGAAGATGCCCAGTTTTCCAATTTATCAAGATCCTCTTGCAATTTTCCACAATCCTCTTGGGTTTTAACAACTTTAAATAGTTTTGTGTCATCTGCAAATTTGTTAACCTCACTCGTTATTCCACTTTCCAGGTCATTTATGTTGACATTTGCTTGAAAACTGACCTGCAGAAGATGCCTGCTGACCATAAGCAGGATAAAATCTTTTCTTTTTAGAAAAAGATGTTTTCTTGAACAATTTCTTTCTAACAGGATCAGCAGTGGACTTGGATAGTCTATCCAAGGTGGAATTTTCAGCATCCATTTCATTGGCTTTTTCCTGCCAATCTTTACCAAACAGGTTCTCACCAGTACAAGGGATATTTCCCAATTTATCTTGTACCCAGAGCTCTAAATCAGATGCCTGGAGCCAAGCAATTCTACGTGCACCTATGGCGATAGCCGAGGATCTGCTTATACACTCAAAGCAGTCAAAGGCTGCACGGTTGGAGAATTTAGAAACATCTTGGGCATGTTTGACCCAAGTGAGGAAGTCCTGTCTTTTGTCCTCAGAAATGAAAGGACTTAAAGTCTGTAAATTATCTGTGACCTCCTTTAGGAACATTCCCATGTAGAGACTATAGGAACTGATTCTTGCAGCAAGCATGGAAGCTTGGAAGACTTTACGTCCAAAAGCATCCAGGGTTCTGCACTCACGTCCTGAAGGATTAGAGGCATGTCTTTTTGCACTTCTGAGCCTTCTCATAGCTGACTCCACCACAATAGAGTGGTGAGGAAGCTGAGTCTTATGGAAACCAGGACAAGGAGGGACTCGATACATAGTATCCAATCTAAGAGAATGAGGAGAGGTGGTAAGAGGTGTTTCCCACATCCTCAACATGAGATCATATAGAATCTCATGAATGGGTAAGGTAGCTGCCTCCTTAGGAGTTTTGGGATATTGTAAAATTTCCAACTCCTTGGCCCGTGGCTCTGTTTCAGGGGCCACAGTAATGGATAGGCCCTGAGCCACCTCCCTGATGAAGTCTTGGAAGGACATGTCCTCTGGAGGAGACATCCTGTGTTTAGGAGAGGACTCCTCCTCTGGAAGAAGCATCGCTGCATCGACAGAACTTTCAGAATCCTCAGATTCTTCTGAGGACTTGAAGTATCGTTTGTCCGGATGCTCCTGCAGAGCCCGATACCCGTACCGACCAAGGTCGGTACGGGAATAACCGGTACCGGAGAATCGATACCGGAGGGCTTCGGAGGACAGGGTACCGGCACAGCAGACACCGATGCCGATGTTGATGCTATCGGTACCGGTACCGATGCCAGTACCGGTGGAGTTGTCTGTCGCGGTACCAAGGGCGTCGATGCCGCAAGGAAAGCCGCCAGACTGAGTTCCATAGCCAGAACTCTCTGGTCTATGGACGCCGCCAATGCCTGGATGTCAGTACCAGTGGAGACCACCGGTACCCCAGAGCATGGCACCAGGAGATCTGTCGAGGCCGAGCCATCGAGAACATCCTGGAACCCCGATAATGCTTTGGAAGCCGAAGCCTTCCGCCGGGGTAATTTTGCCAGTGCAGAATCCTCGAGGGCAACGCCAGAGGCATCTCGATGCTTAGAAGGAGATCTACCCTTCGAGGACCGGCTGGATTTATGTTTAGTTACCTGAGATCCACGGGAGGAAGAAGCAGCCCTGGAAGACGTCGATGCCACCGAAGCCGCATCAGAGGGAAACAGGGTACTGATCTTGGCAGCTCGGTTCTGCCGACCTCTTTTAGACATCATGGCACAGGACATACAATCCGTGATGGAGTGGTCAGGACCTAAACATTTTAACCACCATTCATGGGTGTCGGTGACGGAAATGGTACCGCCACACTTGGTGCACTTTTTAAAACCTGAGGCAGGTTTTTCCATGTTAAGGAAAAGGTTTTTGGGCCTAAGGCCCAGAAAAGGCACGTGCACCTGAAGAAAAGGAAAAAATAATTTTTTTTTTTACACAGAAATAAGAAAAGAAAGACCGGTGGTACCGGTAGAGCGTCGAAAAAGGCAGACGCGACCACAAAAAGAAAGAAAGAAAAAAGAAATTCTTCTGCGATGACAGGAACATGACCTGCTGGCTCCGTGGAAAAAGAAGAACCGGAGAGAGTCAGTTGGGAAAGGCAGCACGCAGGCGCTGTGGAATGCTCCCAAAAGCTTTCTGATTGGACGCTGGGGAGCATTCCCGCTCGGGCTCCGTCGGTACCGACGATACCCATATGTGATGACTTCATTCCTGCTTGTTCCTGGAGACTTTAACTGATTTCTTAGATCTGAAGCTGACAAAGTGACTGTTTTGAAATTATATTTTAAGTTTAAGAATTCACTTTTCTACAGCGAAAAACTTGCTCTGTTCCCGGATGTGGCATGGAGTACACAACTGCAAGGCAAGCAGTTTTTGAATATGAAATCTAAGGTTTTGGGAGTGGGGGTGACCTTTTTTCTGAAGTTACCTTGCAAGTGCATCGTCACTTGCCAAGGGAGCATTTTTTTTTTATCAATTACAATTGGAAACGTTTTTTGTAGATAAGGCGGCGGTAGAGCAGGAGTCTTAAATGTATTGGCCTCAAAAAATGGGAAGGCGATTGCCTTTATCGTTTGCCTATTTGGTTTTCTTTAGCTATCATCTGTTCTCCTCAATGATGTGGACTGTTAGTTGAGCTTAATATGCCTTTGCTTTTCTTCTCTTTTGAGACTATTTCGGTAAGATGGTTGTCATGGTTTACAGCCTGATTATTTCCTCAAATGTTTGTACATTTGTATAATTTTGAAAATTGAAAAATAAAAGCAATCATAAGAAAATACTCTCTCACTACAAGAGGTGTCCAAACACTTGATGTCCCACCAACCAACCAACCAAACATTAGGTAATATTATGAACATTCAAAACTTTTTCCAAATGAATAGGTTCTGTGAAAACATAACTAATCACCTGAAAAGTAAGAAGACATTTACAGGGGAACTTAAGGAAAAACCTCCCCCCTGCAGCCAGGACTTTAGTACAATGGGACAGAAAGGACTGCCTCCTACACCGAGTGGCATGTGACACATCAGGAAAAAGGAAACAATCTGCCCATAAAAAACGGAATCTTTCATTTTAAAGAAACACTTAAGAATCCTTTTTTATCAAGTTCATTAGCAAAGGAAACCAATAAGGTAGCCCATGAGGCTATTTTATTTTTAGAATCTTCCAAGAACTGAGTTAAATTAATAGGAGAAACAGGAACTAACTCATCCAAATCCCCCTACCAGATTGGCCTTCCTAGTGGATTGGCTTCTACCGGATACTCTGTTAAACCCCGCCCCCCCAAACCCCCCCCCCAAAAACCCATGTGACATTTTGATGAGACTGGAAGGAAAATTCCTCATCTTCTGAGCTGATATACTGTAGCCTCAAACTGACTTATTGGCAAACTCTCCTGTAAACCTCGCGGAAGAGCACTCAAAAAATGCAACTTAGGCACTTATATGCCTTTATAAAATAGTCTTTCAGAACTATCCCTATTAATGCATAAAGCGTAGTTACCTGTTGCAGATGTTCTCCATGGATAGCAAGAATAAGTCCTCTCGTATAGGTGATATCACCGATGGAGCCCCACACAGAACGCTCTCCTACTTCCATTGGAAGCTTTTGGAAGCTACATCGTGCATGTGTGCCTGCCTTCCCGTTTGCTGTAGTGCCACCATCTCCAGTCAAATGTCAAAGCAGTAGCCCAAAAAAGCAACTTCTCAGGGCGTTCTGCTGCTGTTCACGGAGAACACATACTACAGGTGAGAAACTACGCTTTCTTCAAGGACAAGCAGGAAGTAAGTCTTTACTTATGGGACTCCCAAGCTACAAGCTACCGAGGAAGCAAAAGCCCAACAGGGGCAACAAAACTGGAGAACAGGAAAAGCAGCAAGGTTAGTCCCTCTAGGGACTCCACAGATTCAGCATCCTCAGTGTACAGCAGCACCAAGGTAGTCTCACATTTGCAGGTAACCTGGATGGACAGAAGGGCCAGTGGGCAAGAGTTGGACCTAAGACCCAAAGAGGTGCCGAAGTATGGCCTAGCCAAAGTTGCTGTCCCGTCGGGAATCCCCATCCAGACAGTGCCCCAGTGTGAATGTGTGGACTGAAGAACACATAGCAGCCTTGCAGATTTCCTCCATGGAGACCGAGTGCAGGTTGGCAACCGATGTGGCCATGGCTCAGATATTATGAGCTGTGACATGACCATCAAGGGTCAGGCCTGCCTGGGAATATGCCAAAGAAATGCAGTCAGCTGGCCACATGGATAGTGTGTGTTTAGAGACGGCAGCACCCAGCTTATTGGGATCAAAGGAGATAAACAGCTGGTTGGACTGCCAGTGAGCCTTTGTACACTCAAGGTAGAAGGCCAAGGCATGCTTTCAGTCCAGCATGTGCAATGTCGTCTCACCCTGTTTGGCGTGCAGCCTTGGGAAGAATGTTGATAGAACAATTGACTGGTTGAGGTGGAACGTGGAAATCACCTTCGGCAGAAAATGCAGGTGCGTTTGCAGGACCATCCTGTTCTGGTGGATTCTGGTGTAAAGTGAGTAAAGCCACCAAGGCCTGAAGCTTACTGATGTGCTGTGCTGACGTGATTACCACCAGAAACAGGACCTTCTAGGTCAAGAGCCTCAAAGGGAGCCTGCATGAGCTGAGGAAGGACCACATTTAGATCTCAAGCTACCGTGAGGTGCTTGAGAGGAGGGCTTTGAGAGGAGCAAGCCCCAAATGAAGCGAACCAGCAGAGGGTGAGCTGAAATGGGCATGCTGCCTGAGCAGCGATGGTAGGCCCCAATCACGCCGAGGTGAACTCGGAGGGAGATGGATTTCAGGCTTGAGTCCGAAAGGTGCAGGAGATTCTCAAGCAGCTGATCCACTGCACAGGAAAAGGGATCCAGCACCCAGTCCGCGCACCAGGAGGCAAACCTCCGCGCCACTTGAACACATGTGTCGAGTCCTTGTGCAAAGCCAGGACGACATTTGTGACATTCTCAGACAAATTGAGCTCCGAAAAGACTACCACTCAACATCCAGGCCATGAGGGCCAAGGAGCGGATGTTGAGATGCAACAGGTTCCCATCATCCTGGGAGATGAGGTCTGGAGCAGAGCTCAGGCGGAGAGGCTCCTTCCAAGAGAACTGGTGTAGCAGGGGGAAACATGGCTGCAGAGACCAGTACTGGGGGAGGATCATGGTGCCCCTGTCAACCTGAAGCTTCAGCAGAGTTCTGGCCACGAGTGGAATCAGGGGAAACACTGCTCAGCTGATCCACCAGAACATTGAGCTCACCGGGTAGATAGATTGTCCTGAGCTCCATCCCATGGGCTAGGGGGAACTTCTACACATGGACTGCTTCCATTACGCAAAAGGTCCACTGTGTCTGCTGTATAAAGAGACGGGCCAGGGGGTAACATGCACTGTAGATGCCATGTAGCCGAGCACGTTCAGCATCCTAGAGGCTGTCGTGTGGCACCAATGCTGTCGACCACTTCAATTAGCCACTGAATGTGCTCCATTGGCAGGAATTCCCGAGCTCGAGTGGTATCGAGGAATGTCCCGATGACCTCCAGTTGCTATGTGGGCTGGAGATGGGACTTGGCATAGTTGGTGATGAACCATAGGTGAACTGTTGGACAGCATCTGGAGTAGGTCCCTTGATGAGCCAGTCGTCCAGATAGGGAAAGAAGACTCCCATGGTGCAGAGGTAGGCAGCCACTACCACCAGACACTTGGTGAAGACCCGGGGTGCTGAGGCCATCCCCAAAGGGAGAACTCGGTCCTGATAGTGCTGGCTTCCCAGCAGAAACCTGAGCTATTTTCTGTGACTTGGGTGGATCAGGACGTGCGTGTATGCATCCTTGAGATTTAAGGAGCATAGCCAGTCATCCTTTAGGAGATAAGGGAGCAGCATCCCCAGCAAGACTTGAACTTCACGCAAAAAAAACCAGTTGAGGTTCAGGTGGTCCAGAATGGGTTGGAACCCTCCCATCTTTTTGAGGACCAGGAAGTACCTGGAGTAGAATCCCATTTGATCTGAGCCTGCAGAACTGGCTTGATGGTGAAGTCGGTCAGAAGAGCAGAGACCTCCTCCTGCAACAGGCTTCAGTGCAGTGGGTCAATGGGGTACTCCCTCTGGATGAAAGGAGGCAGCAACTGGGCAAAGTGCAGCCGTATCCTTGCTGGACAAGCTGCAGTACCAGGCATCCGAGGTGATAAGGGGCCACTGGTGGGAGAAATGGATGATCTGTCCCTCAACCTGAGGGAGAGCCCCAGCGGACAACAGTTGGTTGGCTATGCTCCGGAGGAATCGGTCAAAAATCCACCATGGCTCGGGTTGCGGGGCCAGATGGGCCTTCTGAGGTTTCTCCCTCTGCTGTTGGCATGGGGCCTGCACCTTTGGTTGGGCACTATGGGGGCCTGGGTAGTATTGGTGCGGATGTGCGCAAATAGCCTTCTTACCCTGGTACTTCTTGCGTGAGGGGTCAGCGGTCTCTCTCGAGAGCTGGTAGGGCATCACGTGCTTCTTCTCAAACTCACCTACTTTCTCCTCGATGGGATTCCCGGAGAGGTGCTCCCCTCAGCAGGAAATATTGGCCAGCTTATCCTGGACCCACTGTTGCAGGTCCGAGGACTGGAATCAGGCCAGTTGCCAAGCACTGATGCCCACTGCCGCCCACTTGGCAAGTGGAATCAAAGTCATCCTAAGTAGCTTGCACCATGTACTTGGAACAGTCTTTGACGTGGCCTATGAAAGCCTGGAAGAAGTCGAAGTGATCAGCGGGGTATGGGCAGCAAAGTCTACCAGGTCCAACATGATGTCCTTCAGGATCATATCCATATACAGATCATAGGAAAGAATTCAGGCGATCAACATGGAGCCCTAGTAACATCTCCTCCTGAAGGAATCCAGGGTTCTAGCCTCCCTCCCTGGAGGCACTGAGGAGTGAGTCTTGGTGCTCTTTATACACTTCAAGGTCGATTCTACTACGAAGGAGTTGTGTGGTAACTGGGGCTTCTTGAAGCTCTGTGTCTTCTGGATGTGGTACATCGAGTTCAGCCGCTGACTGATCGGTGGGAACCGTAAGGGGGTTCTCCCACAGTTTCAGCAGTAATCTCTGCAAAACGTGGTGCAACAGAACCGTCACTGCCTCCTTAGAGTCCGAGGGGTACTGGAGGAGCTCAAGCTCCTCCACTCGGCTTATTTTCACCTCCAAGGAGAAGGGTATGGCTTTGGCCATAAGTCCTGGAAGGACATGTCCTCCAGGGGCGATTTGCACCGCTCATATGGAGGGGATGGGTCAAAGGGGAGGTCCAAGGACCTTCTGTCTGAGATTGCGGAGTCCTCTTCAGTTTCCTAGCCCTCGGACAAGGACTCTAAGAGGAGATTTAAATAGAATTGGGTTTCACCCTTTGCCTTCTTCCAGTCATATGAGGAGGGCAGGCATCAGAAGGACTTGTGGCGCCCCAAGCAGGATCATAGGACATTGGAACTAGATATGCTAGACAGGGATATCGCTGTGGGAACCAACGTCTATTACAATCTTCCACCCAATGCGCCTCCCTTGACCAGCAGCACATGGGTCTCCAGGATGAGCTGAACAGAGTGTGGTGACACTGCCGAAGCCATCACAGAGCCCAAATGCTGCAAGGTCAAGATCACCACCATGTACACCTCAAAGGCCCTCAGGCATTCCCCTCTAGTATCACTGCCTCAGAGGGAACTGGGGCCAGGATTGTGACCTTGGCCACCGGTGCCAATACCTCCAGTGGGAACTCCAGGACAACAGGTTCGCCAAGAGACATCTGGCTGCCCCTTGGGGCTAAGAGAGCCTATTCCTCTCATCTGGGAGTCAATTCCTCCTGCCGGGGAAGCTTGGTGGGTTGCTGTCCACATCGCGCTGGGAAGGGCTGTGGAGTCAATGCATCCAGGGCTTGTCCCAGTGCTCGGGTGCCCTTTTCAATGCTGATGGGATCAGTGTCAGGTCCTTCCTCAATTCTGGCCAGATATCGGAGGAGGGTCTACGCTTTATGCCATGGCCCCTCGGCTCTGAATGCACCTGGGCGCCCCTCACAGTTGACACCTTGGAAGAATTCTTTGGCGGTGTTGACGATGCTGGGGCCAAGGATGCTGACTCAGACATTCCGAAGAGGGGAGGACTCCTGATTTTCCCAGCCCTTCAGGCCCCCTCCTCGCCATCTGCAGGCAGAATTTGCAGGAAGCGTGCTGGAGATTGGGCCCAAGGCACTGCAGGCACCAACTGTGACTGAAACGGTGTGGTCATATTTTGTGCATTTCTTAAAGCCACTTACTAGCTCAGACATGTCCGGGAAGACTGCGTCAGCAAGGACGAAGGCTGCGACTGTGGTGGCAGCGGGAAAAGGCTCGTCAAAGGAAAAGCACAAGAAAGATGAAAAACCAAAAGAAAAACTGAAAAATCAGCTGGAAGCCAACTAACCAAAAACAGGAGGTGAAAATATTCAGAAAAGAACCCCAAACAAGAGAAAAAGCTTTTTCCGCTAGTACAGGACATGTCCTAAGGGCTCTGCGGAAAAAAGACGACTGGAGAAGATGGCACCGCAGCAGGTGGTAAGGAAAGTGCTCATGTGTGATGCAGCTTCCAATGGAAACTGGGGAGCATTCCATGTGGGGCTCCATCGGTGATGTCACCCATACATGAGTATTTACTTCCTGCTTTTCCACGGAGAAACTATATTATCCAATGAGTACAATGCCACCTTGTATATCGTCCTGCTAATCAATCCAGACAAGTGGGATGTACCAAAGCTATGATTCCACTGAGCAGGAAGACAACATGGCAGCCTGCAAAATCAATGTACCATAGTCCGTGTTTGCCCGAGCATAGGCATCTAAGCAGCAATGCTTGGCAAAAGCGTAAAGTGCTGACTACGTTGCCACCTGACAAATATCAATGGCAGTAACCCAGGAGAAAGCCTGCGCCTAGGTAGAATGCGTATGCAAGCCTTCCGGGACTGGCTAGTTCTGCAACAGATAAGCCACGGCTATCATCTCCTTTATCCGCTGGCCTAAGGTTGCATTAGTGGTCATGTCACCTTATGTGGACCTGCAAAGGGAATAAAAAATTCAGAAGGAACAGTGACCTTAAGGTACTGAAGAAGCACTCTCCTGACATCCACCAGGCTAAGCGAACCACCTGATCCTGTTCCTTAGGGAAGGAAGGTAAGCAAACCACCTGATTGACATGGAAAGACAATATCACTTTAAGCAAGAAGGGATGGGCCCTTTTGAAAATGACAATATGAGATTATGACAAAATGAAATATGAGATTGCAGACCTGTTATTAGTAATCTGTGAACTATCATTAACATTATCTGTAATACCTGAAGACTGGAGGATGGCGAACGTAACACCAATTTTTAAAAAGGGTTCCAGGGGTGATCCGGGAAAACTACAGACCAGTGAGCCTGACGTCAGTACCGGGAAAAATGGTAGAAACCATCATAAAAAACAAAATTGCTGAACATGTAGATAGTCATGGCTTAATGGGAGACAGCCAACATGGCTTTACACAAGGAAGATCTTGTCTTACTAATCTGTTATGTTTTTTTGAAGGTGTGAATAAACAGGTAGACAAAGGTGAGTCGGTTGATACAGTGTATTTGGACTTTCAGAAAGCCTTTGACAAGGTCCCTCATCAGAGACTTTTGGCAAAACTAAAGAGTCATGGGATAGGAGTCAGTGTATTATTGTGGATCAGGAACTGGTTAAAAGATAGAAAGCAGGGGGTAGTGCTAAATTGCCAATTTTCCCAATGGAGAAAGGTGAATAGTGGTGTTCCCCAGGGATCTGTGCTGGGTCCGCTGCTTTTTGACATATTCATAAATGACCTGGAAAAGGGAATAATGAATGAGGTTATCAAATTTGCAGATGATACAAAACTATTTAAAGTTGTTAAAACCCAAGAGGATTGTAGAACATTGCAAGAGGATCTTGATAAATTGGAAGACTGGGCATCAAAATGGCAGATGAAATTTAATGTGGACAAGTGCAAAGTTATGCACCTAGGGAAGAACAACCCAAACTATGGTTACACGATGCAAGGTTCCACATTAGGAACCACCACCCAGGAAAAAGATTTAGGCGTCATTGTGGATAACATGTTAAAACCCTTGGCAAAGTGTGTAGTGGCGGCCAAGAGAGCAAATAGAATGCTAGGTATCATAAGGGAAGGAATGGAAAATAAAACAAAAGATATTATAATGCCTCTATATCTTTCCATGGTGAGACCGCACCTTGAATATTGTGTGCAATTCTGGTCGCCGTATCTTAAAAAGGATATAGCGTTATTAGAAAAGGTTCAGAGAAGAGCCAACAAAATGGTAATGGGGATGGAAGGATACCCCTATGAGGAAAGACATAAAAGGTTAGGGCTCTTTAACCTGGAAAAGAGATGGCTGAGGGGAGATATGATAGAGTCTATAAATTAATGAATGGAATGGAACAGGTAAACGTAGATTGGTTGTTTGTGCCATAAAAAAGTAGAAAGGCTACAATATTACCTATTTAAGACTAGTAAGAGAAAATATTTTTTACGCAACGTGTAATCAAACTCTGGAATTTAATAACGGAGGATGTAGTAAAGACTTTTAGTGTAGCTGGGTTTAAAAAAGGTTTGGACAAGTTCCTGCAGGAAAGGTCCATAAGCCAATATTAAAGAGGACCCGGCATATCCACTGCCTGTCCCGGGACGAGCACTGTGGAACTTATGTGCCTTTTTGGGAACCTGTCAGGTACTTGTGGCCTGGGATTGGCCACTTTTGGAAACAGGATACTTGGCTTGCTGGATCTTCGCCTGGCCCAGTATGGTATTTCTTATATTCTTAGGGAGAAGAGAAACTTCTCATGGTAAGCTGCCTGGATGATCTACCCCAGCATCTCCATGTGGAAGTGAAAGACCTTCTGGTGGCCATTGATGTCCTTTAAATCCAGAATCGATTGGGAAGGACCCATCCTTCTTTAGCAGCACAAAGTAGATGGAATACCACCCTTGTTCCATTTGACTGGAGGCATGGGAATAGTCTGGAGACTGAGCAGACTTCCCAGGGTAGCCTGGACAGCAGCCTTCTTGGCTTTGGAACCACATCAAGACACCATGAAGGCCTTTAGGATAGGTGTTCTGCATTCCAGAATGCAGCCATGTTAAATAATACTTAGCACCTAGCAGTCTGAAGTGGAAGAGTTGGCTAGTGGTTAGAGCAACAGCCTCACACCTAGGAGATCTGGTTTTGATTCCCACTGGCACTCCTTGTGACCTTGGGCAAGTCACTTTACCCTCCACTGCCTCGGAAGAAAAGGCCTGGCAATCTATTTTGTGTTATACCTTGCCAAGAAACCCAGGGGCTGCTGGGTTACCTGGAGACAACATTTACTTGACAGCAAAAAAAAAAAAAGAAAAAAAAAAAGAGAAATCTTGTGCCCAACTCACGGTAAAAGAGTTTGGGGTCGCATTATGGCCTGCCTCCAGTGGGTGGCTGGTTCTGCCTGTCACTGCACCAGACAGAAGGGGCTATTCTCCAGGAACAAGCAGGAAGTCAGTCCTCACTTATGGGTGATGTCGGCACCGACAGAGCCCACGCGGAGCAATTCCCCAGCTTTCAAAGAATGCCTTTGGGATTGCTGCCACACATGCGTGGTCCTCTTCCCGCCCAAGGGTGCCATCTTGCTCAATCTCCCTTTTTCCACGGAGCCCAACAGGCTTTCTCTATTTTCCGGTTAGATTGGTCCTCTACCCGTCCTTCCCCTGCTCTACCTTTTAGAATATCGGGGATACTCCTTTTCTTTTTCTTGTTCGGGCTTTGCGTCCTTTTTTTTTCCTAACTGTTGGTCATGTGGGGTCTTCGACCTTGCAGGGGCCATCTTTGCCCCCATGGCCACCGGATTCAAAAAATGTGATAGATGCTCTAGGAACATGTTGCTTATAGACACTCACAACTGTTGTCTGCGGTGCCTCGGAGCCGACTATGATCCGGAGCTCTGCTCGCTCTGCAAGAAAATGTCCACTAAGGACCTGCTCAGCCGTAAGCAGAGGTCCGAAGACATTTTCCGAAAGGCCACCTCGGAGTCGCAGGTGGCGCCCTCAGTCGTCTCCCCTCCGGTGGGTTCCCCCCCCTATGGCCCGCGTTCTCGGCGGCACTCCAACCAGGGGTTCCCCGAGGTGGAGCGGCACAAAAAGAAGGCAGCCTCGAAGTTGCTGTCCGGGGCTCCCGAGAAGCGCGAGCGCTCCCGCGCACAGTCGCTTAGCCCCCTTCGGCGTTACCAAGAGTCAGACAAGGAGCGGAAGTGGAGGCCTCCGGTGAAGGCGCCCAGTCTCCTGAGGGTCATCCCGGTGAGGACCCCCTCTCCTCCTCGACGTCCGACCCGGTGACCCCGGGATTGGTGTCGCAGGGCTCTACGCTCACGTGGGAGTCCCGCATGCTGACGCTGGAATGCAGTGTTTCTGCGTTCATTGCTTCCCAGCAGGCACTCACAGCCAACTTTGCTGACTCGCACCCAGAGACAGCAGGTCCCTCGCGTGGGACACCCAAATCCATCCAGGAAACCCCCGAGAGCTGCAGGCCTCGTGAGGGCCCTTGATGTCGATGTCAGTCTCGCTTGCCCTCCTGTTCCTCGGAGGCGAGATCATCCAGGGCCTCCGGCACCAGGCCACTGGAAAGGGTGAATTGCCCGGCTCGGACTCATCGACCAATTTCTTGAGTGGGAGTCCGATGGGGACACCTCCTCAGAAACCCGTACCAACCAGGATCTTCCGTCGGATCCCTCACTGCCCGCATTCCAGCGGCGATCGCCACCCGAAGACAGCTCCTTTCTGGTGTTCATTCGGGACATGACACGGGCCCTTAACCTGGTCACCCAACTGAAGAGGACCCTCGTGCTGACGAACTCGACATTCTTCAGTACGAGTCCCCGCCCAGGGAATTCCTCATTATGCCTGTACTTCCTATTCTGTCTCGGCTGCTGCTCCACATGTGGGAGGCCCCAGTCTCAGTCCCCATCATAAGCAAGCGCCTTGACACGATGTACAACATGGACCAGGCTTCCGAAAGACCCAACTCCCACACACCTTGATGGTGGTGGAATCAACCATGACGAGGCAAAAGTGCCCGAAATCGCACTCGTCGGTACCTTCCGGCGGAGAGTCAAGGGCCCTTGATGCCCTGGGCTGCAAGGCCTACCAGGGTTCCATGCTCACTTGTCGCATCCAGACATATCAACTGTACATTGGTATGTTCCTGCGCGATTTGGCTAAGGATCTCGGGAGTTTCTCTGCGTGCCTCGAGGGAGAGCCCTTCCATAGATTCCGCGCCCTGCTGAAGTCCGTCACCGACTGCTCTAAGTACCTCTCTTGAGCCTCCAATGACGGATTCGAGACATCGGCTTGGGTGGCAGCCACAGGCATTAGGGCCCGTCGCCAAGCATGGCTCCAATCCTCAGATTTCGAGCAATGGGTGCAGAAGAAGCTCCTGGACGTGCCCTGTCTCCGTGAGCAGCTCTTTGGCAAGCCGACGAAGGAGACGGCCACGGAAATTGAGAGTTCATCACCAGAACCCGTCTCTCCCGAAAAACTTCCACCCTGCATCGGAAGAAGCAACCAGCCAAGAAGTCCTCCTTCCCTAGAAAAGGTCTCCAGTATCGAGGCTATCCGCCATATCCAGTTACTCCCACACCGACCGCTCCGGCGCAGGGGAAATCTGGCCAGGGGCATCGTAAGCCAAAGGGACCGAAGGCCCAAATGCCGGCTCCCCCACAACCCACTCAGAGGTTTTGGACGCCATCGGCATAACCCCTCGTCCTCCGGCGACACAGCAGCCAGTGGGGGGACGCCTGTCCCGCTTCGCCCCATTGTGGGCTTCCATCACCTTGGACACTTGGGTCCTCCAAGTCGTTCGGGATGGCTACCGCCTTCACTTCGACAGGCTTCCACCTCCTTTCTCTCCAGCAGAGCCTCCTTGACTCCCCGCACACCAGCTTCTGCTGCAGTAGAAATTGCACTTTCTCCTCATCCAATGGGCAGTTGAGAAGGTCCCTTCTCCACCGTCGAGGTCGGGGCTTCTATTCCCAGTACTTCCTCGTCCCGAAAAAGATGTGGGGGGTGGGGTCTGCGGCCCATCCTTGACCTTCGCAGGCTAAACAAGTTCCTGGGTGCAGGAGAAATTCAAGATGTTATCTCTTGGTGTTCTGCTGCCCTTCCTTCGGCAGGGCGACTGGCTATGCTCCTTGGATCTAAAGGACGCTTACGCCCACATCTTAATCCATCCCCAACACAGGCAGTATTTGCGTTTCGGGGTGCAGGGAGAGCACTTCCAGTACAGGGTGCTCCCCTTCGGCCTTGCATCCGCCTCACGGATCTTCACAAAGTGCCTTGTCGTGGTTGCTGCTTACCGTCGGCGCCAGGGCGTGCCGGTCTTTCCCTACCTTGATGACTGGCTCGTTACGGGCTCCTCGGTCGAGGAGGCTTGGCGAGCGATGTCGCGCGCTGTCCTCCTCTTGGAAAGCTTGGGGTTCTTGGTCAACTACCCAAAGTCTCAACTCGAGCCGGTGCAGGCTCTCGAGTTCATCGGGGCGCACCTCGATACTCAGCAGATGATCGCCTTCATGCCAGGGGATCGCTCCACCCACCTCTGAGCTCTGGAGGCTCACATCCAAAGCAGTCACCAGGTCACCGCTCGGACCTTGCTACATCTCCTGGGCCACATAGCCTCGACCGTACATGTGATTTCTCACGCCTGCCTGCACATATGGACAGCTTAGTGGTGTCTCAATGCCCAATGGAGCCAGTCCCTCAGACACCTCAGGGACCCCATCAGGGTTCTTCCCAATCTCCGCTTGTCCCTGAGCTGGTGGCAAAAACCCCCGCAAACGTCTTCGGGGACTGCCCTTTCAGGCACCGCAGCACGATGCTGTTAGGGTGGGGAGCCCACTGCGGACCACTCTGCATGCAGGGGTAATGGTCACCCGAGGAGTCTCAGCAGCAGATAAACCTGCTTGAACTCCGGGCCATTCGATGGGCCGAGGGCCTTCGAGGAACACCTCAGCGGGAGGTCAGTTCTAGTGCAGACCGACAACCATGTAGCGATGTTCTACATCAACAAGGAGGGAGGCACGGGATCGCGTTCCTTCTGCCGGAAGCGGTCCTCATCTGCTCTTTGGCCATCCGGCGGAGGATGTCCCTCAGGGCAACGTACCTCCCGGGCCAGGAGAATGGCTTGGCGGACAGACTCAGCAGCATCCTTCGCCCCCACGAATGGCGGCTGGATCCCAGAGTAGCAGACTGGCTGTTTCTCCGCTGGGGGATGCCGGCGATAGACCTCTTCGCCAGTCCCCAGAACGCACAGCTCCCCTGCTTTTGCAGGCCGGTGCCGCACCCGAGCAGGGAGGGACCCGATGCATTTCTCCTGGACTGGTCCTCCAGCCTTCTCTATGCATTCCCTCCTTTCCCCCTCATTGCGAGGACTCTGTTCAAGGCTCAGTGGGACGGGGCATCATTGATTCTCGTGGCCTCGGCAGCCTTGGTTCCCGCTCCTGCCCAGGGTCTGCTAAAGCAGGAGGAGGGTCGGGTGCTGCACCCAAACCTAACCTCCCTATCCCTCACAGCCTGGCGGCTGAACGGGTATCCCTAGCCACTATGACCCTTCCTTAGGAGGTCGAGGAAGGATTCCAGTAGGCAAGCTTATGCCTTTAAGTGGAAACGCTTCTCCGTCTGGTGCTCGGAGCACTAGATCGACTCCTTCTCGTGCCCCGTTCAGTGGGTTCTTCAGTACCTCCTCCATCTCTCAAGGGAAGGCTGAAGTCGAACTCTGTCAGGGCTCATTTGAGCGCCATCTTGGCTAATCATCTCTGCATCGAGGGAAAATCCCTCTTGGGGTAGCCGATGTGGGGTCTTCTGCTGTCCAAGCCGCCCATCCATCCTCCTCCGGTGGAATGGGACTTGAATGTGGTACACGGGGTCTGAGCCAAAGCGGCCTCGGTGGCCTCGCTGAGCTCCGTGCCCCTATGGACATCTGCTGGGCAGCGACCTGGTCTTCCACGAATACCTTTGGTGCTCACTACTGCCTGGAGAGGGAGTCCTGCTGGGACAGCGCCTTCAGCCAGGCTGTACTCCATAACCTGTTCGGGGTATAAGCAACTCCTGCCCTCCGACCCTTCTTCATGGCTACCGAGGGCTTCGCCCCAAGGACCCGGGCTCCTTCAGGCTTCGGCTTCTGCTCACGGCCTCGAGGAGGCGTTTTTTTGTTACAGGTTTGGTAGCCTGTAGCTAGGGAGTCCCATAAGTGAGGACTGACTTCCTGCTTGTTCCTGGAGAAAGCGTAGTTACTCACCTGTAACAGGTGTTCTCCAGGGACAGCAGGAATCAGTCCTCACTACCCTCCTGCCTCCCCTGATGAGTTGCTGAATTTTTGTCCTTCCTTTGCCATCTGCTTGGTAGGGCTCAAGCTAAGGGACCTGACCAAGCAAGATGGCACCCTTGGCTGGGAAGAGGACCACGCATGCGTGGCAGCAATCCCAAAGGCTTTCTTTGAAAGCTGGGGAATTGTTCCATGTGGGCTCAGTCGGTGCCAACGCCACCCATAAGTGAGGACTGATTCCTGCTGCTCCTGGAGAACACCTGTGACAGATGAGTAACTACTCTTTTCTGGAAGAGGGCACATCCCAGGTCCCTTGGGTTCCCCAAAAGGAGAGAGTCCTGGATTGAGAGCTGGAAGAGGGAAAGGAGGGCCTTCCTGGGTGATACAACTGAGTCCTGAAAACCTCAGGAATCCTGGTACTGGGATCAAGGATAAACTGGAAGATGCAGAGGAAGACGACAGCAATGACCAATTCCTGGTTCCCCTGGGCTTATCCTCCAGAAGGCATGAGTTTTCAATTCTCCCAATGCCTTAACCAGTTTCTCTAGGTCTTCCACGAACAATAGCATCTCCTTGAAGGCAAGATTAGACAACTGGGACTTAGAGCAGGAGTGGGGAATTCCGGTCCTGGAGGGACACAGACCAGTCAGGTTTCCATGATGTCCCTAATGAATATTCATGGACCTATTTCCATGCAATGGAAGGCAGTGGATGCAAATAGATCTCATGAATATTCATTAGGGACTTCTTGAAAACCTGACTGGTCTGCGGCCCTCCAGGACCGGAATTGCCCACCCCTGACTTAGAGGATGTATCTGCTGCCTAACGGTGAAGCAGAGCCAGTATCATACCATCATCGAAATGCAGTATCCTTGGCCACTGAGCGGACCAGATCAGATACAGTGTCTAACAGGAACGCTTCTGCCAAATCCAGGTGGCCAGAAGTGCTGTCCTGAGGGAACGACTGATCCACTGGAGGAAGGCATGAGCTGCTAGCCCACCACAGACCGCTGCCTGGAGGTTAAGGGAGGAGCTGAGAACTGGTTTTTAAAGGGAGCCTCCACTTTGCGATCCAAATGTTCCTTGAGGGCAGCTCTGCCTTATACAGGGATAGTAATATGCCTGATAACCACAGCCACATGTATGTCCACCTGAGGCAAGCATAACTATGTGTTGAAATCCTCCTGAGGAAGAGCATAAAGCTTGTTCATAATCCTGACGTTCTTCAGCAGGGAATTGGGCAGGCCTCATTCCATGCGGACCATGCTTTTAAGAACCTCCAGTAAGGGAAAGGCTTTAGATGGCTTCTGACCCCCCTGCAAGAGTGGGTGCACTTGCAGCTTCACCTCCGCAGCTACAGGATCAGACAGTTGCAGGGAGGGAAGACACTTGAGTGATCAGTACTGTCAACTCATCCCTCCTGAACAGATGAATGAGGAGGGAATCTTCTTGGCCCTCTGCTTGAGAAAGCTCACCTTCATTACAGCTACAGGAGCTCAATTCAGGATCCTAAGCAGAGGGGAGACAATCCAAGTCCCCTGGATCCCAATCTCTGCTGAGACATTTTCATGGAGGAGCTCTTGCAGGGCTTTAACCACCCTTTGGAGCGAGTCCCTCCTCAAACAGTGTAGAGAGTGATTGGGAGGATCAGGAGACCTTGTGATCTGAGTCGCCTCACCAGAAGGACCATGCTTGCTGGAGAAAGGAGAAGAATTCAGGAGAAGACAAACCGAGCACTGAAGGCTTCCTGTCGGCCTTCACTCCCTCTTCTAGCAGGGAGTGTGCTCGCTATAGGTCCATGCTGAGAAGCACAAAGAAGTGGCAGGGATTGACCAGCCAAGTAAAAAGAGGAATCTGCCACCAAGGTGCTGTCCTCCTCCACCACTGTCCCCTGCTGCCACTTGCAGCAAGAGTGATGAAGGAGGACTGTCCTTGCTTGCTAGTTCTGAGGAGTGTACCTCAGAGGGATTACCAGGAACTTCCATGTGCAGACCACAGAAGGAGTCCAACCTCAGGCAGCGTTTTTTCAGAGATGACATGCGCCTGACTCAAGCAGAGCTGTTTCAGTGGCACACAAATGCTCCACCCACTGAAGCACTCCAAATGCGCACACAGAGGACGCAGGCACTCAGCCGTGTTCTGTGGACGCGCCCAGAATCTGGTGCACAGTGCCAATACACAGGTTTAACGCACAGCTCAAGTACTGCTAGCATGCTTAGATGGCGAAAACACTTGGCAGGAACCAGCTGTGAGAGGTTGCACTTAACTAACAGCTCACAGAGAAACATTTCTGAACCAGATGCCCAATGGACGAGGTTGGGTCATACCCCAAGACAGAGTCTGAGCTAAAAATACTTAAATCAGATACTCGCCCTTGAGGAACCCAGGACAAACACTGTGCTGGGCTCAATGCTACTGCCTGCCTCCAGGTTCTGCAGGCGTATACCTTCATTGAACATCCATCCTGATCTTTGAGGGAGAGCTGGGGAAGGGGGAGGGAAGTGGGGCACTGTGACTGTGTAAAGTGAAGGGTCTTGATTCAAACAAATCCTGACTGCTCAACTGGCTCTTAAGGACTGGGAATTGAACCAATTTCTCCTCTTCCCTGTGGGAAACCAGAAGGGCACAGGAGGATACCCTCTGGAGCTGTCCACTGTTGAGCACCAGTGAGGAAGTTGCCCCAGAGAGCAGTTACTCACTAGGTAAAAAGCTTTTCAACAGAGTTGCATCAGACTACATCCACCATCTGCTGGAGACAGAGAAATACTGAAGTATCCCCCTAGCTGCATCAGCTATAGTAGCAGAGATGATGTCTTAAGAAGCTTTTGGATTGTTTTCTCTGTCTCCACCTCTGCTGGAAGGGGGAGACAACCACTTGTCTGGACTGGTCTAGCAGGACAATATGGAATGCTTCTTAAAACTGGTGTAACATATGCATATTCTTGCAGTCCATTATAACATTTTTGGAACCATCACAATTGGCAAGTGCACTTCCATGCAGAAGGTTCTCAGTTCAATTCCCATTCTGCTCCCTGGGTTGGCTGGGACAGGGCATGCTACAAAGGCAGTGCTGACAGCATTAAGGAGTAAAGGGGAGCTGTGGATTGTGTGGAGTGATGCCTAGATGGCTGATTAGAAACTCACAGTTCTAAGTTTCTAAAGGTATCCAGGCTACATATCCTCAGCCCAGGATGGTTTCCTACAGTGCTTCACCAAATATTTGTATGAGGAGGTGTGGATGTAAAAATAGGGGAAATATCTACGGCTCTTGTAAATTAACACTTAGCATATGCTATCTGCTGCACTGCCCATTTTATTCCTATGGGCTGTTTGGCACTAGATCCTAATCTGGTTCCATTTGACTTGAAAGAAATAGGAGCGTGAGCGAATTGTTGGGTTAAAAAAAAGTTTCTTTCAAGTGTCTTGATTTATGATATCCTGAAAAGTAATACAAAAAATATAAAAAGGCTTTGGTATAGTGGAAAGCATAGTTAACCACCTGTAACAGGTGATCTCCAGGAACTGCAGAAATTTAGTCTTCACATATGGGCGATATCGGTACTGACGGAGCCCACGTGAAAATGCTCTCCAGCGCCCAACTGGAGAGTTTTTCGGAGCACTCCTCTGCGTCTGCCTTCCCAACTCCCTCTCTTCAGCTGAGTTTGTAGCTAAGAAAAGACAGTAAATGGAACCCTATGACTAATACAGGAGGAGGGCAGATTGTGAAGATCATCTCCAGGAACAAGAAAGAATGTAGTCTTCACATATGGGACTCCCTAGTTCCCAGATACCATATGCAGTGACCTCAGAACAGGTAGAGGTTCACCTCAGAGTATGCATGATGAGATCATGGACCCCATATGGATTTCTGGTATCTTCAAAGTCCGGGATGGAGGGTAGCAATTGCATCTAAGTCTGAAAGAGGTGCTGGAGTACAGCCTGACCAAATATGGCATCCCAGCGGGAGTCCTTGTCTATACAATAATGGGCAGCAAAGGTATGGACGGAAGACCAAGTTGCCGCTTTGCAAATTTTGTCGATGGCTACTGAGCGTAGGTTTGTGATCGAGGTGGCCATGGCGCGAACGTTGTGAGCAGTGACATGCCCTTCCAGAGAGAGTCTGCTTTGTTTTAAGCAAATGAAATGCAGTCTGCTATCCATCTGCAGAGCGTACGTTTAGAAACAGGTAATCCCAGGTGACTAGGGTCAAATGAGATAAGCAACTGCAAGGCTTTATGATGATCTCAAGTCCTTTGGAGATAGAAAGCCAAGACACATTTGCAGTTTATTTATTTATTTATTTATTACAGGCTCTTATATACCGCTCTATTCAGAATCAGCGCGGTTCACAATATAACAACATACCATAACAACAAACTGTTAGGTTTTACAGAGAACAAGGTCAGAGAACTTGGATAAAACATGGGAATTACTGCAACTATTTACAAGAGTATTTACAAGAGTATTTACAAGTATACATAACAGGATTTGTTCTTAGTTTGGGTAGTGATTAAGATTGGTTAGTTGGTCAAGTAATATTGGGGGAAGAGGTGGGATTTGAGTGCCTTTCTGAAAAGGGATAGATCAGTGATAGCACGAAATCTCTGGGGGTATAGAGCGTTCCAGTACTTAGGGGCATAGAATCTGAAGGCCCTGTTAGATGTCACTGATAGGCATTTTGGGTCGCTGCTTTAGGGATGATTAGAGTATTTGTTGATATCGTTCTCCTGGATCTGTTGGGTGGGACGGCCTGAATGAGGTCTATTAGAGAGGAGGAGGTGATGCTTTTAGTGGCCTTGAAAGTTAGTAGTAATGTTTTGAACAATATTCTGCCATGTATGGGGAGCCAGTGGAGTTGCTCTAGGATGGGTGTTACATGGTCCCTTCTTGATGCTCCGTAGAGGACTCTAGCAGCGGTATATTCATGGCGAGTTGCAAAGGGTTTTTTAATGGTGGAGTGTGTGGGAGGCCTTGGAGAATGGCATTGGCATAGTCAAGGGGTGGTAAGGTTAAGGCTTGAAATATAGTTCTGAAGTCATCAGGATCAAGCAGGGGGCGAAGATGTCGAAGAGTCCGGATCTTGAGGTAGATTGCTCTGACTACGTTGGTTATGTGTAGTTTCAGATCCCTGCGTTGGTCAAAAGTGACTCCAAGGTAGCGAATGTAAGGTTTTGATTGGTGCTCATCTTCTTTCACATTTATATGGGCTGGGGGGGGGGGGTGAAAAGTGGGTCCGTGGTGGTTAAGGTAAACTCGGTCTTTTTGTGTTGAATTCGGAGTTCTGGGATTGAAGCCATTCGGATACTGCATCAAAACATTTAGCTAGCGGGGAAAGGTCCATATGAACTGTGGAGAAAGGCATATATAGGAGGATGTCATCTGCGTATATCAAGCATTCAAACTTGTAGGACCTGATGATGTTGCAAACAGGTTGTATTTATATATTGAAAAAGAGTGAGGATAGTGATTATAATTGAGGTACGCCTTGCTTTTGTTGTTAAGGTGTGGATGTTGTGGTCCCTGAGGTAACGTACTGCCATCTCTGATCAAGGTATTGACTTGCACCACTCCAGGGCAGTGTTATTGATGCCTTTTTCCTTTTAGTCGCCCTATTAACAGATCGTGATGTACAGAGTCAAAAGCCGCAGCAATGTCTAAGAGATGAGAGCAAAGCCTTGGCGGATGTTATCAATGCCTGTGAATGAGGTTGTTGCAGAGAGTGGTAAGGAGGGTTTCAACACCGTGGAACTCTCTGAAGCCATGTTGGCAGTGGGTCAAGAGGGGAGACGGTGTCAATGTGGTCCTGTAACTGTCTTTGAGCTTCCTTTTCAATTATTTTCGCTAGTAGGGTATGCTAGCTATGGGTCTATAGGATTCAACCTTTTGTGGGTCGAGTTTGTGGTTTTTCAAGAGGGGTCTTATGGATGTTCTCTTGAGGGCTGGTGGGGAAGGAGCCGGTTGTAAGGATAAGTTCATCATCATTTTAGTGATGATGGGGCTGAGATCTTGGCGTAGTTCCTTATCCAGTGGGCTGGGCAAGGGTCCAGTTGTGCAGGTAGTCGTGTTAAGAGCAGCGATGGTGTCTTCAACATGTTTTCTGGATGGTGTGGAGAACATGGATAGGTTTGATATGCATATGGTGACTTGAGAGGAGATGTTGCAATGTTGTTGGTTTGAAGCAACTTGGATTGCAGGAAATCGGCGAATGCTTGGGGATGGATGGGTTCAGGATGTTTTGGTGAAGGTTCTTTAGATAAGGTTTTTGACTAAGTTGAAAAAGATCGCGTGGTTATTTAGTGAATCTTTTCAGCGTATTGGTATGGAATTGTTTCATCTTGGCCATGACTGACTCCCTGTGCACAGATAGATGTGCTTTATAGGCTGCTTGGTCTTCTGAGGAGTGTGAGCGACGCCATCGTTTCTCCAGTTTTCTTAGGTGTGTGAGGGAGGCTCGTATGTCAGGGGAGAACCAAGGAAGAGATTTTCTTTTCTTTGGGTTGTTACCCTGGACTGGTTGCAGTGCAATGGTACTGATAGTGCTGTTCCAGGATGTGATCAGATTTTCCAGATTGAGAGAGGTGTCATGTAGGAGAGGGAGGGTTTCCATAACTATATGTTCTTTGTTGAGTATGCAGAGTTGTTTCTGCTCTAGATGCATGTGGTTTAGGAAAGAATAAGGTAAATTGGCTGGTTTAAATGGAAGGGAGACACCACCTTTGGTATGAAGTGCAGGTGAGTCCGAAGGACTACTTTGTCATGGTGGAAGTAGGTATAGGGTGGATCCACCACCAAAGCCTTAAGCTCACTAATGCGTCTAGCTGAAGTGAAGGTAATTAAGAAGATTACCTTCCAAGAGAGGAACAAGTGAGATCGTGGCTAATGGTTCAAAGAGTGGCTTGAGAAGCTGCACTAGAAAGACACTGAAGTCCCAAGCTACCAGAGGTGGTTTAATGGGAAGATTGGACAACAGGAGACCTCTTATGAAACTACTAGCAGTTGCATGGAGATGGGCTATCCTTCGAGTAGATGGTGAGAGGCTGCAATGGCACTGAGGTGGACTCTCACCGAATTTGTCTTTAGACCTGCCGAGGACAGGTGGAGGAGATACTGGAGGAGTGACTCCACTGGAGCAGAAAAGGGATTGAGATCTTTCTGGGAACATCAGATAGAGAATCTATGCCACTTAAAAGTGCATGAACGTCTGGTAGAAAGCTTTCTAGAAGCCAAAAGAATCACCTTAACCTCCTGAGTAAGGTCAAAGTCTTGTAAAGCTATGCTCTCAGCAGTCAAGCTGTGAGCAGAGAGACTGTGGATTGGGATGGAGTAGTGAGCCATCGTCCTGGAAGAGGAGAACGGGCACATATCCCAATCGCAAAGGATGAATGAGTCAGACATAGTAGCAGTGGAAATCATGGTTGCTGCAGCCAGTGAGGGGCTATGAAAATCAAGGAGCTCTTGTCAGACTGAAACTTGAAAAGCATCTTGGGAATGAGGGGTATAGGATGGAAAATATAAAGCAGACCCTGACCCCAGTGAAAGGTGGAAGGCATCCACTTGTTGGTTGGTGGATGTCGGAGTTTTGTGCATAAGCGAGGAAACTTGGCATTTGGAGGAGTCGTGAACAGATCTATGTCTGGGGTTCCCCAGATCTGGAAGATGTAGGACGTTGTGCCCTGATGGAGAGACCATTCGTGGGGAAGAAGGATGCGACTCAGTCTGTCTGCCAAGACACTGAACTCCCCCAGGAGGTACGCCGCTTGGAGGTGTATTTGATTAACAATGGCAAAGGACCAGAGGTGTAGTGCCTCCTCACAGAGGGCCCAAGAGCCTTTCCCTGCTTGTTCACATAGAACATGGTAACCTGATTTCCATCCTGACTAGGACTTGTGCTCTGAGGTGGTGCTGAAACACCTGGAGGGCATTCAAGATAGCACGAAGTTCTAGGAGATTGATCTGGAGTTGTGACTCTTGCGTTATCCAAAGCCGGTGTCGTGAGGTTGCCCAGTTGGGCTCCGCAGCCCAGTTTGGTGGCATCCATAAGGGTGCACTGACATGATGGCATCTGAAAAGGTGACCCTACATGCAGATTTTCTGGAGAACACCACCACTGAAGGAATGTGATTAGATGGGCAGTGACTTGGATCCTGTCCTGGAGATAGCCTGAGGCCTGCTTCCACTGGGAGGCAAGAGTCCACTGGGCTGCCTGTATAGGTAATCGGGCATATGGAATGACATGTACTGTAGAGACCATGTGCCTAAGGATCTGCAGCATCTCTCGGGAGGTCAGATGGTACACTAGTTTAGACGGGCACAACAGAGCTGGGGCAGAAATGCCCTGGACTTTTGGGTGTCTAGTATTGCTCTGATGAACTCTAGTTTTTGAGTTGGAGTGAGCTGGGGTTTTGGGAAGTTTATCACAAATCCCAAGTGTTGCAGTACTGTGATGGTACGATGCAAGGACAGCAGTACCTCTTGGGAGGTGTCTGCTTTTATTAGCCAGTCATCTAAGTAAGGTAAGACAAATATCCCCAGAGATCTTAGATATGCGGCTATGACCGCCATGCACTTTGTGAAGATTCTTGGGGCAGAGACGAATCCGAAGAGACGGACTCTGTATTGATAATGTTCTCCTTGAAAGGTGAAGCGTAGACATTTCCTGTGCCCTGGATGGATGAGGATATGTGTGTACACTTCTTTTAGATCTAGAGAAAAGTGCCAGTCCTGACTATGGAGGTAGGGAAGAAGAATCCCAAGAGAGATCATCTTGAACTTTTCGTGGACTTGTTGAGGTTTCTGAGGGCCTCTGGTTTTCTTTGGAATGAGAAAGTACGGAGAGTAGAAGTCCATTCCCTGTTGGAATGTTGGGACATCTCCTATGGTGCCCTGAGACAGAAGAGAGGACACTTCGTCCTGTAGGAGAGCAGTAAGCGGGGGTTGCATTTGATATTCCACCGTGAAAGTGGAGGGGGACAGAGTTTGTAGATGAAGAATATACCCTTCCTGGACTATGGTGAGTGACCACTGCTCTAAGGTGATGAGGTGTCATCTGTGGGCGTAGTGACACAGTCTGCCCGCTATGTGGAGGGCTGGGGGTCCTCCAGAGGCAGGGTGGTAATGTTCTCTAGGAAAGAGTCAAAAACTAGGCACAGATTGTGACTGCGGAGCTGGTTGAGATTTAGCCACCTGTGGCTTCTTTTGTTGCTTAGAAAACTGCTGCCTTTTCTGTGGAGCATGAACCTGGTACTGAGAAGCAGGAGGATAAGACAAGAAGAACGTTTTCTTCTTATTGTAGAAAGACTTCTTTGCAGGTGTCTTTTTCCTAGCATGGACCAATAGGAAAGCTTTTGGGAGCATCCCACTGCACCTGCATCGCTGCCTTCCCGCCCTTGGAACTCTCCCTCCTCAGCTGAATTTGTAACCGAGATAAAAGGAGAGAAACCCTATAACTCCTAGGGGAGGGTGTAGACTAAATTCCTGTTGTTCCCGGAGATCATCTGTTACAAGTGAGTAACTACGCTATCTCTAAGTACAAGCAGAAATGTAGTCTTCACATATGGGACTCCCAGCTCCAAGATGCCTGAAAAATTACTTCAGAATCGGTAGATTTGCCTCAGAATAGGCATCAAGAGGTCATGGATCCTCTAAGGATGTCTGGTATCATTAAATTCCAGGATAGAGGGTAGGCGCGCCCTAAGTCTGAAAGAGGTGCTGGAGTACAGCCTGACCAAACATGACATCCCGGCGGCAGTCCTTGTCAAGGCAGTAATGAGCAGCAAAGATATGCACTGAAGACCAGATGACTGCTTTGCAGATTATGTCAATGGCCACAGACCGTAGGTTTGCCATCGAGGCAGCCATGACACGAACATTATGGGCAGTGAGGTGCCCTTCAAGGGATAGTCCTACCTTATCATAAGCAAATGAGATGCAATCTGCTATCCAACTGGACAGATTACGTTTAGAAACTGGGAGACCCAAGTGACTAGGGTCAAAGGAAATGAACAACTGCAAAGCTCTATGGTGTTTTTGAGTCCTTTGATGGTAAAAAGTTAAGGCACCCTTGCAGTCAAGAGTGTGCAAGGTTGCCTCTGCCCTAGAGGAATGCAGTCTAGGGAACAAGACAGGAATGTAAACTTATTGATTGAAATGACAAGGAGACACCACCTTCGGCATGAAATGGGGGCGAGTCCTAAGGACAACCTTATCATGGTGAAACTGGGTATAAGGTGGATCTGCCACCAAGGACTGAAGCTCACTAATGCATCTAGCAAAAGTGAGGGCAATTAGGAAGATCACCTTCCATGAGAGAAACTTTAGTGAGGTTGTGGCTAAAGGTTCAAAAGGCAACTTAAAGAGCTGCCCTAAGACGACATTAAGATCCCATGGCAAGGGTAGTGGCCTGATGGGAGGCTTGGTTAATAAAAGCCCTCTCATGAAACATGCCACAAGCGGCTGTGAGGAGATAGGCTTCCATCCAAAGGATGGTGAGAAGCAGCAATTGCACTGAGATGAACCCTCAGCGAGTTTGTCTTGAGACCAGAGGAAAAAAAGGTGTAGGAGATACTGAAGGAAAGCCTCTACAGGAGCTGAAAAGGAATTAAGATCCTTCTGGGAACACCAGGTGGAGAACCTATGCCACTTGAGTTCATAAGAATGTCTGGAAGATGGTTTCCTGGAGGCTAGCAGGATCTCCTTTACTTCCTGAGTCAGGTTAAAATTTTGTAAGACTACTCTTTCAGCAGCCAAGCCATGAGATGGAGAGACTGCGGACTGGGTTGAAGTAGCGTCCCTTTCTCCTGGGAGAGGAGATCAGGAGCTGACCCGAGTCTCAGGGGGCGAGACTGAGTGAGAAGTAGCAGGAGAGGAAACCACGGCTGACGTGGCCAGTGCGGGGCTATAAGAACATAAGATATGCCATACTGGGTCAGACCAAGGCCCATCAAGCCCAGTATTCTGTTTCCAACAGTGGCCAATCTAGGTCATATGTACCTAGCAGTTTCCCCAAGAGACACAAGTTCCACAATGCTTGTACTGGATCAAGCACTGATATCTTCGGTCACTTCTTAATAATGGTTTATGGACCTTTCCTCCAGGAACTTGTCCAAACCTTTTTTAAACCCAGCTACACTAACAGCCTTTACTACATCCTCCGGTAACAAATTCCAGAGTTTGATTACACGTTGAGTGAAAAAATATTTTCTTTTATTAGTCTTAAATAGTTTACCCTGTAGCTTCATTGCATGTCCCCTAGTCTTTCTATATTCTGATAAGGTAAACAATCGATCTACGTTTACCCGTTCCACTCCGTTCATTAATTTATAGACTTCTATCATATCTCCCCTCAGCCGTCTCTTTTCCAGGTTAAAGAGCCCTAACCTTTTTAGCCTTTCTTCACAGGAGTATCCTTCCATCCCCTTTACCATTTTGGTGGCTCTTCCCTGAACCTTTTCTAAAATCGCTATATCCTTTTTAAGATACGGCGATCAGAACTGCACACAATATTCAAGGTGCGGTCTCACCATGGAACGATATAGAGGCATTATAATATCTTTTGTTTTATTTTCCATTCCTTTCCTTATCATACCTAGCATTCTATTTGCTCTCTTGGCCGCTGCTGCACACTGGGCCGAGGGTTTTAACATGGTATCCACAATGACGCCTAAATCTTTTTCCTGGGTGGTGGTTCCTAATGTGGAACCTTGCATCGTGTAACCATAGTTTGGGTTGTTCTTCCCTAGGTGCATAACCTTGCACTTGTCCACATTAAATTTCATCTGCCATTTTGATGCCCAGTCTTCCAATTTATCATGATCCTCTTGCAATTTTTCACAATCCTCTTGGGTTTTAACAACTTTAAAAAGTTTTGTGTCATCTGCAAATTTGATAACCTCACTCGTTATTCCACTTTCCAGGTCATTTATGAATATGTCAAAAAGCAGCGGACCCAGCACAGATCCCTGGGGTACACCACTATTCACCTTTCTCCATTCGGAAAATTGGCCATTTAGCCCTACCCTCTGCTTTCTATCTTTTAACCAGTTCCTGATCCACAATAGTACACTGCCTCCTATCCCATGACTCTTTAGTTTTGCCAAAAGTCTCTGATGAGGGACCTTGTCAAAGGCTTTCTGAAAGTCCAGATACACAATATCAACCGACTCACCTTTGTCCACCTGTTTATTCACTCCTTCAAAAAAACATAACAGATTAGTAAGACAAGATCTTCCTTGTCTAAAGCCATGTTGGCTGTCTCCCATTAGGTTGTGACAATCTACATGCTGAGTAATTTTATTCTTTATGATGGTTTCTACCATTTTTCCCGGTACTGACGTCAGGCTCACCGGTCTGTAGTTTCCCAGATCACCCCTGGAACCCTTTTTAAAAATTGGTGTTACATTGGCGATCCTCCAATCTTCAGGTATTAGAGATGATTTTAATGATAGTTCACAGATTACTGATAGCAGTTCTGCAATCTCATATCTGCAATCTGAAAATCATTTTGCCCGTGTGCTTGAAGCTTGAAGAACATTTTGGGAATCAGGGCTATGGGAGGAAAGGCATACAGGAAATCCTGACCCCAATGAAGGTGGAAAGCTTCCATCTCCTGTAAGCTGGACATCAGGGTTCTGGTGCAGAAACGAGGAAGTTTTGCATTTTGCGGAGTGGCAAAAAGGTCTACTTCTGGAGTTCCTCAGGTCTGAAAGATGAAGGAGGTTGTCTGCAATTGGAGGGACCATTCGTGTGGAAGAAGGATCTGACTCAATCTGTCTGATAGGACATTTTGCTGTCCCAGAAGGCATACCGCTTGGAGGTGTATCCGATGAACAATAGCAAAAGACCAAAGCTGGAGAGCTTCCTGGCAGAGGGCCCAAGATCCCATTCCTCCCTATTTGTTCACATAGAACAAGGCTAACTGATTGTCCGTCTGGATGAGAACTCTGTGACCCTGTAATAGTTGTTGAAATGCCTTGAGGGCATTGAAGATAGCACAAAGCTCAAGGAGATGTATCTGGAGCTGAGACTCCTGATCCATCCAGAGGTCCTGAGTGGAGAGAGGGCCTAAGTGGGTTCCCCAACCCAGTTTGGAGGCATCCATTGTCAGGATGCATTGATATGGAGGCATCTGAAAAGGTGACCCTACGAGAAGATTTGTTGGGGACACCACCATAGAAGGGACTTGGTGAGCAGGTCTGACTTTGATCTGGTCCTCGAGGGCCCCAGAGACCTGTTTCCACTGTAATGCGAGGGTCCACTGGGCTGTTCGCATGTGCAACTGGGCATATGGGACCACATGTATTGTAGAGGCTATATGGTCCAGAAGTTGTAGCATCTCTCTGGCTGAGAGATGGTCCCAGAACCTTACCTGAGATGCGAGTTGTACTAGTCGAGTACAACGGCCCTGGGGTAGACATGCCTTTGACCGCCGAGTGTCTAGAAGAGCTCCTATGAATTCTAGTGTTTGAGTGGGAACTAGATGGAATTTTGGAAGATTTATCATAAATGCCAGATCTTGCAGTACCTACATTGTACGAAGGAGAGATATATGAACCTCATGTGTGGTGGCTTCCCTTATCAGTCAGTCGTCTAAGTAAGGGAAGATGAATATCCTGAGAATCCTTAGATATGTGGCTACGACCACCATGCACTTTGTGAAGATTCTTTGGGCAGAGGCGAGTCGAAAGGGAAGGACTTTGTATTGATAGTGATTTCCCTGGAAGATGAAGCGTAAATACTTCCTCTGTTCTGGATGAATGAGGATATGAGTATACGCTTCTTTTAGATCTATTTAGAGAACAGAGCCAGTCCTGACTCTGGAGATAAGGGAGAAGGGTTCCTAATGAGATCATCTTGAATTTCTCGCGGACTAGAAACGTGTTTAGGTTTATTTATTTATTGGAAATTTTTATAGCACATTTTTCAGGAGATCAAATGCGGTTTACAGAGAACCAAACTGAATTGTACAGGAATGGTACATATTCATTTACATTAAACAGAGGTCTAAGATGGGTCTGTACCCTCCGTTTTTCTTTGGTATGAGAAAGTAGAGAGAATAGAACCCCATCCCTTGTTGGGATGTTGGAACTTCTTCTATGGCACACTGTGACAGAAGAGAGGTGACCTCTTGCTGCAGGAGAGCAGTGAGTGTGGGTTGAGAATGATAACCCCCCCACTAAGGTGGAGGGGGTATGCTTTGTAAAAGAATCCTGTACCCTTCTCGCACTATGGTTAGTGTCCACTGCTCTGAGGTGATAAGATACCACCTGCGGGCATAATGGCAAAGTCTGCCTATGTGGAGGGGGTGGGGGTTCTCCAGAGGTAGGGTGGCTATGTTCTCTAGCAAGAAGTCAAAAACCAGGTGCAGATTGGGTCTGCGCAGCTGGTTGGGATTTAGGAGCCTGTGGCTTTTTCTGTTGCTTGGGAGGCTGTTGCCTCTTCTGGGTACCTTGAGATTGGTATTGAGAAGCTGGGGGTTAAGAAGGGTAAGAAATTTTCTTCTTACCATAGAAAGCTTTCTTTGCAGCTACTTTTTTCTTGGCAGGGTTGGCAGTAGCTCTGAAAAGCCTATTACAGGGAATATTACCCAGCTTGTCTTGAACCCATTGTTCAAGGTCTGATGCCTGAAGCCATGCAATCCTATGTTCATTTATGCAGAAAAATGTTGCTTTGCTAGTACATTCAAAATAGTCAAAGGCTGCCCTATTGACAAACTGAAACATTCTGGGATTGTTTAAGTAATGTAAGATAGTCTGCCCTCTTATCATCCGGGAGAAGAGGAGCCATTGATTCCAGATCCCTAGTCACCTCCTTAAGGAACATACCCATGTAGAGTAAGCATGAACTTATGTAGGCTGAAAGCATGGAGGCCTGAAAGCACTGCCGCCCAAAGGCATCGAGGGTTCTCAATTCCCTGCCTGGGCGATTGGAGGAGTGCGTCTTAGAATTCCTAATTCGATGCATAGCCAATTCCACTACCATTGAGTGGTGTGAAAGCTGCGTTTTATTTATTTATTTATTTTATTTAACAGTATTTCTAAACCGCCTTATCATAATAATCAAGGTGGTATCACAGCAAACAATCTGGTAGTGTGTGTGTTATACATGCAGTGAGGGTGAAAATTTAGTTGGGTGCGTGTTGTATTGTGTGCTAGATTGGTCTGAGCTATGTACAATGTGGGCTATATACAGTGGTGCTAAAAACATTTTATATACATACAGTGTTAGGCGGTAACGTGAGCTGCTATACAGTCACTTAGGTTATGTGATGTGTCCATAGTGTTCTATGAACAGCATGGTTTTCAGCTGTTTTCTAAAGTCCTTGAGGTCTGTAGTTGCCCTCAAATCGTCCGGTAGTTTGTTCCATATTGTTGGAGCAGCCATGGAGAGTGCTCTGTCTGTTGTGTCCTTGCGTGTGTGTTTGTATTCACTTGGGGTGCTGACTCGGTTGTGTGTTTGTTTTCTTCTAGGACGTGTGCTGGTGTCTGGTTGTATGAGGGTGTGCAGGCTGTTGGCTGATGTGTGCTGTTTTATCTTAAATAGGTTTATGATAGTTTTGTATCTGATGCGTGCACCGATTGGAAGCCAGTGTAAGTCCTTTAAGGTAGGTGTGATGTGCTCCTGTCTTGCAGTTCCGGATATGATTCGTGCTGCGGTGTTTTGTGCCAGTTGGAGTGGTTTGATGGCTTGTTTCGGTAGTCCAAGGTATATCGGATTGCAGAAGTCCAGTAGTGGGGTTATCAGTGCTTGAAAGACGGTACGGAAGTGTTCTGGGGCGAGGAGTGGTTTCAGTCTCCTGATGATTCGCATCTTGTAGTAGGCTTTTTGTATTGTTTTGTCTATGTGTGGTTTGAGATTGAGTTTATTGTCCAGCGTGACCCCGAGGTATCTCACTTCTGACCTTATTGGTATGGTAGTGTTTTGTATCTTTATATTTGGTGGGTGTGTAAAGCTTTGGTTCCGAGTGATGATTAAAGCTTCAGTCTTATTGTAGTTTATTGCGAGGTTGTTGTCTTGACACCAACTGGTCATTTGTGTAAGGCAGTCTGTTATCTTAGAGAAGTCCGGGTTGTCGATTGATATCGGGGTGTATATCATGATGTCGTCCGCATAGATTGTGTATTGAATGTTGTTCTCTTTCATGATGTTGCATATTGGTTGGATGTAGATGTTAAATAGGAGTGCTGAGAGCGCAGATCCTTGAGGTACTCCTTGACGGACTTTGATGGGTCGGGAGGTGATGTGTCCCACCTTGACCTGTAGCTGTCTTTCGGTTAGGTACGAGTGGAACCATTTCAGTGTGGTACCGTGTATACCAGTGTTCTTTAGTCTTTCCAGGAGCGTGTTGTGGTCCACTGTGTCGAAGGCTGAGGAGATGTCGATGAAGATCATTATGATTCCATTCCTGGTGTTGTCAATTATTTCTGTAAACCGGGACTTTCCGGTACCTGATACATGGTATCGAGTCGCTGAGTATGGGGAGAAATGGTGAGGGGCATTTCCCTCATCTGGAGCATAAGATCCTGGAGTATACAGTGAATAGGCAGAGTAGTCGCCTCTTTAGGAGCTGTAGGGTATTGGAAGATCTCCAATTCCTCTGCTCTGGGTTCTTTCTCCGATGTAGGTGCTTTGCATTTCTTGGGTACCGATCAATTCATCATTTGAAGAATTGGAATCAGTAGAATCAAAGTATTGGCGGGAGCGATCCTCCTGCTCTTGTAAGCTCCGGTACCGATTGAGATTGGTATCGGCCTGAGAGATCTGCTGTACCGGTACCTCAGAAATGGGAACAGACTCGAGGGCCGGCATGGGCAGGAATTTGTCGAGCGGCATGAAATTCGATGCAGACTGCATCAGCAGCGTCGACGGTACCGCTGGTAAGGTCCTGACTGGTACCGACACCACTAACAGAGCTGCTAGGCTCTGCTCAATGACCAGTAGACGCTGATCCATAGAGCATGACGATGCCTGGGTATTGGTACTGGAAGCATGGGCTACCATCCCAGAGCATGACACCAGGAGCTCTCGGGAGCATCCTGGACCCCTTTGGTGGCTTTGGAGGGGGAAGTCCTCACGTCGGGGTTGTTTGGCCAGTCGATCCAACTCCAGGGCAATGCTTGATGCATCTCTATGTTTAGATAGAGATCTACCCTTGGAAGGATGGCTGTCTTTGAGGAAGACTTGTGTTTCGATACCTAAGATCCATGTGAGGAAGACAAAGCCCTCAACGATGTTGAAGCAAGTGAAACCGCATCTGAGGCAAAGAGGGAGTCGAGTTTTGCAGCCCGATTCTGTAGGCATCTCTTTGACATAACTTTGCATAGGGGACATTCGGATGGCTGGTGATCTGGGCCGAGGCATTTAAGACACCAGTGATGGGTATCAGTAGCAGAGATGGTGCTACCACACTTAGAACATTTCTTAAAACCACTGACTGGTTTTTCCATCATGTCAGAAGACTGTATGGAAGGCCTAAAATGGCATTGATGCGCCTGAAAGGATTAAAGGGTTTTTTTTTTACAGAAGGAAAGAAATAGAATTAAAGATATCTGTTCCGGCATCAACAAGAAGGCAGACGCAACTACAAAAAATAACAAAAGAAGAAAAATGAAGAAATTTTCTGCGGTGAGGGATTTGCTTCCTGCTGGCTCTGCGGAAAACGAAGAACTAAGGAGGGAGAGGTCCAAGGGCGGGAAGGCAGTGTTGCAGGCGCAGTGAGATGCTCTCAAAAGCTTTCCAATTGGACGCTGGGGAAAGTTCCTGTGTGGGCTCTGTCGGTACAGACATCACCCACATGTGAAGACTACATTCCTGCTTGTTCCTGGAAATAACGTGCATCTCCTAAGCTGCCCCTTTCACTGACATTGTTGTGCTATTGAAAACTACACAAAGACTGATACATAAATGTTGATGCATAAATGGTGTGCAAAAGTTTGGAACCACTTGAGCAACATTTGTAAAGGTCGTGTTTTGCATTTCTTACTCTGTCTCTATGTTACAAATTGATGCAAATATAGGTTAATTAAATATGTTTCTTTCATTGTAGAAATATTCTTTCAAGTATTTATACTCCCATGATACTAATAAAGGACTTACACATGATGTACAGGCAGTAGTTTAGGAATGAAGAAATGTGTGATTTTATCAGTATGTGTTTTGTAAGCATTTGGTGTGGCCATTTTTCCTTTTGTTTTGGCCTTGAAAATGGCCTTTTGATGTGCTAGTGCTTGTTTAATATCCGATTGGCCATCCTTTGCTCATTAGAACCAGTTTGCATCTGGTGGCTATCAAAACCACCAATTTAACAATGTAGTCTGTTCCAAGCCGCAGTCAGAGACACTGAGTTTTCTTTTAGTGTCTGGGTGAAGAGTAGATATTTCAACAGCAATTTTGTCTCACAGGTTTTCGATTGGGTTCAGATCTGGTGATTGAGCTGGCCAGTCGAGGGTGACAATCTTGCTCTTTTCTTTCCAATTGGTGACAATTTTTGCACAATAGCATGGTACATTGTCATCTTGGAAAATAAAGCTTTCTCTAAATAGCTGGCCTGCAGATGGAATCATGCATTTCTGAAGAATGTCAATGTATTTTCTTGCATTTACCATTCCATCGACAATGTGCAGACGACTTACTCCACTTGAGGCCACAGAACCCTAAACCATGATCTTCAAGGGATGCTTGACAGAGACATTCTAGCATTTTTGCTTCCATTCTTCACCTTTGAAACGCCTCGCATAAGGTGAAATTAGACTTACCTGCCAATTGTAATTCCTGGAGTAGATCCAGTCTAGTCCCGGACCTCTGGGTTGTCCTCCCTATTCAGCAGCTTGGAGACTGAGGAACCTCCTTCTTTTTGTGAGGTCACCAGTATATACTCCTGGGAGCCACCTCCACTCGTCAGTTCCCTATTGACAAAGCAGACTCACCGGAGCAACAAGTAAGTATCCATCGTAATTATTTCCTGTCAACCTGACAGCCATATAAGCTAAACTCTACAAACTTTAAACTTTAAAACTGCAAACTGTACCTTATAAACACACTGTGGCCATCCCGCCCCCGATTGTAGGGACAAGCCTGCGAAGAGAAAATTTACCCCCCCTCAAGGGTCTCCCAAACCCCTATAAAAATCTCTGCTTACCTGCAACTGCAAGGTCCTCATCTTCTAGATCTGCAGGTCAGAGAACGTAACATAAGTCTGGGGAGGGACCCGGGACTAGACTGGATCTACTCCAGGAAACACAATTAGCAGGTAAGTCTAATTTCACCTTCCTGATCATATCTCCAGTTTAGTCCCGGACCTCTGGGTCTGTACCAGAGCAGTAAATAAATGGGAGGGACCTGCCGCACCAGCCTGAAGGACTGCCGATGCAAAACATGTGCCCTGCCCCGCCTGAACATCCAGACGGTAATGTCTAACAAAGGAACTTAATGACGACCAAATTTCCAACGGCGGCACCAAGCGAGATTCCGCCCAAGACGCTGCCTGAGCCCTGGTGGAATGGGCCCAAAGCCCCTCCGGCCTACCTTTCAACACATATGCCGACGCAATTGCCTCCTTGATCCATCTAGCAATGGAAGCCTTTGACGCCGCTTCTCCCTTTCGTGGACCTGCGAAGAGGACAAAAAGTCTCTCAGACCTGCGAAAACCTGCCTTGCGACGCAGATACTTCTTCAACGCCCTTTTAACATCCAGCAGGCTCAGCTTCCCCGCGACTGGTCCACCCATGCCTACGTCTTTACGAAATACCAGCAAGGAGATTTCTTGGTTCAAATTAAACGCCGACACCACCTTGGGCAAAAAGGCTGGGACTGGCCTCAAAACCACCTTTGAGTCAAAGAAGGAAAGGTAAGGCTCCCTACAGGTTAATGCTTGCAACTCCGAAACCCTTCTAAACACCACTTTCAAGGTCAAATCCTTTAGTGACGCCCACGCCAAAGGCTCAAACGGTTCCCGCTCCAGTGCTTCCAGCACGAACGGAAGATGCCACCTTGGAACTAACTGTCTACTAGGCGGCCTTAACATGGACACTGCTCGCAGGAAACGCTTTACATCCACATGCCCCCCGAGCGGACGTCCACCTATCTTACCTCTGTAACACGCCAAGGCCACAACCTGCACCTTAAGCGATGCAGTCGCCAACCCCTTGTCGAAGCCATCCTGCAAAAACTCCAAGACCTGGGGAATGGATGCCCTCAAAGGCTCAATCGCCCTGTCGCCGCACCACTCTTCAAACACTCTCCAAACTCGAACATACGCCAAGGACGTTGAACATTTCCTTGCCTTCAACGAAGTGGCGATAACCGCCCTGGAATAACCTCTAGCCGTCAACCGAGCCCTCTCAATAGCCAAGCCGTAAGCGAGAACCGATCCACATGAGGCATGAACAGAGGTCCCTGGCCTAACAGGTCCTCCCTGGCTGGCAGGCGCCAGGGCTTCGCCATCAGGAGCCTTATCAAATCTGCGTACCAGGGCCGGCGTGGCCAATCTGGATCTATCAGAATCACCTGTCCTCTGTACCTCTCTATACGCTGAATCATTCTGCCTATTAAGACCCACGGCAGAAAAACGTATAGAAGCTGTTCCTCCGGCCAGCTCTGAATGAGAGCATCCAGACCCTCTGACATTCTCTCCTTTCTTCTGCTGTAAAAGCGACTGACCTTTGCCGAGCTGAAGCTTGCCATGAGATCCATGACCGATGCGCCCCACCGACGCACTATCATGTTGAACACCTCCGGATGAAGGACCCACTCCCCCGGATCGACCTTCACCCGACTCAGAAAGTCGGCCTCTACATTGTCCACCCCTGCGACATGCGCCGCCGACAGAGCCAGAAGTTTCTCCTCGGCCCAACTGCACAGGCCCTCGGCTTCGGCTTCCAGCGCCACGCTGCTTGTCCCCCCATGCCGACTGACATAAGCCACTGCGGTCGCGTTGTCGGAGAACACTCGAACTGCTGTGCCCCCGAGATAAGCCTGAAAACTTTGCAGGGCCAGTGCCACCACCCGCAACTCCAGCCGGTTGATCGACCGCGTCTTTTCTTGCTCGTTCCATTCTCCCTGTGCGAATCTGCCCTGGAAGTGCGCTCCCCAGCCCCAAAGGCTGGCATCCGTCGTTAAGGGCACCCAGTTGGGCGATTCCAATTGGCATTCCCTGCTGCAGAGATTCGGGGACTAACCATCAACGCAGAACCCCTCGCGTCTCCTCCAGGCACGGGAGTTTGCTTGATAGCGGATCCTGATGGTGTGACCAACGCCTGAGCAACGCCCTCTGTAATGGTCTCATGTGCGCTCTCGCCCAAGGCACCAACTCTATCGTTGACGCCATCGTGCTTAACAGCTGGAGATACTGCCATGCTGTGGGAGCTGTGCTGCTTAAGAATCTTCTGACCAGCTTCCTCAGGCCTCACGCCCTTAGTTGCGGCAAAAACACCTGACCAATCTTCGTGTTGAACCGAGCTCCCAAGTATTCCAAGCTCTGCGACGGAACCAACTGACTTTTCGCCAAATTGACCACCCAGCCAAGGCTCTCCAAGGAGGACACCACTCTGGCTGTGGCTTTTTCGCTCTCGGCCTTCGATTTTGCCCGGATCAGCCAATCGTCTAAGTAAGGATGTACCAGGATCCCTTCCCTTCGTAAAGCTGCCGCGACGACTACCATAATCTTGGTAAATGTTTGCGGAGCCATCGCCAGACCAAAAGGCAGAGCCCGGAACTGAAACTGCCCGAAGGGAACCGCAAAGCGGAGATACCTTTGATGATCCGGTCATATAGGAATATGCAGATACGCTTCCGACAGATCTAAGGATGTAAGAAACTCTCCTTTTCGAATCGCTACTATCACAGATCTTAGAGTCTCCATGTTAAAGTGCGACACGCGAAGACAGCGATTCACTCCCTTGAGATCCAAAATCGGCCAAAAACCTCTGTCCTTCTTTGGCACGACGAAGTAGATGGAGTATAGACTGCAGCCGTATTGGTCTAGTGGTACTGGCACTATTGCCCCAAAGTCCAAGAGCCTCCGTACCGTCCCCCTCACCGCCTTGCATTTGCTCGGCGCTTTGCAGGGGGACTCCACAAAGGCGTCCCGCACCGGGCACTTTAGCTCTAAGGCATACCCCTCTCGGATGACCTCCAGTACCCACTGATCTGACGTGACTCGGACCCAGGCGGCATAAAACTCCTGCAACTGCCCCCTACAGGAAACTAAGGGCGCCTGGGTCCCCCCGACTTCATTGTGTTTTCCGAAGGTTGGGAGAAGTGGAGGAGGAAGCCCCAAAACCTCTCCCCGCTCCTCGAAACCCCCGAAACCCTTGACTTCTAATGGGGAATCTGCCTCTCTGGCCGGAATTAAACCTTTGGGAACGGAACCGGCAAAAGTCCCGTTGCTGGCCTTTGCCCGCGGGAGCCATCCGCCCTTGCTTAGGTTTGTCCTCTGGTAATCTTCCGCCTTTAGACTCCCCAAGATCCTTCACTAACTTCTCCAGCTCTTCTCCAAACAAGAGCCTCCCCTTAAACGGAAGCTTACTTAGCCTCGACTTTGACAAGTTATCCGCCGCCCAATTACGGAACCACAGATAACGCCTCGCCGCTACAGCCGATGCCATGCTCTTTGCCAGACCCCTCATAAGATCATAATGCACATCCGCTAGGTAGGCCGCACCAGACTCCAGCTTTGGAGCCTCTCCAGCCAACTCGATCTCCTGACCTCCTTGTACCCGCTGCGCCCAGAGCAGACAGGCCCTAGCCACCCATGCTCCACAAATAGCCACTTGAAGCAGCAGGGCATTACTATCAAAAATCTGTCTAAGAAGGGTATTCAACTTCCTATCTTGCGCATCCTTGAGGGCTGCGCCGCCCTCCACCGGTATCGTGGTCTTCTTGGTAATGGCCGCATCCACCTTGGGGGGCTTAAACATTTCCTTGTCCTGGTCCACCAAGGGATAAAGCCGGCTCATTACTCTGGAGCCCGAGAGGCGCCTCTGGTAGACTCCACTCTTCCTGAATCATCTCTTGAAACACTCTATGCACCAGGAACGCCCTTTGCGTCTTTCGAAAGACCTGCAACAATGGGTCTTCCAGGGTCTCATCCTCACCCGACCCCTGGACCGGCATGTTTAGCGTCCTCAGTGTCTCCAGTATGAGCGCAGGCAGCTACTCTCTGCAGAAGACCCGCACTACTCTCGCTTGATCTTCCTTGTCCGCGAGTTCACCTTCCTCCAACTCTTCTTTCAGGTCCATGCTGTGGTCTTCGTCCTCCGACAGCTGCCCCTCTGAGACAACGGAGTGGTCCTTGAACTCCGCATCCAGACGCGCCCTCTTACTCCCCTCCTGAACCTCCACCGTACTCTGGGAGGCCGAGGGCGTCTTCACCCCGTTACCTTGCGGGCTGTCGTTTGTCTGCCCCAGCACCCGGCCACCTACCGCCTGCTGCAGTAGGGCTACAAAGTCCCTTGAGAAGATAGACTCCAAACCCTTGGCCCAGGGCGCCAGGGAGGAAGGAAGGTCCGGGGTGGAAGAAGAGCCCGCCACCGGTTCCCCCAGGGGTAAAGCGTCTGGCTGAGCGATTGAAGAACCTGCTTCGGCCTCCAGCCGCTCCTCTTTCTCCTCTCTGACCTGCTCCATGGCCGAGGCCTCCTGTTTGCAACCCGTGCAGACCCGGAGTCAGAGAGAGTGCCTCTTCTAGCCCCACAGACCAAACAGTGGGGCCTAGAGGGCATGCTGGCACTGAGCAGGGGCTTGCAGTTCCCTCTATACACACTTACCCAGCGCCCTAACCGTGCAGAGGCTGCAACGGCAAACGGAAACACTCCTGCTTCTCTTTTTGTTTTGTTTCCTTTATTTTTTTTTTTTTTGTAAACTCTTAACAGGTCCCCAAGAGACAAGACCCCCCAAATCAATGGAACCCAACACTCAATCCAGCATATAACACCAATACTAGCTTCCCTACACTGGTTGCCAATTCAAAGTAGGATAATATATAAAACCACAATAACTACATATAAAGCTTTAAACAACATGGCCCCAATCCCATTAAGCAAACTAATTAGCATGGAATCTCAAAAAACCACGCACAGAAAAGGATACTCAAATAAACTAAATACTCCTAATGATTTCATAAAAGCAAATACTGTAAATTAACTAACAAAAGAGCTTTTTCTCATGCTGCCCCATCTATTTGGAATTCCCTTCCGGAGGACCTACGAACTATAACTGAAATCATGGAACTCCGTAAAAAACAAAAAACCTATTTATTCTCCATGCACTACGGCAACTTAGATAACCCCTGGATACACTCAGATAAAGGTTAAAAATTATGACAGAGTAATACTAATCCCAACAATTTAACAGACAATACACTATTATAAAAACACTATGATCCAATTCCAAAGTACCCACAACATGTATTTGTATATAGTTTATTGTACATAGTTTACAAGCCAGTTTTGCTATTTTGCATTAGTTCACGCTGTTAACCATTACTTTTATTGTTACAAAATGTTCGATGTAAAACTAAGCTTATGCTTTGTGGATTGTTGTTTTTATTGTGAACCGCAACTGAACTCTGGAAGTTGCGGGTTATAAATATATGTTAAATAAATAAATAAATAAACCCCCGCTAAATCGCTAAAAGGAGCTCCCCCCACTAAAGAAAAACCTTTCCGTCCAGCCCGACACTGTTAACATGCTCCCCGGGCCGCTGCCACGCGGCCAGGCCTTTTTCGCGCCAAAAGAACCGCCGGCGGCTGAAAAGCAAAAAAGTCTACTCGGGCCTCTTACCTTATCCGGGCTTCTCTCACAAGTCCACCGCCTTGACAGGCTTCACTGCTCTAGCCGCTGCCGCAATCCAAGCCGGGCAGGAGGCCTGAGGGGGTTTTGGCGCAAGCGAAAGTCTCCCTGCAAAGAATCTTTGCAATCAGCCGCCTCGCGCTGACAGGCAGAGCATCTGTACTTGTGCCGGCTGTGCACAGGGCTGAACTGTACCTTTCAAAGCGGTCCTCTCTGCTGGTTTATCTCCCGGAGCCAGGCCCGCTTCTGCAGAAGCTACCCCCAACCCCCACCCCGTAGGGAACCCCAAACGGTGGGGGGGGGGGGGGAAGCCCTCTGCTCATTTAAAGGTACAGTCCTCACAAACCAGAGGGTAACCCCTTTTCTTTTTTTTTTTTTTTTAAATATTAATCTATATCTAACCTAACACTATCCTCAATTGTTCCTCCAGTGAGCCCGGACCTCCAGGCTCACTGTCCCTTCAGCTGCTTGGAGACTGAGGTAACTGGCGAGTGGAGGTGGCTCCCAGGAGTATATACTGTTGACATCACAAAAAGGAGGAGGTTCCTCAGTCTCCAAGCTGCTGAATAAGGAGGACAACCCAGAGGTCCGGGACTAGACTGGAGATACGATCAGGAAGCATGTGCTTGGTATCCAAACAAGCAGAAAGTACTTTCATCACTAAAAAGCACTTTTTCCCACATCTCACAGGTCCATTTGGAATACTTCTTTGCCCACTCCACTCTGCATTTCCTTTGGGCTTCTATTAGAAGTGGCTTTTTCCTCGCTTTGCATCCTCTCGGTCTAAATTCCAGACACCTTCTGAGTATTGTTGAAGAAGAAACCATCACACCACATTTCTCCTGCTACTATTTCAAAAGCTGAACGGATATAAACTGGTGATCAATTAAGGAAGTGCGTCACAGAGTGTGATCATCCTGCTGAGTTGAAGACCTGGGATGATCAGAACGAGTCTTGTCAACTACAATTCCAGTCTCTTCTTTTGCAGTATCTTGATGATTGCACTATGGCTGCAGCCAACCTTTTTTCCTATTTGACGGGTAGAATAGCCTTCTTTACTGAGCACTAACATACAAATTCACTGCTCCATGCTTAGGAACCTGCTTTTCTCCATTTTTTTCTCAGGATCTCTCACAACAATGATAGCATCTCAGAGTTTTCTGGTCCCTTATATAGTGATCTCAAAAGGATAATGCTGCTTAATGATTGGATAATGAAAATAACCATTTGATTGTCACCACTTAGTTAAATGTGATTGGTTAATCTCAATCCATCTTTTATGCAGGATCTATTATTACATATGAGAATATAGTTGGCTGTTTAATAGTTGACATGTATACCAAGTAAGTAAACTATGAGGCTAGAATCTGATAGATCAATAAATTCTGAACACGATACACAGTTTTTATAACTTAGCAGTTGGAAACAGGCTTGTAATCATGCAAGAAGGCTTAAAAGCAATGAAACAGCTTGGTGGTTCCAAACGTTTGCACACCACTGTATATATACTAGTCTGTTGCATGCCCAGAACATTGGAAAGTAATCAGAATGCACTCCAAGATAGTATAAAAGCAAGCAGAAAGTGATATGTTTGTCATGACATACCTTGCATCACAACATACATGGCAGCAGAACTCCTTAGTTATTCTTGCATTGGTCATCTCTGAAAACAGTCTGTACAATGCTAAGCATGGACCAGAAAAAATCAGAAAAGGTTCTCTATAGCTAAAGGTCAAAACATAGCCCTGTCAATAATAAGGTCCCTCCGAATGAGGGCATTTAACAGTGCAAACAGCACTAATACATGCCCAAAATACTATCATCTGTCTTTAAAAATGGACATGTATTCTGACCGATCACACTGGCATTTTGTGACGCTGCGGTCATCCCTATGGGCCAGCTACTGGCCCGGCATTCACGTCCCCCCAGAATTGCAGATGAGCACACCATATTCTCTCGTGCGACATTGAAACCACACACACACTTTCACTTGCAGTCACAAAAAACAAACTTCTGCCAAAAAGATGTCCTGCATCTATCAACAGCTGATCTGCGTTTCTCACACAAACAAGAATCTGTTCCATACTCACTCACATGCTATCCCTTCATCAACAGTCCTATTTTTCAGAACATAGGAATTGTTAGGGAACCCTAGAATAGCTCCGTTAGTACAAACGGCAAATGTCAGCATAACCAGAATAAACACTGTTGCTCTTCTTAATATTTTGTAGGGGTGTTTAACGTTTCTTTACCTTACAACCTTCCCTCAACTCTGCTTTCTGTTCTTTAAAACGGTATCATGTGGTTTTCCAGACTGCAGACACACCAGTTCAAAACATAATTATCACAATCTTCTTCAATATGGGATGTATTGAATAGCCTGGCCTTATTCCATGATTCGAGTGGTATGTGGTGGTCACAGGTGCTTTATTAATTCAACAGAAACCCCAATAATTTATACTTGTAAATGTTTTATTTACTTTTATTTTGGGGTTTTATACTTGTTTTTAACATTGTTTTTACTCACACAATTGTCTCTTCAATATATGCTCCTTTACAGAGGTGATTCACAGTTTGGAGTACAATATATACTTTGTGTTACTGTAAGTATCAGCATATTATTATATACGCCAGTTTATTTTGCCACCTGTTCCTTCTCATCTCCTCCTCCTCTTTGTTTTCTCTCTGGGCTAGACGTGAATGATTTAATATGTTTTATGTACATCATTGTTTTTACTATATTTAAGGTGTGCCTTTCCTTGCTTTTTACAATGCTTTTATTTATATTTTTAATTCGTTTTGTCATTTTTTACCAATATATTTGTTTTTATTGGATATAATAATATTCTTAATTTTCTTTTACTTTTTATTTTTTCACCATTTAATTTGTATTATTTATTTTTTAATTATTTTAATAATGTGATTATTGAATTATTGTTATTATTCATTTACATTTGTTTGCAGTTTGCAGCCCCCTAAAGAAGGCTACAGCCAAATCACATTGGGGTTTCTGTTGAATTAATAAAGCACCTGTGACTACCACATACCACTCGCCTTTTGTATTTCTCCTGGTTTGCTGCAAGAGTTTTGCTCCTCTTGTGTTTTTTCTTATTCCATGATTTTGCAGGAATAATGGGGATGTCTGCGGGAAATACTGAAAACGCACACAGGTTTTTCCTGAATACACTTTAGATGTCTCCGTGACTAACCACGCCCCCATTCAGCCCTGCTCTGAGACCCCTATGCTAGCGCCGTAGACATGCAGGGCCGCAGGAGTTTCCGAAAACAGTCGCTAGAAAAACGTCTGCGGCGCACGTCCAAATGGCTTATTTGTGTTCTGGATTGACCCCCTTATTAGAAAGAAAATATAGTGCATTGCAAAAGTATTCATCCCCTCTGTGTTTGTCCTGTTTTGTCGCATTGCAACCTGGAATTAAAATGGAGTTTTGGGGGTTAGCACCATGTGATATACACAACATGCCTATGACTTTGAAGGTGCAAAATATCCTTTATTGTGACACAAACAATAATTAAGACAAATAAAAACTGAAAGCAGGAGTGTGCATATGTATTAATCCCCCAAAGTCAATATGTTGTAGAGACACCCTTTGCTGCAATTACAGCTGCAAGCCTCTTGGGGTATGTCTCTATTAGCTTAGCACAGGGGTGGGCAATTCCGGTCCTGGAGGGCCGCAGACCAATCAGGTTTTCATGATGTCCCTAATGAATATTCATGGACCTATTTCCATACAATAGAAGGCAGTGGATGCAAATAGATCTCATGAATATTCATTAGGGACATCATGAAAACCTGACTGGTCTGCAGCCCTCCAAGACCGGAATTGCCCACCCCTGGCGTAGCACATCTAGCCACTGCAATTTTCACCCATTCCTTAAAGCAAAACTGTTCCAACTCCTTCAAGTTAGATGGGTTGCATTGGTGTACAGCAATCTTCAAGTAATGCCACAGATTCTCAATTGGATTATGGTCTGGGCTTTGACTAGGCCATTCCAAGACATTTAAATATTTCCCTTTAAACCAGCTTTAGCAGTATGTTTAGGGTTATTGTCCTGTTGGAAGGTGAACCTTCGTCCCAGTCTCAAATCTCTGGCAGACAAACAGGTTTTCCTCAAGAATTGCCCTGTATTTAGTGACATACATTGTCCTTTAATCCTGACTAATTTTCCTGTCCCTGCCAATGAAAATATCCCCACAGCATGATGATGAACCACCATGTTTCACTGTGGGAATGGTGTTCTTGGGGTGATGGGAAGTGTTGGGTTTACACCACACATGGTGTTTCCCTTGATGGCCAAAAAGTTCAATTTTCATCTCATCTGACCAGAGAACCTTCTTCCATGTGTTTGGGGGTCCGCCACATGCTGTTGTGCAAACTCCAAATGTGTTTTCTTATTTCTTTCTTTAAGCAATGGCTTTCTTCTGGCCACTCTTCCATAAAGCCCCACTCTGTGGAGTGTATAGCTTCAAGTTGTCCTATGGACTGATACTCCCATCTCAGCTGTGGATCTTTGCATCTCCTTCAGTGTTATCCTTGGTATCTTTGTAGCATCTCTGATTAATGCCCTCCTTGTCCAATCTGTGAGTTTTGGTGGGCGGCCTTCTCTTGTCAGGTCTGTAATGATGCCATATTCTTTCTATTTTGTTATAATGTATTTAATGGTGCTCCGTGGGATATTCAGAATTTGGGATTTTTTTTAATGCAACCCTGATCTATACTTCTGCACAACTTTGTCTCTGACCTGTTTGGAGTGCTCCTTGGTCTTCATGTTGCTTGCTTAGTGGTGTTGCAGAGTCAGGGGCCTTTCACAACAGGTATATTTATATAGGCATCATGTGACAAATCATGTGACACTCATAGCACACAGGTGGACCCTAATCAACTAATTATGTGACTTCTGAGGTTAATTGGTTGGACCAGATCTTATTTAGGGGTTTCAGAGCAAAAGGGATGAATACATATGCACTCACAACTTTTCAGTTTTTACTTTTTTTTTTATATATACAAGGTATTTTATTGTCATTTCACTGCACCACTTTGGACATTATTATTAGGTCCATTACCTAACATCAAAATGAACCTCTACTTTCATTCCAGGTTGTATGTAATGCGACAAAAACCAAGGGGATGAATACTTTCACTAGGCACTGTAACTGTTAATGGTTAGAGCAGTGAGCTTAGAACTAAGGATGCCAGAGTTCGAATCCCACTGCTGCTTCATGTGATCTTTGCCATTACTTAGCTCTCTATTACCTCAGTACAAACTATTGTAAGTGCTTTGGGGACAGGAAAATATTTACTATATTTGATTATAACTCATCTTGAACTCCTGAGAAAAGGTATCCCTGAGATTTTGATAAACTCAACAATCATGATCATCAAAACGCCACCCCTCCCACAACAATCCTGTAAAAATGTATAACTGTACATCAAATTTTTAAATGTTAAACTTTGCTTTGTATGTATTTGTGTATCCACTCTCCTGGCAGGTAAAAGGATGCACTGATGGCTCTCTGAGTTTATGTGGCTGTCAGGATCTATTGTTTTGCTTTAACTGCTGCTGCTCTTTGCTGCCCCCACCCCACAGGTTTTGCCCTAGACGATTACATAGTTTTGCCTAATGATTGGGTGGGCCCATCTGTAAGAAAATTATAGGTAAATAACACGTCACTTATTAACCCATACATTTATATACTGCAGTAAAATAAGGTTACTCACCTGCACCAGATGTTCTCCATGAACAGCAGGATACTTCATCATATATTGGCTTGAGTGTGAGAGCTACTCCCTGTTGACAGGGACTCAAAGTGGGGTACCAGGACCCTCTAAAAGGGTTAATATGGAGGACTGCTTGGAATTTTGCTGACAGCCTAGTACAGGGGCCTCCAGGACTGGAGATGAAATCCCTTGTACTAAACTGTCAGCCTGGCCTAGTAGAATGTGCTATACAAGCAAAGGCCATATTTTGTAAATATTTGTAAAAAAACGAGACAGAATGTTGTTTGTTTGTCCTGATTAAGTGGAGCAATGTCTATCCCTAGTTTGATATAAACCATGTAGTGTTTAGCTTCATCTGTAAAGCAGAGGCATGACAAAGTGTGATAAGACGAAAACTGTAGAATGTAGCAGCTTTTCCTAATAAAAGTCCTGCGGCCACTCTAAGGTGAGGCATGTACAGGAAACTGCTCAAGTTTGCAGAACTATGGCCCTCTTCATTAAAGCCTTAAATAGTACCGTTATTAATATAATTTTCTGTTTGTGTGTTTCATTTCATTCCTTCCTTGAATTTAGAGAACTGAAGTCAAAGAGCAGAGGTTGAATTTTGCTGCCTGATGATGCCCAGTCAATAGTAGGTCATGCAAAGAGATTCTTTTACTTCCTAGCTACCTTCTAGAAGCTTTTCATCCATATGTTCTATTGAACGCACGATCCATATGTAATAAAATACCTGTAATCAAGGACCTCCTTATTAATGAGTCCCCCGACTTCCTGTGCGTCACGGAAACATGGCTCACAGACAATGACAGTATCCTGATAAATCAATTGAAAACTAATGACTACACATTATTCTGCTGCCATAGAAACAGTAAAAGGGGTGGCGGGGTACTTATCATGACCAAGGCCAGCCTCAATATGGCTACAAGTCTCTGCATTAACCCCGATAGCATAGACTTACTCAAGATTGAAAACAAACATGTTGCAATCTGTCTTATATACAGACCACCCAATAACGACCACCTCAACCTATCCACAATACTCAAAGCAGCCTGTTCATCCCAAACAAAAAAACCTCACATTATTCTAGGTGACTTTAACCTAGCATCCCTACCTCCTCACCAATCCTCTGATTTCTTGGAAGTAATGCAAGATTTAGACTTCACACAAATAATGAACACTCCACACACTCCAAAGGTAACACTCTAGATTTAATATTCTGTTCTAAGTCCTTAACCACACACACACATTTTAACTTCCCATCTACCAGTCCTGTGCCATGGTCTGATCATTTCATTATAAGAATGTCCACCATAATTCCATTACTTAAAGAAACAGAAAACACTATACCCCAGCAAATGCAAAAACTTCAACAAAGACACCTTCCTTTCGGAAGTATCCTCACTACTGCACACTCAATCACATGATCTCAATGATGCCTTAGAAAGCTGGTCTATCACAATAAGAAAGGCTGCCATAATCACCTCACCTCTAAAATGACCCCACAGAAAGATGGTACACCAAAGAACTTTACGCCATCAAAAAATCCCTACGTAAGCTAGAAAAGAAATGGAGAACAACTAAAACCCCAGAGAATAAAGAACAATACATTATAATCTTAAACATATATAAGGATGCAATCCACAATGCAAAAAAAGAACACCATACCACCATACTCCCTCACTTGGTTTGCAGCTTGTTGTGCTGTGAGGGCTTGTGTGCATCAGTGATGCTGAGAGCTAAACTATCGGTAGTTTAACTACTGGCAGGGTCTCCCAAGATGGACAGGTCTAAGCTGAGATGCCAGACCAAGACAAACCACCCATCTGGGCAGCAGCAGCAGAATGGGATAGTGTTGACGGCGGAGGATCACATTTCTGTGACAACGGCAACACCACCAAACTTAAACTGCGCGGAAGAAAGGCCCGGCAATCTACTTCTGTATCTTGCCATGAAAACCCAATGGATAGTTACAACAAAACAAATTGTGCTGTAGTGCTGGAAGATGAGACCCCCAGGTTGGAAGGCACTCAACTAGCTACTGGGGAAGAGCTGAAGACTTTTCAGAGTAAAGCCAGCATTTATGATGTGGTTGGATCAAAGCCCTCGGGACGTCTGACTGCTGATGTAGCTGCGCATGAAATGAGAGTCAGAAGCTGTACAGATGGAACGTACGAAGCATGAACCAAGGGAAGTTGGAGGTGGTCAAGAATGAAATGGAACGTGTACAACTTGATCTGTTGGGTGTCAGCGAACTGAAATGGACTGGCATCGGGCACTTTGCATCAGATGATCACATGGTCTACTATGCTGGAAATGAAAGACAAAGAAGAAATGGTGTTGCATTTATAATAAAGAAGAAACTTGCAAGAACTGTAATGAAATACAATGCAGTCAGCGAACGCTTAATCTCTATTCGTCTACGAGGAATGCCTATCAACACAACTATAATTCAAGTATATGCCCAACAACAGCTGCAGAAAAGAATGAAATTGAAGAGTTATATGAACAAGTACAAGCTGAAATTGACAGAACATGCAAACAGGATATCCTGATAGTCATGGGTGATTGGAACGCAAAGGTTGGCAACAAAGAAGAAGACAAAGTAGTTGGAAAATATGGACTTGGCAACAGAAATGAAGCTGGAGAAAGACTGATAGAATTCTGCAAGACCAATGATCTATTCATCTCGAACACCTTCTTCCAGCAACACAAGCGGCGACTGTACACATGGACTTCACCCAATGGATTGTATAAAAATCAAATTGACTACATCTGTGGAAGTCAACGATGGAAAAGTTCTATAACATCAACAAAGACAAAACCTGGAGCTGACTGTGGTACAGATCATCAACTACTAGTATGCAAACTCAAGCTAAGGTTGAAAAAGAGCAAACCACTCATGAATGCAGAAAAATATGACCTTGAGAATATACCACTGGAATTTAAAAACTGCCTGCAAAATAAATTTGTTGCTTTAGATACAAATGATAGAGTTCCAGAGGAGTTATGGAATGACATCAAGAAGGTTGTGTTGGAAGAAAGCGAGAAGTCTCTACAAAAGGTAAAAAAGAAAAAACGGCCAAAATGGATGACGGAAGAAACTCTGAAAATTGCCCAGAAACGCAGAGAAGCTAAAGCCAGAGGAGAAAGAAAGACAATCACAGAACTCAACAGAGATTTCCAACGTGCAGCAAGACAGGACAAGAAAAAGTACTACAATGACGCATGCAAGGAAATAGAAGCAGAAACTATTAGAGGAAGAACAAGATCAGCTTTCCTAAAGCTACGAGAGTTAAAGAAAAAGTTCCAGCCTCTAATTGGAATGTTACAAGATGCTCAAGGTTCTATGTTGAATGATGCTGAGAAGATCAAGAAAAGATGGAAGGAATATACAGAGTTTTTATATGATAAAGATCAAGTGGACCAACAGCCGTTTCAACCTGTACCTTATGATCTGGAACCATTGGTGATGAAAGAAGAAGTTGAAGCAGCATTGAAAGCCTTATCAAAGAACAAAGCACCAGGCATTGATTGCATTCCCATAGAAGTATTACAGCAATCTGATGCAGCTGTTACCATACTTACAAGGCTCTGCCAAGAAATATGGAAGACAGCATCATGGCCAACTGACTGGAAAAGATCTGTGTCTATACCAATGCTAAAGAAGGGTGATCCAACTGACTGTGGAAATTATCGCACAATCGCTCTGATCCCACATGCCAGCAAGATTCTACTGAAGATTATTCAAAAGAGACTACAATCATACCTGGAACAAGAACTACCTGAAGTGCAAGCAGGGTTCAGAAAAGGGCGAGGAACGAGAGACATCATTGCGGATGTGAGATGGATCCTTGAAAAGACTAAAGAATACCAAAAGGATATCTATTTGTGCTTTATCGACTATAGCAAAGCTTTTGACTGTGTAAACCATGAGAAAATCTGGGCCACATTAAGAAGCATGGGTATACCAGAACACCTGATCGTTCTCTTGCACAATCTGTACATTGATCAAGAAGCAACAGTTCGAACAGAACAAGGAGAAACAGAATGGTTTAAAATAAGCAAAGGTGTAAGACAAGGCTGCATACTTTCCCCCTACCTGTTTAATTTATATGCAGAACAAATCATCAGAGAAGCAGGATTGTATGAAGACAACAGAGGTGTGAAGATTGGTGGAAGACTCATCAACAACCTTCCCTATGCTGATGATACCACATTACTGGCGGAAAGTGAAGATGATCTGAAACATTTGCTTCTCACAATCAAAGAACATAGTCTCAAAATGGGCCTGCACCTTAATGTAAAGAAGACAAAGATCATGACAACTGGCATAATACACAGGTTCATCGTCGAAGGAGAAGAAATTGAAATTGTGAATAACTTTAACCTACTTGGATCAACTATCAATAAAGAAGCAACAAGCAGTCAAGAAATCAGACGACGCATTGCTCTTGGCAGAATGGCTATGAAAGACCTAGATAAGATTCTCAAGAGCAGAGATGTCTCTCTCCATACAAAAATGTGACTTGTTCAAGCCATGGTATTTTCTATAACATCAAATGGATGTGAAAGCATGACAGTGAAAAAGATAGACAGGAAGAAAATTGATGCCTTTGAATTATGGTGCTGGCGGCGAATATTGTGTATACCATGGACTGCCCGAAGAACAAACCAGTCTGTACTAGAGGAGATCAAACCTAAGCTTTCTTTAGAAGCTCAGATGACAAGACTTCGACTTTCATACTTTGGACACATCATGCGGAGAGAGAGATCATTAGAGAAAGACATCATGCTTGGCAAGATAGAAGGTCAACGCAAAAGAGGAAGGCCAGCAATGAGATGGATCGATACAACAACAGCAGTTACGGGTACCAGTCTGTCAACAATAAGCCGCCTGACTGAAGACCGAACACAATTTAGGATAGCTATCCAGAGGGTCGCCATGAGTCGACTCCGACTTGACGGCACTTAACAACAACAACCACCATACTAAATAAAGCTATTAATCGGCCTAGAGAACTTTTTGATATAATAAAGTCCCTCACCAAATCCCACACAAACCCTATGAACTGCCCAGATATTTGCGCCCAATCGGTAGCAAACTACCTGCCCCCAAAACTAAGGAGTGTAAACTCATCCACTATGCCCACCAGAACTGAGCCTCATCAACCTGCTAACTCTTGGCACACTTTCTATCTCATTAAGGAGAAGCAGCTCTTAGAAACCATCACAAAAATTAACACCACAACCTCCCAACTAGACCCATGTCCAGTATCCTGGATAAAAGCAGTTAAAACTGAACTAGCACCGGTGATTCTAAACATAGTAAATAAATCACTCCTGCATGGCATACTGCCTGAACCTCTTAAGCTTTCCATCATTTGCCCACTACTAAAAAGCAAGACCCTGAACAGAAACGAGCCATCCTCATATAGATCTATAGCCAGTATCCCCTTCATAGCAAAGATCATTGAAAAAGTAGTCCAGTTGCAGCTCCAAGACTATATAGACACTACTTCTCCACTTAACGCTCATCAGTACGGTTTCCGTCCTTACCACGGAGTAGAAACCCTACTCCTGGTTTTATTAGACACCCTAATTTGCGGGCTAGATAACCCAAACCAAGCATTTATCATGGTCTTCCTGGACGTCTCATCTGCATTCAACAATGTTAACTATACTATACTATTACAAAGATTAGCACACCTAGGCATCTCTGGAACTGTTCTGAAATGGTTTCAGTCATACATTTCAAACCGCTCCCTATATGTCAAAATTAATCAGGATTCCTCCTCCACCTTCCCGCAAGAACAAGGAATACCCCCAGGGTTCTACACGTTCAGCCTTACTGTTTAATTTATATCTTCAACCGATCTGCGACATATTCATTAAACATAAATTAAACTTTCACATCTACGCAGATGATATAATGGTTTATGCCCCGATTGACATAAAAAACCCACAATTTATCATAATCACTGCTGTATATACAGTGGTGTGCAAAAGTCTGGAATCACTTGTAAATTTGATGTTTTTTCAACTTCGAGACCTCATATCTTAATTTCTTTTTCCTCCCAGTGGCTTTTTCTGTGTATCTCATGATACGTGATAGATTTGGCTATTAGGGACAACTTTTAGTATTGGTTTGGCCCTTATTTTCTGAGTTTGCTCCCCATAGTTGTCTTGTTGATAGATTTTCTGTGAAAATCGCTTAATGTACATCGTTGGCCAGCGATATATTAGAAACAGAAAAATATGACGACAGAAAAAGACCAAATGGCCTATCTAGTCTGTCCTTCCATATCAACAACTACAACAGTCCCCTTTTTTCCTTTAGAGATCCTCTGTGTTTGTCCCATGCTTTTTTGAATTCAGTTACTATCCTCATCTCTACCACCTCCACTGGGAGACTATTCCACGGATCCAGCACTCTTTCCATAAAGAAATATTTCTGCAAATCACTCCTGAATCTATCCCCCTTCACCCTCATCCCATGTCCCCTCGTAGCAGAACTTGCTTTCAATTGAAAGAGGCTCTCTCCCTGAACATTTATGCCACGGAGGTATTTAAACATCTCAATCATATCACCTCTATCCCGCCTTTCCTCTAAGGTGTACATATTAAGATCCTTAAGTCTGTCCTCATATGCTTTATAATGAAGACCACTAACCATTTTAGTAGCCACCCTCTGCACCGACTCCATCCTGTTCACATCCTTTTGAAGGTGTGGTCTCCAGAATTGCACATTATACGCCAAATGAGGTCACACCAAAGACTTATACAGAGGCACTATCACCTCCTTTTATCTGCTAGCCATTCCTCTCCGTATGCACCCAAGCATCCTTCTAGCTTTTGCTGTCGCCTTTTCTACCTGTTCAGCTACTTTAAGATCATCAGACACAACCACGCCCAGGTCCCGCTCTTCTTTAGCGGACAGAAGTACAGTCAAACCTCGGTTTTCATGATTAATCCGTTCGAAAAAGTCTGACTAAAACCGAAAAGTATGAAAACTGAAGCAATATTTACCATAAGAAATAATGTAAATCCAATTAATCTGTTCCAGACACCCAAAAATATTCACAAAAAATACATTTTATAGAGAATAACTATATTTTTATATACAAAAAACAATGAGAAATAAATATAAATGACTAATGAAATGGATAAATGAACATTTAACATCACTGAAAGCAAGCTAAGTACAGTACTGTACAGTACAGTATGTTAGCATCTGGCCTTAGCCACCCCTGACAAGCTGCTGTGCCCAGCTCTTTTCGGAATCACATTGGATTCAGCCCATTAAAATACCCTTACTTTATCTGCTCAATGCTTCAGAATGGCAGAAAATCTTAATGATATAGCTTCAGACGTACCCTGCAAGAGAAAGAACTGCCTCCCACATTCATGCAACATCTCCTGCTTACGTTGACAGCTTTTCTTCCCTGCTACCTCTGAGCCTGAGGGGGCGCTCCAGAGAACGGGCAGGCGGTGGATGAGAACGGGCAGGCGGTGGATGAGATCGGGGCCTTCCTCTCTGCGCAATCCTTGCCTCTCTATCTCTGACCAGGCTCGAGGATGTGTTTCATTTACGTGCTCAGCTGGCTTTCGCTTCTCATCACGCTGGTGATCGGTGAGTCCGGGGGGCAGTGCTGCCGGGACCGGGCGGGCGTTCTGGCAGTGTATACAGACCGGTGTGCAGCGCGAGGGTGTTTGTATTTACAGTATTGTACTTTACGAAAACCGAGGCGATGTACAAGAACCGGGACAAAATCTCAGTCAAAAAAGACGTTGAAAACCGAAGCGATGTATGAGAACCGGGACAAAATCTCAGTCAAAAAAGACGTTGAAAACCGAAGCGTATGAAAACTGGGGCGTATGAAAACTGGGGCAAATGAAAACCGAGGTTTGACTGTACTTCACCCCCTATACTATATTGCTCCCTTGGATTTCTGCAGCCCAAATGCATGACCTTACATTTTTTAATATTAAATCCCAGCTGCCAGATTCTAGGCCATTTTTCAAGCTTAGCTAGATCCCTCCTCATGTTATCTACACTTTCCTGGGTGTCTACTCTACTGCAGATTTTGGTATCATCAGCAAAAAGGCAAACCTTATTCGACAGCCCTTCCGCAATATCACTAACAAAGATGCTAAAAAGAATCGGATCAAGGACAGATCCCTGGGGCACACCATATTATTGTAAGTATGCTTTAAAATATTATGGACGCATGCCAGGTTTTCTTCAAATTAATATATGTGGCCTTGAAAAAGGCCATTTTTATGTGTCAGTGATGGCTCAGTATTTGATGGGCCACCCTTTGTTCTTGATCACCTGACTGCACCTTGTTGGCATTGAATGAACCAGTCTGACAAGGTGACCGTTGGTGACAACGCGGTTCCAAGCTGCAATGAGTGATTCAATCAGCTCATGCTTTGATGTCGGATGCCTCTTGGATATTTCCAAGGCCACCTTGTGCCACAGGTTCTCGACTGGATTCAGATCTGGAGACTGGGCAGGCCAGTCCATTGACTTGATGTTGTTCCGCTGCTTCCAGCTGATCACCTGTCTGGAGAGATGGCAGGGTGCATTGTCATCTTGGAACAGGAACTGGCCAGGAAACAGCTGGTGTGCTGATGGCACCATTCACTTTTGCAGTATGGTGATGTACTTGGCCCCGTTGACCATTCCATCGACGATGTGAAGATGTCCAAAGCCAGTGGCAGCCATGCAGCCCCAGACCATGACCTTCAAAGGATGCTTCACAGTGAGGATGAGACACTCAGGCTTGAATTCCTCTCCAGGAAATCTCCTCACATAGGTGTGGGCCTGGTTACCAAACAGGCAGAAGGTTCTTTCATCGCTGAATAGCACCTTTTCCCACATTTCAGTCAACCAGGTTAAGTGCTTTCTTGCCACACGATCCGATTGCACCTTTGTATGTCAGTCATCAGTGGCATATTCTGTGCTTTGCAGCCCCGGAGACCAAACTGCAGGCACCGGCGACGAACTGTTAATGAGCTGACACTGACCTCACTCTTGTCTGACCATTCTCAAAGTAGCTGAGGAGGTCAACATGCGATTAGTCGGTGAAATGCGTCGTACTGCGTGGTCCTGGCATGATGTTGATGCACGTGGATGACCTGAACAAGGCTTGTCCACCACTGAACCCATTTCTTTCTTCTTCTGTACAATCTTAACAACAGTGCTCTGACTGTAGCCAACTTTCCTGGCTATCTGACGGCTTGAAAATCCTTCCTCACTCATCAAGGACACACGAACACGCTCCTCCAACATCAGGGTCCGAGTCATCTTCATGGTCGATCCAGAAAGCGTATGACATTCAAAAATTCCGTGCGTTTTTATAGCTGCACTGTTGGCTAGATATCTGCATTGTGATTGGTTAGTGAAAGCAGCCTCCTGATTGGTCAGAAATAACGCGTGCGTATTGGATAATCTCGATCCAGTTTTGACGCAGGATCCACAAAAATCGCAGTAGCTATCTCCCAGTGTCTGTAAAGTATTTAAATTGGAAGCAAGGAATGCAAAAAAGTCAAATCTAATAGCCAAATGTATCCCTTTTAACGTGGTAGAAAGATGAATATGCTGGGCTAACGCAAAATCTAAAAAAACAAAACAAAAACAAAAAACCGATAGAAAGTACGAAAAACGCAAAACTCACAAGTGATTCCAGACTTTTGCACACCACTGTATGAAGCAGAATCCTGGCCCAACAAGAACAATCTACAAATTAATTAAAAAAACAAAACAAAACAGAGATCCTGCTCACTACAAGAAACCACTCCTCCTGCCACTACTCCTCCCACTACTCTTAAACTTCATAATATCGATCTGCCAATCAAAAATGAAGTAAAATACTTGGGTATCACTATTGATAGAGAACTAAACATGACTGCCCAAATTAAATCCATTGCTAGATTGGTTCTCTATAAATTAAAAAAATATCCAACATTTCAGGCCTATCCTAGGCCCGCACGATTTTAGAACTATAGCCCAGGCTTTAGTAAATCCTCATCTGGATTTTTGTAACAGCATTCTATAAGGTCTTCCTAAAAAATCTATTCACACGCTTCAAGTAGTGCAAAATGTCTCTGCTAGGATTATAACCAAGGCCAGCCTAGCTGAACACATCACACCTATCTTATACAAACTACACTGGCTCCCAATAGCTTACAGAATAAAGTACAAGCAAATAGTCACAGCTTTCAAACTCCTCAATGACATTTCTCCCTCCTACCTCTCCACCCTATTACAACCTCAAACCAACAACAGACAGGAGGAAAAACGCACAAAACTTATTGACAATTCCTACCTCTATACGGAAAACTAAACAGTTCACGAGCAATAGAGCGTTCAGATTTACAGCCCCCACACTCTGGAACGCTCTACCTGATCATCTTAGAGCAACCAAAGACCTTCTAACATTCCGCAAGGAATTAAAAACCTTCCTGTTCTCAGAGTATTACAACACATCATCCCCCAACAATACTAACAATTTATCTACCTCACAACACACCACCCAAATATCATAATGCCTCCCCTCCGAAACATTTATCTCATGTAAATATCTAAGTAACACAGTCTCCACTATACCTTTTTTAGGGTATACTGGGATGTACATAGTTCTGGATCCATCTATCTTGTATATAGTTTGTTTTAACTAGTTCTCTAGTTCCAATGATGTTATTAAGCTGTTCTATGTAACCTGCCCCTGATCACTGGAAGGAGCGGTATAAAGAAGAAATTAGACCTTACCTGCTAATTGTCTTTCCTTGAGTTCTCTCCGGGCCAGTCCAGGCAAGTGAGGGTTGTCAACCTTCTCTAGCAGCTGAGGACTGAAAAACTGAAGTTTTGCTGAAACAGTATCTGGCTCCCTCTACTGGCCGAACCTCAGTCTAAAGTTACAAAGCAGCAGAAGAAAAAAGAAACAAGAACAAAAGAAAAACCTCGGAAACTACGAGCCCCCCCCACGCTCACTCTAGACAAAATCCAACAAGGGCTCTTCCCGTGACCTACATACAAATTTGGTCATGAGTCTTTTTAATTTAGCTGCTTTTTTTTTTTTTTGTTTGTATATTGATAATACGCCAAGAAGCACGTGTATAGCGAACACAGAAAATAAAGGAACTCCTGGAAAGAGTCCTCCAAAACGAGGGAGCCCCACAGACCATAGCAAGCCGTGACAAAATGCGGAAGGCCAAAACTGACTCTTCGAAAACCTCCGCGCCGCCTGACAAGGCCGTGGAGCTCGACGAAGTCTCGCTGAAATTACCGGGTGGGGCCTGGACTGGCCCGGAGAGAACTCAAGGAAAGACAATTAGCAGGTAAGGTCTAATTTCTTCTTCCATATCGTCTCTCCGGGCCAGGCCAGGCAAGTGAGGGAAGTACCAAAGCAGTAACTATCCCTGGGAGGGACCAGCGAGACCCGCAATAACCGCCGACGCCCCGACTGTGGCGTCTCCCGCGGCCTGCACGTCCAACTTATAATGCTTCGAAAAGGTGTGCAATGACGACCAAGTCGCCGCTCTACAGATATCCACTGGTGGAACAAGAGCTAGCTCCGCCCAGGACGTTGCCTGGCTACGAGTTGAATGAGCTTTGAAAAACTCCGGGGGCGACTGGCCGCTCGCCCGATACGCCGCCGACACGGCACATTTAACCCAACGCGCAATGGAGGCCTTTGGAGGCAGCTTCCCCCTTCCTGGGCCCCCCAAACAAAACGAACAGCCTGTCCGATTTGCAAAAAGGGCGTGTCCGACGAAGATACCTTTTAAGCACCCTACCTAAATCCAACTTGCGGAGAACCGAATAGATGGGCGCCCCTTCGCGATCTGGAAACGTTGGGAGGGAAATCGACTGATTCACATGAAAACGGGAAATCACCTTCGGAAGAAAAGAGGGCACGGGACGCAACATCACTTTCTCACGAGTGAAGTGCAAAAATGGCTCCCTACACGAAAGGGCCTGAAGATCAGACACCCGCCTAGCCGAACAGAGAGCAACTAAGAAGGCTGTCTTCCAGGAAAGTTTTTTAAAGGACTCGTCCCCAGCTGGCTCGAAGGGAGGGCGCGCGAGAGCCTCCAAGACCAGATTAAGATCCCAAGCGGGAACGATGGGGCGAAGCGGAGGACGCAAGTTCTGGACTGCTCGGAGGAAGCGCAAGACATCGGGATGACGAGAGAGGAGCATCCCCTTAATCCTACCCCGAAAACACGCCAGCGCAGCTACTTGAACCCTGAGCGTAGCAGGCGATAAACCCTTATCAAAACCACCATGCAGAAAAGACAAGATCTCAGGCACCAAGGAGCCAGCCAGCCGCAGATCGCGCTCCCCACACCAATGTTCAAACACCTGCCAGACGCGAGCGTACGCTAGAGAAGTGGACGAGCGTCTTGCCCGAAGGAGAGTATTGATGACCGACGGCGCATAACCTTTGTGCATCAGCCTCTCCCGCTTAAGAGCCAAGCCGTAAGCGAGAAGCGATCCACGTCCGGCATGAGAAGCGGACCCTGAGACAAGAGATTCGCTCGCGCCGGAAGGCGCCAGAGCCGGTCTGCCAGCAGACGGACTAAATCCGCGTACCACGGGCGCCACGGCCAATCTGGAGCCACCAGAACTACGCGTCCCGTGTGACCCTCTATCCGCCGTAGGACACGACCTATCAAGGGCCACGGAGGAAACACATAGAGCAGCCCTACCGATGGCCACGGTTGCGCCAGGGCGTCTAGACCCTCGGACATACGTTCCCTTCTCCTGCTGAAGAAGCGACTGGCTTTCGCATTGTCGAAGGTAGCCATCAAATCCATCACCGGCTGCCCCCAACGGAGAACCAGGGTGTGGAACACTGCTGCGTTCAACTCCCACTCTCCTGGATCTACGGCATGTCTGCTGAGGTAATCCACCTGGACATTGTTGCGGCCCGCCACATGAGCCGCTGAAAGCGCTACCAGGTGGGCTTCCGCCCAGCCCATCAACCGTTGACTCTCTTCCAAGAGAGGCGCGCAGCCTGTACCTCCCTGCTTGTTGATGTAAGAAACCGTCACGGAGTTGTCGGAGAAAACTCTCACCGCCTTGTCCCGGACGAGGCAGCGAAACTCTTGCAGCGCTAACCGCACCGTGCGAAGCTCCAGGAGGTTTATGGAGGAGGTCGACTCTTCCAGGGACCAGAGCCCTTGAGCTATGTGAGACTGGCAGTGGGCCCCCCAGCCCGCGAGACTGGCATCTGTTGTGAGCAGCACCCACTCCGGTGACCGCAAAGGCATGCCCGCCCGGAGATGAGCGGGATCCAACCACCAGAGCAGGCTGTCGCTCACTGACAGAGCGAGAGGCAATCTGTGGGAAAGAGGGTGAAGCTGAGGAGACCACCTTGAGAGCAACGCATGCTGTAACGGTCTCATATGCGCCCGAGCCCAGGGCACCAGGTCCAGCGTCGCCGCCATGGACCCGAGCAGTTGCAAGTAACGCCAAGCCGTCGGCGCCTTCAAGTGCAGAAATGCCCGCACTTGCCCCATCAGTTTCTTTATCCGAGGCTCTGGCAAGAAGACCGCTCCGACGCTGGTGTCGAACAGCGCCCCCAGATACAGAAGCCGCTGAGTCGGTTGTAAATGGCTCTTGGACTGATTGATTACCCAGCCCAACCGCTCGAGCAGGGCTACCACTTGAGCTGTGGCCACCGCGGATTCCGTGACCGACGGCGCCTGGATCAACCAATCGTCAAGGTAAGGGTGTACTAGGACGCCTCTTGTCGCAACGCCGCCGCAGCCACCACCATCACCTTCGTGAAGGTTTGCGGCGCCGTGGCCAGACCAAAGGGCAACGCTCGGAACTGAAAATGACCCATGGGTACTGCGAACCGCAGGAACCGTTGGTGCTCCGGTCGCACTGGAATGTGGAGGTAGGCCTCTGTGAGATGGATGGAGGTGAGAACCTCCGAGGGTTGTACGGAGCAAATCACGGACCTGAGAGTCTCCATGCGAAAATGCGGAATGCGTAAACAGCGATTCACGTGCTTGAGATCCAAGATAGGACGAAAGGACCCCTCTTTCTTGGGAACCACGAAATAAATGGAGTACCGACCTGACCCTAACTGGTCTGGTGGAACCGGCACCACGGCCCGCAGACGCAACAAGCGCTGAAGGGTCTGGGACGCCGCCGCCGCCTTTACCGCAGAACAAGGAGACACCACGAAAGCGTCCCGCAACGGCCGCGCGAACTCGAGTGCGTAACCGTCGCGTATAATTTCGAGCACCCAGAGATCTGTCGTTATAGTGACCCAGACAGAAAGGAACCGCTGGAGACGGCCTCCCACTGGAACTTCCATCTGGGCCATCCTCACTTCATTGGGGCTTTTTACTGGGGTTCTACTGGGATTGGAAATAACCTCTGCCGAACCCTCGAGAGGACTGCCCCGAGTTGGATAGGGGGCAAAACGAGAACCCCGAAACATGCGAGGCTCCCGCCCCGCAAAGTGTGGCCCTCCTACCGGTCGCTGACCCTTTGGCCTGTCCTCTGGGAGGCGACCCTCCTTGGAGTCACCCAAATCCTTCACAATCTTATCTAATGCCGCCCCAAAAAGTAAGGAGCCCTTGTAGGGCAGCTTAGTGAGACGCGTCTTTGACGAAACGTCAGCTGACCAATGGCGCAACCAAAGGAAGCGCCGAGCTGCGATTACCGACGCCATAGACTTTGCGGAAATGCGAACCAAGTCATAGAAAGTATCAGCGAGGTAGGCCGCTGCCGATTCGAGCTTCGCACCATCCTCCTCGTCGCTTTTGCCCTGGGCCCCTTGAATCCATCGAATGGAAGCCCTGGACACGTACGCCCCACAGAAGGCCGCTCTGAGGGACAGGGCGCAAGATTCAAATGTCTGCTTGAGCAGAGCCTCTAGCTTCCTATCCTGCAAATCTTTGAGGGCCGCTCCGCCTTCTACGGGAATGGTGGTTTTCTTGGTAACCGCTGATACCAAGGCGTCAACCTTAGGAAAGCGAAGCAACTCGAGCTCCTCCTGCGGCAATGGATACAAGCGGGCAATAGCCCGTGCCCCCCGCAGCGTTGCTTCTGGGCATTCCCATTCGGATTCCACCATTTGCTTCATGACGCGGTGTACCGGGAAACACTTCTGCTCCGCTTTAAACCCTTGGAGTAGCGGATCTTCCAACGGCTGATCCTGAGCCGGAGGCAGCACAATATTCAAAGTGGACAGTGTCTGAGAAATAAGGGCCCCCAATTCCTCCTTGCGAAAGACTCTGAAAAGACTCGGATCGTCGGCGCTCCCCAACTCTCCCTCCTCCAGATCAGCCCACTGATCTAGGGCAGGGTCCAGCCAAAGCTCCCCTTCCTCCAGACTGGGAAGTTCTGGGTCGGGTAACCCGAAGCTATCGGGAACCCCTTGAGTGCCCTGTACCACGCTGGAGGGACCTTCCCCCGGGTCCAAACCAGAAGATGCGGTATCCAGACCCTGGGAGAGGAGAGACGCCGAGCCCTTAGCCTGAGACTGATTCCATTTCAAACAATATGCTTTATGCATAGCGAGAATAAAAGCTGCTGAAAAAGAATTTTCTAAAGAGTTAGCCACAGTATTAACTGCAGGCTGCTGCTCAGTTGGCAAAGCTAGTGAAGGAGCTTCCTCCACATTTACTGGCTTTTTAGTCTTAGCCTTCTTCTTAGAGCAGCCTTTGTGAGCCGAAGGCAAGGAAACAGACGCCGAAGACATGGACGCCTTTCCCGCCAATTCTGAGACAGAAGAAAAAACGCCGAGGAGCTCCTGCGCTTCCGCCTTAGTATCCATGCCGGCGAAAACGTGCCGACTAAAGAAACTCGCTGACGAGACGGTCCCGTGCAAAAAACGCGGCAAAACTAACAAGCCAGACCCTGGCGAAAAAAGCACCGCGCAAAGCGCGCCCTAATTCACTGCAGGCCAAGAAAAACTGACTGACCTGAGCTGGAGAGAGAACGCCGTCCATGGAAGCTGTAGGGCAAGGCAGCTGACCTCCCGCTGCTAGCGGCGGCATGCCTGCGGTTCCGGAGGTGGTATGATGGTGTACGGAGCAAATCATGGACCTGAGAGTCTCCATGCGAAAATGTGGAATGCGTAAACAGCGGTATGATGGTGTCTGGGGCTCCCAGAACCTTTAACTGCTTCCCTCTCTGGGCCCGGAGCTGGAGTCGAGGCAGGCTCTGCCTCTAACGCTCCTAAGGAAGCCAATCGAGCCGCCGGAACTGATGGAGACCGAAGGGGAGAGCCCTGCTAGAACTCCTTCCCCCTAACAGCCCAATAAATCAAAACTAGACTAAAAACAAAGAAGACAAAAAAAAATTAAGGCTGAAAAAGTAAATGATACCGGGAGCCAGACAAGAGACGTTGTCTTCAGCTGCTGAGGACTGAAAGACTGAGGTTCGGCAAGTAGAGGGAGCCAGATACTGTTTCAGCAAAACTTCAGTTTTTCAGTCCTCAGCTGCTAGAGAAGGTTGACAACCCTCACTTGCCTGGACTGGCCTGGAGAGACGATATGGAAAGAGCTGTTCAATAAAATAAAATAAATAAATAAAAATAAAACCTATAAACCTATCCTGTCAGAAGCCCCCTTCCAGAAAGTAATGAGATGTGAATGTATGTTTTGAAGTCCATGTCGCGGACTTGCATATTTCTTTGTGGAGGTTGATCCCAAGTAGGTTACCGACACAGCCATAGCTCTGACAGTATAAGCCATGACACAACCCTAAAGAGTCAAGCCAGTCTAGGCATAAATGAAGGCGATAAGAGCTTGTTTGCCATTTGGAAAGTGTGCGTTTTGTTGCTAGGGTCAAAAGAAACAAAAAGTTAGGTGGATGTTCTAAAGGCTTCAGTCTTTCTCCCAATAAAAGGCCAAAGCTCTCTTGCAATTTAACGCATGCAATACACCTTCTCCTATATGAGTGTGAGGCCTGAGAAAAACGGTTGGCAAGATGACTGGTTGAGGTGGAAATCATACACATTTTAGGAAAGAATTTCGATGCATGCAGAGAAACACCCTATCACTGAAAAATTTGGTATAGATTTAATCAGTCACTAGAACCTAGAGCTCACTAACTCTGCATGATGAAGTTACTGCCACCAAAACAGGACCTTCCAGGTCAGGTATTTCATCAGCTGGGTCAAGACAACGTGGAGTTCCTATGACACTGAGGGCAGCCTGATGGGAGGTTTCAATAGAAGCAAATCCCATATGAAACAAACAACTAAAAGGCTGTACAGGGACGGGTTTACCTTCTACATGGTGCTAATCTGCACCAATTGCACTGATATGTACCCTTACTGAGTTGCTTTTTTTTTGTGATTTATTTTTTATTCAATTTTCAAACCAATCAGTAAACAGCATGCAGTGCACCAAAACAACTGCCCATAAACTAAACAAAGATGACCCTATCACCTCCCACAAACTCCTCCAACCCAAATAGATCCCTCTTTATTAGTTTAAAAAAATGCATATAGCCACATCATGAGCCCAACCCTCCCCTTCCCCCCTCCCCATGTCCCCGCTTCCAAAACTTACCCCATATTCCTCCTCATGTCTATCCTTCTTCCCTTGGCACACCACCATCAAACTGGTCAAACTATACATAGGGTGAAACCACATCACATATCCTTCCAAATCCAGCAGGGTCTGCTGAGCCTAATACTGGGCAACCACCACCAACCTACATTTCAGGAAGCCCCAAATTTTCCTTGAGATATCCCATGGATAGTTGTGGAGGAGACACACTGCAGGGTTCCTTAGTAATGTGCAGCCCATAACCTCCTCTAACACCATTCCTAATATCACCTTACCCCAGTACATTCCCACCACATGTGAAAGAAAGTTCCAACCTGCCCGCATTCCCTCCAACACTCATCCGAATCCCTCGCTCTATAAATTAATGAATGGAGTGGAGAGGGTAAACGTAGATCGATTGTTTACACCATCAAAAAGTAGAAAGACTAGGGGACATGCAATGAAGCTGTTGTGTAACCTGTTTAAGATTAATAAAAGAAAATATTTTTTCACTCAACGTGTAATCAATCTCTAGAATTCATTACCGGAGGATGTAGTAAAAGTTGCTAGTGTAGCTGGGTTTAAAAAAGGTATGGACACGTTCCTGGAGGAAAGGTCCATAAACCATTATTAGAGATGACCCAGGAAATCCACTGCTTGCTCCACTACAAGCATTATGGAACCTCTGTGTCTTTTTGGGAAACTGCCAGGTACTTGTGACCTGGATTGGCCACTGTTGGAAACAGGATATTGGGTTTGATGGACCTTGGGTCTGATTCAGTATGGCATTTCTTATGTTCTTATTTTCACAGTAGTTTCATTCCATTCTTCACCAAGTTCATCGCAAAGAAAATTTTCTTAATATGCAAAAATACCCTTCTCCACTCTAGTTTCCACTGCTCCAGATGCCTTGGCATAGCCCATCCCCCAGGGCCACATATATACTGGATATAATTCCTTTCTTCCCTTTTACCCCCCAATATAGCACCTCAATAGAGTTGGCTTTTAAACCCAGTTCTGACAAATGTAGAAGATATTTAAGTATTTTTTGTGTGGGACAGGAAAAGGAGTCTAGGGACCTTCAGTCACCCCAGATAAACCAATTTCTTTTAAAATTATATGACCTTCCTAGTGGAATCTCTCTTGGATGCCAGAATGACATCAGCTACACTGACCAGAAGGTTCAAAGGTAACAGGATTACTCTTTCAGCATCTAAGCTGTGAGGGCTAGTGACTTGAATTTGGGAGGTAGCAATGTTCTCAAATCGCCTAGCCTTATGAATGCTGCAGCACAAAATGAAAACTATGGTCGTCTGAGCCAATAAGGCACTATGAAAATCATGGTTTCTCAGTCTATTCTGAGTTTCAGGAGAGTTTTCCCATGAGGGATACTGGAAGATACACATACAGATCCCCTCCCCCCAATTAGAAAGATGACATCTGAGGCTAGTTTGACGTGCATCCCTATCCTGGAAAAGAACTGAGATACTGTCCTGTTATCTAGAAAAACACACTGAGCTATCTTTCTGTCCAGGCACCACTCGTGGGGGTTGTAGTAGATGACTCTGTCTACCATGGTACTGCCCTATCCAGCAAGATAAGCGGACCTCAGAGTCATCCAGTGAGAAATGGCAAAATTCCACATTCTGACTGGAACATAGAAGTTGAGGAGAATAAAGTGGAATAATACGCAGAGGATAAAGTAGAATTGCTTAACAAATATTTCTGTTCTATGTTCATAAATGAAGGGGCCAGGAATGAGACCCTCAGCATAAAAACACCACATAGGAATGGAAATGAGGCAGAATGCGAGCTATTTTAAGAAGACTGGGTTTGTGGGAAGCTAGCTAAACTAAAAGTGAACAAGGCAATGCCACCAGACGGGATTCATCCAAGAGTATTGGAGAAAAATAAGTAAGTACTGCTGACTCTGCAGGCTGACTTTTTCAATGCTTCTATAGAATTAGGAGTGATCCCGGAGGGCTTCAGATGCAACCACACCTTGAATATTGTGTGCAATTCTGGATACCATATCTTAAAAAGGATATAGCAGAATTAGAAAAGGTACAGAGAAGAATGACAAAAATGGTAAAGAGGATGGCAGGATATCCCCTTGCAAGAAAAGGCTTAAAAGATTAGGGTTCTTCAGCTTGGAAAAGAGATGGCTGAGGGGAGATATGATAGAGGTCTATAAATGAATGAATGGAGTGGAATGGGTAAATGCAGATTTGTTGTTTACTCCTTCAAAAAGTAGCAAGACTAGGGAACTCGAAATGAAGCTACAATGTAGCACATTTAAGACTAATCAGAGAAAATATTGTTTCACTCAACATGGATTAGTTACCAGAGGATGTAGTAAAAGGATGGATGGGAAAACTCTCCTGAAACTCAGAATAGACTGAGAAACCATGATTTTCATAGTGCCTTATTGGCTCAGACGACCATAGTTTCATTTTGTGCTGCAACATTCATAAGGCTAGGCGATTTGAGAACATTGCTACCTCCCAAATTCAAGTCACTAGCCCTCACAGCTTAGATGTTGAAAGAGTAATCCTGTCACCTTTGAACCTTCTGGTCAGTGTAGCTGATGTCATTCTGGCATCCAAGAGAGATTCCACTAGGAAGGTAAAAGTAAAAGCTACATCCTCTGGTAACTACATCCCCTGTCCCCCACCCCCCCTTCTATCCCTGTATATATCCCCCTGTACATAGTGCACTCTGTATATAGCTCACCTCTAAATCAGTGTCACCACACACTCATATACTCCCCCATGTTAACACTGTATGCATACACACCTTGACAGTTTACTTTGATTGGCTGTTGTGAAAACCGCTTTGATTTCAGGAAAAAACGTTATATAAATCCTCTTAAAGAAAAATAAATAAATAAATAGTGTAAATGGACAAGTTCCTGGAGAAAAAAATCCATAAATTCACTGCTTACACATTGAACAAGCAGTATGGAATCTGGATACCTTTTGGGAACCTGACAGGTACTTGGTCACCTGGATTGGACACTGTTAGAAACAGGATACTGGGCTTGACTGATCCTTGGTCTGACCCAGTATGGCATATAGCATAGTTACTCACCTGTAGCAGGTGTTCTCTGGGAACAGCAGGAATAAGCCCTCACATATAGGTGACATCACTGATACAGCCCATGCGGGAATGCTCCCCAGCTTCCATAGGAAAGGTTTGGGAGCTCCATCACGTATGTGCACCTGCCTTCCCGCCCTCCAGAGCCATCTTTACTTCAGTAGGATGACAAAGCTCAAGAAGAACAACTCAACGAAGAGGTGGGAGGGTTGTGAGAACTTATTCCTGCTCTTCCCAGAGAAAGACCCGCTACAGGTGTGTAACTATGCTTTCTCCGGAAGCAAGCAGGAAGTACGTCCTCACATATAGGACTCCTCAGCTACAGGCTACCGAAAAACCAGCAAAAAACAAGCCCAATGGGGCAACCAAACAGAAGAGCCTGGAGCAACAGCATGAATAGCCTCGCCAAGGGATTTGACCGATTCAGCATCCATAACAGACAGCGACATCAGGAAGACTCTTTATGGTAGCCTGGACAGACCAAAGGGCTGGTGGAAAGCAGTTGAACCTAAGTCCCCAACAAATGCCAGAGTCGGCATGTCAGATGTTACTGTCACGCCAGGAATCACCATCCAGACAGTAGTAGACTGTGAAGGTATGGGCCGAGAACCACATAACAGCCCTGTAAATCTCCACCTTGGAAATCGAGTGCATGTTTGCCATAGAGGTGGCCATAGCTGGGATATTATGGGCCATGACATGATGTTCAATGCTCAGATCAGCCTGCACATAAGCGAAGGAAATGCAGTCCGCTACCCAAAGGGACAGCATGCATTTGAAGATGGCCACGGCCAGCCTGTTAGGCTGCTCATATATTTGGAGCAGTCTTTGCCCTGCCCCACCAAGACCCGAAAGTTCTCAAGGCGCTCAGGGGGGTATTACAGCAGAGAATTCACTGATGTCCCCCATGATGTCCTTGAGGAATATGATCAGGTAGAGTTGATAAGACAGGATACGAGCCACTAGCATGGACCCCTAGTAGCATCATCTTCCGAAGCCATCGAAGGTGCAAGTTTCTCTCCCTGGTGGAAATGAGGAGTGAGTTTTAGAACTCTTTAACCGGCGCATGGCCAACTCCACTACCATGGAGTTATGGGACAATTCTTCCCATTGTCATTCTTCTAAGCCAGGTCTTTTCTGTACCCTGGAGGATGTGGTGCACCGGCACAATGAGAGCCTCCTTGGGTGGTGAGGGATACTGAAAGATTTTGAGTTCCTCCTTGGTCTCCAGAGTGAAAGGAAGGGCCTTTGCTATGTTGCGAACAAACTAGTGGAAGGAGAGGTCCTCCAGCGGAGACTTGCATCTCTCATAGAGAGGGGACGGATCAGAGGGGACGTCCCAGTGCCGGTCCGAGGCTGGAGACTCCTCCTCCGTCCCCAACTATCAGAGGTGGAATCCAACAGGAAATCAAAATAGCATCTGGTCTCCTCCTGGTGCCTCCGCCACTCAGACAACGACAGTGGGGTTCAAGGTGCTCAAGGTCGATGTGGCACAGCATTGGAATTGGAACTGGAACCGGAAGCACTGGTGGGAGAAATGGCGATTGGCACAGAAGTGGAGTTCGATCTTTGACCTTAAGTGGAGTTCGATCTTTGACCTGATTGCCCTCTAAGTCTGGAAAGGGCATGGGTGTCCAGGAATGACTGGTCCACGACCGACGGGGCCATCATTGGCATCCGAGGACATTGGGGCCACCGTGGCCGGGGCCATCAGGAATGCTGCCATGCTCTCTTCTCCTAACAGGGGCTCTACAGGCCACCAGGAATGTTGCCATGCTCTCCTCTCCTAACAGGGGCTCTACATGTCAGACAACGGTAAGGATTTGAGGGTTTATTTTTATTAAATTGCTAGCTCTCTGACTGGGAGCTCTTAAAAGGGTTTTTGTATATTTTTAAAGCAAAGTTACTTTCTTTTTGGTGCTTTAGTAGAAACTTCCTTGAGCAGAGTAGGTTGTTGAATTCTAGTAACCTTCTCAGCTTTGGGAACTGCTGACATCTAATCAGGAGTTAGTTCCCTCCCTACCCACCCCGACTCCCACCCACCCCTAGTGAGCAGTCTTGCTTTATAGGGCACCTCCCCATTTAACAAAGCACTGAGACTTGGAGCAGCACATTTTGAATGTAATTAAAGAGATTTAACTGCTTTTCTCTGAAAGGACAGCTGGGAAACTGGCTGTTATTTGGTAGATCTCTCTCTTTTGCTTTAATAGATACCTAAGCTCCACGAACAGAATGGCTGGGAAAAATCGTACAGCTTCTGCCTCTGTCCAAACAAGAGGTACTAAGGCCAGTTGAAGGACAGGTTCCATGTGCAAGGTGCCTGCATGCTGAAGCTCTGAGGAAACAAGTGGAGGAACTCAGAGAGGAGGTGGTGAGGCGGAGGAGCATTCAAGACATTGAGAAGTACATTGATGAGATGCTTCTTGCAGCAACCAAGCTCTCCAGCAGAGGAGAAGATGGGTGCCAACAGAATGTCGATGGTTGGATACAAGTCACCAGGGCCTGAAGAATTACCAATCCAACTTCTCCAGCCCTTGAATTGAAGAACCATTAAGCAGCACTGGAAGTGGAGGAGGTGAAAGCATCCCTGGAAAGTGAAGAATCAGAGCTCAAGTACCCCAAATTTGCAGAATCAGTGACCACAAGGAAGCAAAGGGTAGTGATGGTTGGTGACTCTCTTCTGAGGGGTACTGAGGCGTCCGTCTGCCGACCAGACTTGATGTCCAGAGAGGTATGCTGTCTGCCTGGTGCCAAAATCCAAGATGTTACGGAGAGTTTGCCGAGACTCATCAAGCCCACTGACTATTACCCAATGTTGCTAATCCATGTTGGAACAAATGATACTGCCAGGTATCCCTCGCAATGTATCAAAAGTGACTTCATGGCTCTGGGACAGAGGGTGAAGCTGTTAGGTGCACAGGTGGTGTTCTCTTCAATCCTCCCTGTTGAGGGTAAAGGCCAAGGCAGAGAGGCTCGCATCCTGGAGATGAATGCATGGCTGCGTGGATGGTGTCATCGAGAGCGTTTTGGTTTCCTAGACCATGGGATGCTGTTCCAAGGATTGCAGAGCAGAGATGGCATCCATCTGTCCAAGAAAGGCCAACGTGTCTTCTGTAGTAGACTGACTAATCTACTGAAGAGGGCTTTAAACTAGATTCGTTGGGGATGGGTGAAGAAAGCCCCCAGGTAGGTGAAAGCCCCCAGGTAGATGATAAATAAATAAATAAATTTAATGTAACATTTCTTTTATACCGCACTATTATCATCAGCGCGGTTTACATTGAACATACTTATACATACAGGGTAACTGTAGTGTATTTTACATTTTAACAGGAGTTGAAACTTGGAAGAACAGGGGTAACTATTTACGTTATTTACATAGTTAAAATATCTGGTTATATGCTTGGAGTGTGTAAATCCCTATGGAGTCTAAATCGGAAAGTAACTTGTGAATAGGTGGTGCTTGAGCTTTTTCCTGAATTGGGTTAAGTTGGTAGTAGCTCTCAGGTCTGGTGGGAGGGCGTTCCAGGCTTTTGGGGCATAAATGCTGAAAGCTCTTTTAGATGTTGCCTTTGTGCATCTCGCTATTTCTTTTGGGACAATTAGGCTGTTTATTGCTGCGGATCTTCTGATTCTATTGGGGGGTGAGGTGCGTAATAGTTTGGTGATGGCTGCAGGAGATTGATTGTTCAAGGCTTTAAAGGTTGTGATTATGATCTTATGTTGGATTCTGGCATGGGTCGGTAACCAGTGGAGTCTTTTCAGGATTGGTGTAATGTGGTCTGTCCTCGAGATTCCTTCCAATACTCTGGCGGCTGTGTTCATTGCCAGTTGGAGAGGGTTTAGCGTTGCTTGTGGGAGTCCATATAGGATTGCATTTGAGAAATCGAGGTGTGGCATCACCAAGGCTTGGTAGATGGTTCTGAAATCTGAAGGTTCAAGTAGTGGTCGTAAATGCCGGAGTGTACGTATTTTGCGGTATATTGATTTTGTTGTATTTTTTGTGTGTGTTTTCATGTCTAGTCGTTGGTCCAGGGTGATACCTAGGTATCGAATAGTGGGTTTAACTGTTAGTTCTGTGTCCTTTATCTTTAATGTGGCTGGGGGTATGAAATCCTGGTTCCTCGTAATGAACAGCACGTCAGTTTTGCTATAGTTGATTCGTAAGTTCTGTGTGAGGAGCCACTCTTCGACTACTTCGAAACAGCTCACCAGTGGGGTAAAGTCGGGTTGGCTGATTGCAAATGGCATATATAGGAGAATGTCATCTGCATAGGCTAAGCATGCAACGTTAAATGAACGAACTAGGTCACAGATAGGTTGCATGTAGATGTTGAACATTAATGCGGAGAGCAAAGAGCCTTGAGGCACACCCTGTTCTTTTAGAAATGGATCTGATGTTGTGGCGTCGGTCCTCACTTGTTGCCATCGGTTGGACAGATAAGATTTACACCAGCTCAGTGCAGAGTCAAGGATTCCTTTTTCCTCGAGACGATCGATGAGTAATTGATGACTTACGGAATCGAACGCAGCCGAAATGTCCATGAATATAAGGATGAAGCCTTGTCGGATGTTATCTATTCCTGTGATTAGAGTGTTGAAGAGGGTGATGAGAAGAGTCTCCACGCCATTTACTTCCCTGAAACCATGTTGGGAGTCTCCACGCCATGTGCTTCCCTGAAACCATGTTGGGACCTTTATGGAAATGGGTAACAGGGGTAACATATGGAAAGCAGTGTGTATAAATGCCCGTAGCATGGGAAATAAGATCCCTGATGTTGAAGCTTTGATGGGAGTGGCTGACTTGGATTTAGTGGCAGTTACAGAAACATGGTTCGCAGAAAACCATGACTGGGATGTAACTATACCTGGCTATACTTTATTCAGAAAGGACAGGGTAGGAAGAAGGGGAGGAGGAATGGCACTATATGTAAAAAATACTATTAAAGCTTTGGAATTACAGAGCTTAAAAGGGAGAGAGGAGGCATTGTGAGTTAAACTAGAAAGACGGAAAGAGAAATCTATTTGCATTGGTGTGATATACAGACCACCCTCACAAGAGGAAGAGGTGGATAGAGAGTTAATTTAATACATACACAGCATTGCTAGGAAAGAGGAAGTGCTACTGATAGGAGATTTCAGTATGCCAGATGTTGATTGGCATATTCCTACTGCAGTATCATCTAGAAGTACGGAGATCCTGGATTCTCTACAGGGAGAACTATTCAGGCAATTGGTAACAGACCCCACACATGAAGGGGCCATACTGATCTTGGGGCTCACCAATGGTGAAAGTGTTTCTGATGTTGTAGTGGGAGATCATTTTGCATCCAGTGATCACCAGATGGTGTGGTTCAGTAATAGGACTAGGGCTGCTAGAATCCATTCAAAGGTGAGGATCTTAGACTTTAGGAAGACTAACTTTGCCAAGATGGGCCAATACCTCAGGAAGTCATTAGTGGGATGGAAACAGCTGGGGGATGTAGAAAACAGTGGGCAAAACTGAAAGGGGATATTTTAAGGGCAACCAAACTTTTTGTTAAAATGGTAAATAAAGGTAAAGGAAAAGAAGACTGCTATGGCTTTCGAAAGAAGTAGCTGAAAATGTGAAGAAAAAGAGGGAGGCCTTCATGAAATACAAGAGATCACAGAGAGAGGAAGACAGGCAACTATATTTGGAAAAACTTAGAGAAGCTGGCAAAGTAGTCAGGAAGGCAAAGATTCAAAAGGAGGAGGAAACAGCCAATGCAATAAAATAGGGGGATAAGACATTTTTCAGATGTTAGTGAGAAGAGGAAGGGCAAAAGTGGTATTGTCAGACTCAAGGGTGCAGGGGAGGAATATGTAGAAGCTGATAAGGATAAAGCGGAATTGCTTAACAAATATTTCTGTTCTGTGTTCACAGATGAAGAACCAGGAGCAGGACCTAAGAAAACACCCACAAACAGGAACAGAAGTGAGGGACATCTTGAACAATTTTCAGAAGACTGTTCGTGAGAAACTAGCTCAACTTAAAGCAGACAAAGCGATGGGACTAAATGGGATACACCCTAGAATACTGAGGGAACTTGGGGACGTTCTAGCAGCTCCACTGACTGACCTTTTCAATGTCTCGTTGGAGTTGGGAGTGGTGCCAAAGGACTGGAGAGAGGCTCATGTGGTGCCTTACACAAAAGCGGAAGTAAGGATGTGGTTGAAAACTACAGGTCGGTTAGTTTAACTTCGGTGGTGAGTAAATTATTGGAAACGCTGCTGAAAGAGAAAATAGTGAGGTTTCTGGAGTCTAGCGGATTACAGGATCCGAGGCAGCATGGATTCACCAGCAGCAGGTCTTGTCAGACAAATCTGATTGATTTCTTTGACTAGGTGACCAGGGAGTTGGACCGAGGAAGAACCCTAGATGTGGTGTATTTAGATTTCAGTAAAGCCTTTGACACTGTTCCTCACAGGCGACTTATAAACAAACTGAGCACCCTAGGGATGGACCCTAAAGTTACTGCTTGGGTTAGAAATTGGTTGGGTGGGAAGCAACAAAGAGTACAGGTAAATGGAGCTCACTATGAGGAGAAGGATGTTACCAGTGGTGTGCCCCAGGGATCTGTCCTTGGTCTGATTCTTTTTAACATTTTTGTTAGTGATATAACGGAAGGGCTGTCAGGTCAGGTTTGTCTCTTTGCGGATGATACCAAAATCTGCAATAGAGTAGACACCCAGGAAGGTGTAGATAACATGAGGAGGGATCTAGCTCAGCTTGAAGAATGGTCTAGAATTTGGCAGCTGGGATTTAATGTTAAAAAATGTAAGGTCATGCATTTGGGCTGCAGCAATCCAAGGGAACAGTATAGTATAGGGGGTGAAGTACTTTTGTCCACTAAAGAAGAGCAGGACCTAGGCGTGGTTGTGTCTGATGATGTTAAAGTAGCTAAACAGGTAGAAAAGGCGACGGCAAAAGCTAGAAGGATGCTTGGGTGCATACGGAGAGGAATGGCTAGCAGAAAAAAGGAGGTGATAAGGCCTCTGTGTAAGTCTTTGGTGCGACCTCATTTGGAGTATGGTGTGCAATTCTGGAGACCGCACCTTCAAAAGGATGTGAACAGGATGGAGTCGGTGCAGAGGGTGGCTACTAAAATGATTAGTGGTCTTCATAGGATCTTAATATGTACACCTTAGAGGAAAGGCGGGATAGAGTTGATATGATTGAGATATTTAAATACCTCCGTGGCATAAATGTTCAGGGAGAGAGCCTCTTTCAATTGAAAGCAAGTTCTGCTACGAGGGGACATGGGATGAGGGTGAAGGGAGATAGATTCAGGAGTGATATGCAGAAATATTTCTTTACGGAAAGAGTAGTCTCCCAGTGGAGGTGGTAGAAATGAGGACAGTAACTGAATTAAAAAAAGCATGGGACAAACACAGAGGATCTCTAAAGGTAAAAAGGGGACTGTTGTAGTTGTTGATATGGAAGGACAGACTAGATACGCCATGTGGTCTTTTTCTGGCATCATATTTCTGTTTCTATGCAGGTGCTCGGACAACACTGCCATCTCTGAACTTGGGGCCAAGGCAGCTGCCTCAGCCACCGACTCTGGCACCTACGTCAGGGACTCCTCGATGGTCACAGCATCGGGAGACTGCTGACAGCCCTCCGGGACCTTGGGAATCAGCTCCTCCCATCAAGGCACCTTAGCAGGCTGCTCCTGGCCATCACCCTTGGAGTCGTGTCGAAAAGGACTTCGATGTTGGTGCCCATGGGGTTTCCCCTGGCCCTCGGCGGGGCAAACAACTGGTCTTCCTGGGAGTCTGCCCCAAGGTCAAATGACAACCTCTGGTCCAGGGCATTGTAGCCCCTCATCTCAAAGTGAGCTCAGGCTCCGATGGGCGGGAAGGAAGGCGCACATGCATGGTGGGCGGGAAGGCAGGTGGACATGCACGATGGAGCACCTAAAAGCTTCCTATGGAAGTTGGGGGAGCGTTCCTGCGTGGGCTCTGTTGGTGATGTCATCCATATCGGAGGACTTACTTTCTGCTTGTTACCAGAGAACTTATGTTCTTACGAATGTGATTCCTATCCACAAAAGAGGAAGTAAGGAAGAGATTAGAAACTACTGACCGATTAGTCTGACATTTATGATGAATAAATTAATGAAAGCACTGCTTAAGCAGAGGATTATGCATTTTCTGGAATCCAAGGGATTACAGGATCCAAGATAGCATAGGTATATTTAGACACTGTTCTGCATCAGCAATAAATTGAGTGCTCTTTGGATGGAACCTAAAGTGATCAAAAGGGTAAGAAACTGGTTGAGTGTGAGGCAACAAAGGGTAGTAAGTAAATGGAATTCATGCTGAAGATAGGGGTGCTAGCAATGGCATGCCGCAGAGATCGGATCTCGTTCCTATTCTTGTTAACAGTTTTTTAAGTGATATTGCGAAAAGTCTGTCAGGAAAGGTATGCCTCTTTGCAGATATCAAAATCTGCAAGAGCAGACATCCTCAAAGATATAGATAACTTGAGGAGTGATTTAGTGAAGCTTGAAGAATGGTTGAGAATTTGGCAGCCAAGATTTAATGCAAAGAAATGGAAGGTCAAACATTTGGGCTGTAAAAACACAAGAAAGCATTACAGTATGGTGGGGTGGGGGGGGGGGGGGAGTATTTCAATGCATGAAAGAAGAGCAGAACCTGATCATGACTACTGGATGATCTTAAAGTGGCCAAACAGGTAGAAAAGGCAACCCAAAAGCCAGGATGCCTGGGTGCATAGGGAGAGGAATGGCTAGCAAGAAAAAGGAGGCGACAGTGCCTTTGTATAAAGCTCCAGTGAGAACTCATTTGGAGAACTGTGCACAATTCTGGAAAGAATGCCTTCAAAAGGATATAAACAGGATTGAACAGATCCAGAGGATGGTTACTTACATGGTCAGTGGTCTTCAGCATAAGGCATATAGAGATAGGCTTACAGATCTCGATATGTATACTTTGGAGGAAAGGTGGAAGAGGGGAGGGTATGATAGAGACATTCAAATATCTCAGTGTTTTAAATGCACAGGAGGTGGCCCTCTTCTACTTGAAAGGAAATTCTGGAACAAGGGTCATAGGATGAAGATGAAAGTGGATAGACTCAGGAGTAATCTGAGGTAATATTTCTCTACAGATAGGGCAGTGGATGAAAGGAACAGCTTCCCAGCAGAGGCAGTGGCGACAAGAACTGAATCTAAATTCAAGAAAGCATGGCACAAGTTTAGAGGATTTCTGAGGGAGAGGAAAGGATCATAGAACTTAATAGTTCTTATGGACAAACCGAATGGATAGGCCATATGGTCTTTATCTGCAGTCATCTTCTATGATTCTTTGATGATTTTGCAAAAGAAAAGGTACGAACCTGCACCTCCTTGCTTGTTGATAGAGCACACAACTACTTGGTTGTCTGTTTGAATCATTATAATTTGACTGGCCAACTGATCTCTGAAACCCTTCAGAGTACTCGATACTGCATTCAATTTCAGGAAATTCATTTGATAAAGTTTCTCCTGGCAGGATCATAAACCCACAGTGTAAAGCCCATCGACATGTGCTCCCCAGCTCCAGTTTGCATACATCTATCATTAGTACATTTTGGTAAGGTGGAATCTGAAGGAGATTCCTTTTGCCAGATTGTAATGAATTGTCCACAAGGACAGAGAATCCCGCAGCAGAGCAGTAAAGCGTAGTTACTCACCTGTAACAGGTGTTCTCCAGGAGCAGCAGGAATCAGTCCTCACTTATGGGTGACGTCGGCGCCGACGGAGCCCTCGCGGAGCAATTTTTCCCCAGCTTTCAAAGAAAGCCTTTGGGAATTGCAGCGCGCATGCGCGGTCGTCTTCCCGCCCGAAGGTGCCATCTTAGCCAGTCAGATGACATAGCTAAAAAGACAGCATAAAAATTTGCAAAAAGAACATAAGCAGACGATTGCAACTCCAAGGGGAGGAGGGAGGGTAGTGAGGACTGATTCCTGCTGCTCCTGGAGAACACCTGTTACAGGTGAGTAACTACGCTTTCTCCAGGACCAAGCAGGAAGTCAGTCCCCACTTATGGGACTCCCAAGCTCAAGGCTACCGGAGACCCTAAGCACAAAAATGAGCTCCCTCTAGCTCAGCAGCACAGAAGGATAGAATCTTCGCTGAATTATCACCCACCGGTAGCCCACATCCGGGATGGAGGGTAGGAGTTGCTCAGACCTCAAAGAGATTACGGAGGACTGCCTGTCCGAAAGCACTGTCCCTACGGGACTCCCTCTCGAGACAGTAATGGACGCAAAAGTCTGGCTCGAAGACCAAGTAGCGGCCCGGCAGATGTCTGCCAGCGGAACAGAGCGGAGGTAAGCCACTGACGTGGCCTTTGCCCGAACGCAATGAGCCGTGACTCGACTTTCTAAGGCGAGTCCGGCTGCCCCATAAGCCAAGAGATACAGTCCGCCACCCAGATGGACAGAGTACGCTTGGAGACCGGGAGCCCCAATTTATTGGGGTCAAAAGACACAAAAAGCTGAGCAGCTTTACGGTGCTCCCGCGTACGGTCAGGTAGAAGTTCAATGCCCTTCTACAGTCCAGGGTATGGAGGACGTCTCAGCTCGGCTGGAGTGTGGTCTGGGAAAGAAGGTTGGAAGTACCACCTCCTGATTCATGTGAAAAGGGGAGACCACTTTAGGCAAAAACTTTGGGTGAGTCCGTAGGACTACCCTATTCTTGTAGAATCGAGTGTAGGGGGGATCAGACACGAGGGCCTGCAATTCACTTACGCGCCTAGCGGAAGTGAGGGCTATCAAGAACAGTGTTTTCCAAGACAGAAAACGTAGAGAACAGGTAGCCATAGGTTCAAAAGGCGGACAGGTGATCCGCTGCAAAACCACATTCAGGTCCCAGTCAGGCGCTGGCGGGCGCAGAGTGGTTTAAGTAGAAGGAGACCTCGGAGAAACCTCGCTACGAGAGGGTCATTGGAGAGGTCTGCCGTCCACTGGCACATGATGTGCTGAAAGAGCACTGAGGTGAACTTTGACGGAGTTGGACTTAAGTCCCAGATTAGAGAGGTGCAGCAAGTACTGCAAGATCACCGACACCGGGCAGGAGAAGGGATCCTGAGACTGTTGGGTACACCAGACTGCAAAGCGACGCCATTTAAGGGCGTAGCATTTGCGGGTAGAAGGCCGTCGCGAAGCTAAGACGACCTCCTCCACCTCCGCCGGCAGGAGAAGGGGAGCAAGGACTACCCTCTCAGCAGCCAGGCCATAAGGTTGAGAGACCTGAGGTTGGGGTGCAGAAGGGACCCCTGATCCTGAGTGAGGAGATCCGGTTGTATCCCCAGAGGGATTGGGCCCTCCACCGCCAGTTGCAGCAGGAGAGGAAACCACGGCTGCCTGGGCCAGCGAGGGCCACCAGGATCATGAAGGCTTTGTCTCGAGAACCTTGAAAAGAGTCCGAGAGACCAGCGGGATGGGAGGGAAAGCGTACAGAAGGCTCCCCGACCACGAGATCAGAAAGGCGTCCGCCGCAACCCGAAGGGGGTGTGGCTGACGAGAGCAGAAGCGAGGAAGCTGCCGGTTGTGAGGACTGGCAAAGAGATCCACCGTGGGGAGACCACTTGAGGAAGAGCTTATGAACTACCAAGGGATCCATACGACACTAGTGCGGCTGTAGGACCCTTCTGAGTTTGTCTGCAAGGCAATTTTCTTGGCCCGGGAGATAAACTGCATTGAGGAGAATGCCGGGACTGACGGCCCAAGAGCAGAGCTTCTGTGCCTCCCGGCAGAGGATTAAGGATCCCTTGACACCATGCTTGTTCACGTATAACATGGAAAATTGATTGTCCGTCTGGACAAGGACGGAATGTTGGGAATTCAGTTTGGATAATTCCTTGAGAGCGAGGCGGATCGCCCTGAGCTCCAGGAAGTTGATCTGCTGAGCACACTCCCACGTCGTCCAGAGGCCCTGAGTACGTGCCTCTTGGCAATGAGCACCCCAGCCCAGTAGGGATGCAACGGAGTACAGCACCCGGGACGGCTGAGGTGACGGAAAGGCATTCCCGAATATCAGTTCGGCTGCCGGGAGCCACCCCTGAGAGACGAGAGCAGCGGCTCGGAGACGCGCACTAGGTCTGCCAGGCCGCCTGTGGCTTGTCGCCACTGCTGGCGGAGACACCATTGAGCAGACCGATGTTCATCGGGCATTGGGGGTCACATGGACGGTGGAAGCCATATGGCCAAGCAGTCTCTCAGGAAGCGCCTGGCGGAGACCAGGGCTGGCTGCGAAAGCGGTTCGGTCTAGGTCCATGAGCCGTTGAGCCCTGTCGAGCGGTAGGTACGCTCGTGCCCCGAGGAGTGTGCAGCCTTGCGCCGATGAACTCGAGATCCTGTGAGGGGAGCAAAGTGGACTTTGCGAAGTTTTATGACAAAGCCCAAGTGCTGCAGCAGAGTCACCGTGCGGCACGTGGCGTTGGTGACCTCCTGAGCGGACGCCTGCTCTGATGAGGCCAGTCGTCGAGGTACGGAAAGACATAGAGGCCGTGAAGCCGGAGATGGGCCGCCACGACCGCGAGACATTTTGTGAAGACTCGCGTGCGGAGGACAGGCCAAAGGGCAGTACCCTGTACTGGTAATGATTTCCTGCCACCACAAACCTTAGGTATTGGCGGTGGCTTGGGTGGATGAGGATGTGCGTGTAGGCATCCTTTAGATCCAAGGAGCATAGCCAATCCTCCCTGCTGGGGGAGGTAGGCAGAAGGATTCCAAGGGTAGCATTTTGAACTTCTCCCGCATCAGGACTTGTTGAGGTTGCGCAAGTCCAGGATGGGTCTGAGGCCCCCTGTTCTCTTTGGTATCAGAAAATACCTTGAATAAAAACCTTGAACCCTCTCAGTGGTGGGGCAACCGGTTCCACCGCCTGTTCCTGCAGAAGACTTGCTAACTCCTGAAGGAGCAACTCCCTGTGCAGAGGGGGGCGCGAAGGTTCCTCTCCCGAAAATAGGAGGGAGGGACCTGATGGAAGTGGAGAAGGTAGCCCTCTCGCACGACCTGAAGCACCCAGGCATCTGCGGTGATGCTGGACCACCTGGTGGGCGAAGTGAACCAGCCGGCCTCCGTGCTGGGAGGGACCAGCGGGGGGGAGAGGCTATGCTGAGCGAGTCAAAAACCCCCTCCCTGCTGAGCAGGGGCTGGTGGTGCAGGCTTGGGGGCTTGCTGCTGCCTACGGGACCCGTTACCCCCCGTCCCTTGGCCTGCTGGCCCTGTTGGGGAGCTGCAGGGGCCTGATAATGGGGGTACTGTTTTGTAGGCAGCCGCCTTCCTCGTGTAAAATCACTTTTTCCCCGATCCCTACAAAATCTCGTAAGGGGCGGAGGTCTTCCTATAAAGCCTGGTCCTGGTGAGAGTCTCAGACTCAATTTTCGCAGACTTTTCCCGCCATGGGCTTGCCAAAGAGGTTTTCGCCTCGGCAGGGGGACATCGACCAACTTGTCCTGTACCCCAGGGCTCAAGGTCCGACGACTGAAGCCAAGCCTGTCGTCGGGCACACCGATGCCGGCTGCGGCCACTCTAGCCGAGGCCTCAAAGCTATCATAGGCTGCTCGGGACATGAACTTTGAGCATTCCCCGAATGCCCGTGGACAGGCTAGGAACCTCCGCAAGGGCTCCTCGGAGAGACCAGCGGAAAATCCGGCTAGCTCTTTAGCCAGATCCCGGAGATTACATGCCCATGTAGAGCTGGTAAGTCTGGACACGACATGCGAGCATAGAGCCCTGGAAGCACTTCTTGCCAAGGCCATCCAGGTTACGGGCCTCCCTTCCAGGAGGCACCGAGGAGTGCATCTTCTGGCTCTTAAGACGATGCATGGCCGATTCCACTAACCATGGAATGGTGTGGCAGCTGTGGCCTTCTGAAAGCCATGGCTCTTGCGGACCCGATAGATAGAAATCGACCCGCTTGCTCAGGACCGGCGATGAGGCCGGACTCTCCCACATGCGGAAGAGTAGTCGTTCCAGCCATAGGAGGAACCGGCACAGTAAAGTGCTCCCTCGCGGGAGAGTCATACTGGAGGGCGTCGAGCTCTTTCGGCTCGAGGCTCCTCCTCGGGATCCGCAGGAAGGCCAAAGCCTTGGCCCATATCCCTAACGAAGTCCGAGAACCGGGCATCCTCCGGGGGGGACTGCTTCCGAGGCTCGGACCCCGGTGATGTCCGATGGGACACACCGAGTCCGGAAAGAATCAGGTGACTCTTCCTCCTCAGACTCCCAGACCGACTCCGACGAGGATCGGTGGGGTCGGCCCGGGCAGGGTGCGGCGCCAGCCGCCCCGACGTCGAGGGAGTCGGCGTCGGGCGACCTCGGTCCCGAACGGGAGGCCGAGGGTGGACCTCGACCGAGGATCGACTCGAGTTCTCATTGACTCGAGGATCGGCTCGTCTCCGGGGTCGACTTGGACGTCGACGTCCCGGCGGTCCGGCGGCAGCGGCGCCAGCGAGGCCAGCGAGCAGTGCCCGCTGCTGGTCCATGAAGGCAGACAGTCTGCTCTCCAAGGCCGTCAACCTGAGTCCGAGCTCAGGTGACCCAGCAGCCCCGACGCGGGCCCCGACGGCGTCGGGCCCGACGTCGGCTGTCGCGGAGGCGAGTCCAGAAGGACTACAGGACTTACCCGGGCAGGCATCTCCGACTCCAGGCGAGGTCGCTTCGGGAGATGTTCCTTCTCCAAGGACCCGGGGCGGCTGTCGGGGCTATGCTACCTGGCCCTCGCGGAGCCAGGGAGCGTCCACCGACGCCGCCCTCCAGCGGGTTTTTCCTTCCGGACGATGGTCCCCGGAGGGAGAACCCCGGTCGGAGGAGCTCCGGCGACGGTCCCGAGCTGGAGCCCTTTGACACGGAGGCCTCCGACGAGGTCCGGGTACGGCTGGGGTCAGCGGAAGATTCTCTCGCGCTGATGCCGCCGACTTCTCAACGCCTTCGAGGACAGTTTTGCTGCAGGGCCCACAGATCAGTTCCTCATGATCCGGGCCCAAGCAGCGGAGGCAAAAGTCGTGTGTGTCGGTTAGTGACATATTTCGGTCACACCGACCACACCGCTTAAAGCCAACTGGCAGCCATCGGGGGAAAAAGGGCCCCTGCGAGGTCAAAGGACCGGGCTGCCAGGGAAAACGAAAATGAAAGCTGACTAAGTCAGAAAAACCGAAAAAAACGCTAGAGGACTCGAGACCGGCGTCGCGAGGTCCGGGCGGGAAAACGATCGGCGTCGAACCGAAAAAAAAAGTATAAAAGAAGAGGAAAATCAACTTTTTTCGCGCGGGACAAGACGGGACGTCTGCAGGGGCTCCCGCGGAAAAAAGAAGACTGGCTAAGATGGCACCTTCGGGCGGGAAGACGACCGCGCATGCGCGCTGCAATTCCCAAAGGCTTTCTTTGAAAGCTGGGGAAAATTGCTCCGCGAGGGCTCCGTCGGCGCCGACGTCACCCATAAGTGAGGACTGACTTCCTGCTTGGTCCTGGAGAACAGATATGACGTCTCAGAGCCTGTGAATGGCTTATGCCACTGGGTACTCAGAGTCCTGCTAAATGGGTCACTAACTGCTGAGGACATGTGGCCCAATATACTCAACATGCTCCATGCTGATGTCTGCTGACTCAAATTTACTACTACTACTAATCATTTATATAGTGCTACTAGGCATACACAACAGTGTACAAATACACATAAAAGACTGTGCCTGCTACGCAGAGCTTACAATCTGCAAAGACAGACAAATAGAACACCAGAAGACTCGGGAATTCTTAAGGAAATAGTTAAAAATACATATGGGTGAACAGAAGAATAAGCAGATCTGGATTCAAAGGCAGCCTCTTAGAGATTAATTTTTAGCCTGTATTTGAATATGACCAGGGATGGAGCCCGACCTACTGACTCAGGTAATCTATTCCATGCATACAGTGCAGCAAGGTGAAAGAAGAGGAGTCTGGAGTAAGCCGTCTGGAGTAGAAGAGAAGGGCATAACTAAGTGATTTGCTTGATGAGTGGAGCTGCCAGGGAGGGATGCAGGGAAAGATAAGAGAGGAGACATAGTGAGAAGTTTAAATTATATGAATTATATACGGAAAAAGATAGGGGAGCCAATGAAGCGACTTGAGGGGTTACGTGAGCATAGTGACACTGACAGATTAGCCATGCAGCTGAGTTTTGAATAAATTGAAAAGGAGATAAATTGTTCAATGGGATACTTGTGAGGAGCAAGTTTTAATATTTTAGGTGGAAGGTGATGAGGAGTCAATGAGAGTCTTGTTAGTGTGTTTTGAGTACTATGATGGTGACCAGCTTAGTGAGTCTGTCTTAGGAAAAACAAGGCTTTTGCCAAAGTTGGGTCTAGAAGAGCTCCAATTAACTCCAATCAAGTTGACAGGCTTGTTGAATTTGGGATAGTTTATGACGAACCCTAATAACTCCAGCACCTGGATCCGTGAGATGTGCTCATTACCAGCCAATTATCCGATTAGGGACACATATGCACACTCTACATAGATACACTACAACTACTGTGAGGTATTTTGTGAAAATGCAAGGAGCTGACACAAAAAGCAATATGTAGTAGTGGTAGTGGTGTTTTCCTATTATGAATCTTAAATATTTTCTAACACTTGGATATATCCTAAAGTGGGTGTACGCATCCTTCAAGTTCAGAGAACATAGCCAGTCACCTTTTTTGTAGGTAGGGAATTAAGGTGAACAGAAAGATCATTCTAAACTTCTCATACTACATATTTGTTCAGATCCCTCAGGTCGAGGATGGAATAGAATCTCTCTCTCTTGTGACCAGGAAGTATCTGGAGTGGAATCTCTTCCCTTCTACCCCTGGTGAGAAGAGTTTGACTGCATCGGTCTCTAGAAAGGAGAAGAGTTCTTTTGCCAGTATTTCCTGATGCCAAGAGCTGGTGCGAAAAGCTCTTGATGAGCAATCTGGTGAGATGCTGGATGGATGCAATTTGAATCCAAAGCTGGATGATTTTGAGAACCCAACTGGAGAAGATTATAATGGGGCCATTGTTTGGCATAGAATTGTAGTCTCCAGCCTACTGGAAGGTTGTCTGCTACAGATACTGGGATAATGGCTATATCCCTTTGGAGACTGTCAAAGCCACATCCCAGGCTTTGAATCAGGCTGGGACTGTGAGCAATATCCCTGCTTAATTTGGATGAAGCAGGAGGCAGAAGTATATCTATGCCTATAAGAGTAGTAGGTCTTCCTATGCCCCCCACCATGATACCTTCCAGATGTTGAGGAAACCAGGTCACAAATGGGCCTGTAGAGATTCTTAACAGTATCAGTATGCTACTTGATGAGGGCTGTGGCTTCCTGCACCTTATCTCCAAAATGCTTCTCTCCATGGCATGGCCCATAGTGAGTTTGTTCTGAAACATCATATTGCAAGTCTGAGGTCCCGGCATCAATACTCACTGAGGAAGCTCTCACTGATATATCAAAAATATCATCATTTGTTTGGAACATGAATATTCTGCACTCCTTTCCTTTAGTCACACTGGAACTGAGTTGCTGAGTTTTCTCTGGAGGGACAGTGTTGCAAAACCTTGCATGTTGTGTATAATGTTCAGCCAGTTCATGCTCATGAGGAGTTGGCAGACTATGGGGGATGTAAGCTAGCATTCTGAAAATATTTTCTCCCAAAAGACTCCCATGTCCGAGTCTCTCTTCCCGGGGCACTGAAGAGTGGGTCCTGGAGCTCTTAGCTCTTCCGAGAGCAGATTCAACAATCCATGGAATGATGCAGCAGCTCATGTTTTTTGAATCTGGAAGTCATTTAAACTTGCTGCGTTCAGTCAACCTTCTTACTGACAGGTTGAAAAGAGAGGATTTCTCACATCTTCATATGAACATCTTTCAGGATTCTGTGAACAGGCACTATCACAGCTTCCTTGGGGGAACAAGCACAGTCACGGCTTCTGTCCTGGCTTCCTCCTCAGTCTCTAACTTAAATGGGACATGAAGAGAGAAGCAAAAAAGAAAATAAGGCAATACCTTTTTAATGGACTAACTTAATACATATATGGACTAACTTAATACATATTTGGACTAGAATTCAAAGGTTAAAACCTTCTTCCTCAGGTCAGAACAGTCATTTCAGCCATTTCACTTACAAAAATCAATGAAGAACTCCTCCTCCAATTGTGAACACCTTCTCTAGTGAGAGGAGGAATCAGAGTAGGCCTGGAGATTTTTTCTCTGAGAGAATCTCTAGGTCATACTTGGACTCCCAGGAGTACTTAGAAGCCTACCCAAGAGCAACACTTGATAGTAATCTGGCTCACTGCCTGCCTTGACCTCCGCTTCAGAACATTGATGCACTGATGGTTTCTGGTACCTCCGAGACTGTTTATATTTATTTCATTTTTTATATACCGCCTTCCGTGTTATCTGCTGATGCACTGGAAATGTGCACCGGCTGGCAATCACCAGAGTCAAGGCTCTTTGATGCCTTGATGATGATCTCCTGCAAGCAGAACTTGAGTTTTGAGGACTGGTTTGATACCACTGGTACTAATACAGTTGAAGCAGCTGCTTCATGTTGTGCAAAGGATGACTTTCATCCTCTCCTCAAAGCTTCTCATGAAATGCCCCTGGAGCATTGCCATCAATAAAAGCGGGGGGACAGAACTAGACATAGTCATGTCTCCTGAATCTGCCAAGGTGTATCAGCAGGCTGGTCCCAGCCCCTTGGAGACTGGCGCAACTCCTTTGGTACCAAAGATAAGTGGGTCCTCATGTCAGAGCTGCTTTGAGGGTATTGGATCCTCCATTGTCTCGATGCTCATGACATCATGTTCTGATGAGGTGCACTTCCTTATGTGTTTCAACTTCCGCCTGGCAAATTGAGTAACAGTCCACCCTCGATGTCGAAGTAAAGGACAAATCCTTTTTTCCTTCAGATGAACTGGATGACCACTATTCCGAATGGCCTCTACTGATGCTCGATGTCAAGTGGGATCGATGTCCTCTTGCTGTCAATGCATCCTCAGCATCTATTGCAGCTCTCTGGGCCATTGGGACAATGGCCACCAATGTCAATGAATCAAACTTATCCATGCAAAAATTCTTTTGCATGGTTCTTCAAGACCCCCTGAGGCCTCTCATTGTAATTTGTGAACAGAATTTACAAGAGGGATCATGGTCGAAGCCCAATCATTACATGCACCAATTATGAGTATCCGTGAGGAATATGTTTTTTGCCACATCCGGTGTACCTTTTAAACCCACTGGATGAGGCAAAATCAAGTGAACTGATTTTGGAAAAAAACTATCGCTAGAAAGCCTGAGGCCTAAATATGGCCTATAGCAACAGAGACAAAAAGAAAAAAAACCTAAAAACTAATTGAAAAACTTAACTAAGAGGTTACAGGGAGAAAATATCAACTAAGAGGAAAAAAAAGGTTGCAAAACTACAGTGAGAGAACAGTTACCAGAATACAGCATGAGAGGTGAAACTCTTCAGGTGTGGAATGGTGTAACTGCTTGGCTAGGCACAAAAGGAAAGAGTGAAACAATCTTGTGCAGTGGTGGCAGGTGGGAAGTGGCACACATGTGCAGTTGAGCGCTTCCCAAAAGCTTCTTAAAATTAGCTGGGAAGCTGCTTCCGTGCGCAGGCTATGTAGGTGACATCACTCATATGTGACAGCATTATCCTGCTTGTCCACAGAGAACTGGAGGTCACATTACTAGCAGAAAATTACTTCATGCAAAAATATCTACAGTGAAACTAATCATCAGTATTTCTTTGGGATCTATCAGAGACAGATAATACACAATACATGTAACTTCTAAAAATATAAGCTTGCTATCATCACATTCCAATGTTTCACATAAATTAGAATGGAAAAAAAACCTGCACTCACCTGCGACCACATTCTGAATATTTAGCAATATTTTTTAATATTAAGGCAGCTGTTAATCGGATGTGTTTAGTTATTGGTCCCTCTTTTTCATCCTTAAAAGAAAACATTGATTATTAAATACAACTTAAGACCATAAGAATAAAAGAATTACCATACTGGCTTAAATCAAAGGTCCATCAAACCCATTATCCTGTTTTCAACAGTGTCCAATTCAGGTTATAAGTACCTGGCAAAAGCCCAAAATGTAACAAGATCGTAAGCAGTGACTTTACCAAAGTCCAGCTTAATAATGATATATGGGCTCGTTCACTTTTATAGCACTGCACCATTGTTTCAGTTGTGTTCCCTGGAACTCCCACCCTACCAATGTTCTGAGGGAACCCCCATCCCACCATTGACTTCGGCAGAGCATGTAGGTACCCTCCCTTATCCCTGGCTTCCAACATACCTTTAAGGTGTGTGGTTAGGAGCGATGCCCACTTGGTCCTGTTTCTGTGCTGCCATCTTGAAAATGGCAATGCCTGATCCTGTGTGGAACCTCCTGAGATTCTCTGAGTGGGGTCAGGTGTTACCACTTTCAAAATGGTGTCACAAAAGAGTGAGCAATTGAACATCGCTCCTGCCTCCCACGTTAAGAGGCACATGGGTGCATGCGGGGCCGGGGGGGGGGTGTCTTTGTGCGCTGCTGCAGTCAGTGGTTGGGTTGGGGATTCTGGGAAGGGGGCTTGCACCTGAGATGAAGTTTTAGGTTGGGGGAAAGTGAGAGGGCCCACTTGGGTCATCAGTGGACTTGGGGGGGGGGCAGTCAAGGGGTAAGGGGCGCTGTGGGGCCAGGGAGTCACTGGGCCTACCAATATGGCTATTTTTGGGTTGGGGTTGGGGGGTAGCAGTAATGGTTTGGCAGGTGGGGTTTTTTTTTTTTTTTTAATCTTGTCCCTTCCTGTCAGTGCAAGAGCTAATTACCTATCACGCAGTGACAGGAAGGGAGATGTTTACACCCATTTTTAGCTTACTGCATTGACAGAAAACATTTCATTCTAATGCACGGATTTCTGAAGTGACCTCTTGGGCTTCAAGTTTGTGCATAGTTTGCTAATGTTTTAAGCTGAAGCTGCACGTGGTAACAAATATTAATTGGCAGCACATTTAACTACCAAGAAGAAAACTATGATTGAAGTCAGTAGTTTTTAAAAATTGAATTAATAACAAAGGTGGTAACATTTTATTTACCAGATAATGTCCTTTCCTAAAGTCCTGCTAGATCAATCTGAACAAGTGGTTGTGTCTCCCTGCCAGCAGAGGTGGAGACAGAAGAAAAATTCAGAAGCTTCATATACGACATCATCTCTACTACTATAGCCGATTCAGCTAGGAGCATTCTTGAGAAATTGTACCAAACACATGGTCAAGCACAACCTCAGTGACAATAAAGAAGAATCAATCATAAGGAACAAGAAACATCGAATATGTACAAAATTATATTTGGACAGAAGGTCTGTCAAGACAGTTATGAGTCCAGAGGGCCAAACTGCAGCATAATACAGAACATATGGGCAGGTGCTGTATTGGTCTAGCAGGACTTCAGGAAAGAACATTATCTGGAAAGTAAAATGTCATCTTCCATATTGTCCTGCTAGACCATTACAGACAAGTGGGACGTACCAAACTACAACCCCACTGAACAGGAAGAAGACATGGCACCCTCAAAAACTGCAACAAAGACCGTATCTGCCAAAGTGAGCACATCCAAGCAGTAATGCTAGACAAAAGTGGAAAGTGATGACCACGTTGCCACCCGACCAACGTCAATGGGAGCAACTGAGCTATACTCCACCCTTGAGGAGCCTGCACCCATTGGAATGTGCACACAAGCCTTCAGGAACTGGCTAATTCTGCAACAGATAAGCTGAGGCTATTGCCTCCTTTACTCACCAGCCTAAGGTTGCCTTAGTGGCCGCATTATCTGCAAAGAGGACAAAAAAGCTGGTCTGATTTCTGAAAGGAATCAGTGACCTTAAGGTATCGAAGGAGCACCCTACTGATATCCACCAGGAGAAGTTCTTATCCTTTCCCTTGCACTGTTCTTTAGAAAAGGAAGGTAGGCAGATCATCTGATTGGCATGAAAAGACAATATCACCTTGAGCAAGAAGGAAGGGCTAGATGTAGATAGCTCCTCTGGAAACAACAGATATGAATCTCTGCCTGACCATGTCTGCAATTTCGAGATATGAAGCAACATGCAGAACGCAACCAAGGCGGTGGTCTTGAGGAACAGACTGTAGCCCACCTCAAGGGCTTATAAGCTTAGATATCAAGGCCTGAAGGACTAGGCCTAGATATCATGATTCAACAAATAACCACGGGGGAAGATGCAAATGCCTTACTCTCTGAAGGAAACGGGCCACAACTGGGTAAGAGGCCACGGAGCGCCCTGTCACTGGTCTCCAAAAATATGACAAAGCCTCCATCTGAACCCCTCAAGGAGTTAAGGTCAAGAGCATTGTCAAACCTGTCCTGGAGGAAGGCAAGCAAGGAGGGCAAGTCTCTGTGATGCTTGTGACATCAGTGCTCAAAAAGGTACCAGATGTGCACATAGGCGAGGCAGATAGAGGCTCTCTTGGCCTTCAGGAGCCTCTCAAAAGCCAGGTCGTCCATCAGGATTGCCATTTCCAAGGCCACCTCGGCACTCTGTACCCCCTTGCCTGATGACATATGTCATTGCCGCCATTTTTAGAGATTATCTGGACTGCCCTTCCTTGGACCAGGGCAAGAAGGCAGAAGTCAAGCAAATAGCCTTCGCCTCAAGCTGACTGATGGTCCCATGCTGCTTCTCAACTGTTCTAATGGCCCTGAGCCGAACAAGCTGGTGTCCATTGATGAGAGAAGCCAGAGAGTGAGTAAACTCAACCAAAATTTTATTGAAGATACCACTTTGGTCAGAAACTACAGGAATATCAATATACTAGACCCGACACGACCGTGTCTTGCCTTGGCTCTCTTAACAAATGCTACTACTGGCGCAGTACCGATAAGGAGATGTTGCCTTAAGTTGTAAAGGAGTGTCATTATAAATTCCATGGTGCAGGATCATATGACGCACAGATCAACACTCCTTGACCCTGAAGAAGGCTCGTGTCGGGCCCAGTGTTTTGGTATTCCTGTACTTCCTCAATAAAACGTTTTGGTTGAGTTTACTTGCTCTCTTCTGTGGCTTCTGCACATTGCAAGTTTCCTTGTGCTTTTTTTATTTTAATTTAACATTTCTTATATACCGCTTTTCATGATATCAAGGTGGTTTACATTGAACAAACTGAAATTACATTGAACAGGGCATTATAACTTGGAGAAAACTATTTTACAGGGAACATGGCCTATGTCACAGGGAACATCCTGAACATGGCCTATGTTACAGGGAACATTGCCCAAGGAGGTCAAGCTAAATGGTTGCCACCATTGAGCCGAAGAGCTGAAGGTAATCCCAAACTGTGGGAGCCCACTGTTTCTGGAAGGCTGCAAGCTGCAACAGCAGTTTTCCCACTCTCAGCACGAGTAGGAACATCCTGCCTATGTGAGTGTCTAACTGAGCCTCAAGTTACTCCAACAACTGAGAAGACTCTAAATGGCTCTTGCTGTGGTTGAATCCCAAAGCCCAGACTTTCCAAGAACTGCACCACTCTGTAAGACGCTCAAGAGGCTTCTAACTGCAGTCTGGCTCAAATATGCCATTTTCCAGATATGGATGAACACAGATTCCATTGCAACAGTGGCTAACACCATGTTCTTGAAAAATGTCTCCAGGGCGGTGGAGAAACCAAATGGAAGCACTGAGAACTGAAAGCGAGAGCAGAGAACAGTGAAGCGCAGGAAACACTGCTGATCCGTAGGAATGGGAATATGAAAATAAGCTTTGGCCAAATCCAGGGAAGTGATAAACTCCCTGTGCCAAACTGTCTGGATGAACAACCTCAGCGTCTCCATGCAGAACTGAAAGACCTATTGTCTATCGCTGGTTCCACTCCTTTCTTTCCTCCCGGTCCTGCACCGTTCTTTCTCCTTCTCCTTCTACCCCTTCTTCCGATCCGTTCCCTCTTTCATGTGGTGTCCCCTCAAGGTTCAGTTCTTCTGGCACCTTTACTTTTCAACCTCTTCTTGGCCCCCCCTCGCTCTACTAATACAGCAATCTGGAATATCCGCGTTTTATTACGCAGACGACATAGTTCTCCTTCATCACACCTCCCCTTCCTGTCCGGATCTCTCCCCTTTAAATGCTTGTCTCTCCACGGTGGCAAACTGGTTGACACAGAATTGCCTTCATCTCAATCTCACCAAAACTATTGCAATCTGGTTTTCCCATGGCAGTCCACCTCCTCTGTTGGCACCTTCTTTTTCTGGCACCCCTGTCCCCTTAGTTTCCACCTTTCGGTATCTAGGTGTACACTTTGATTCTGACTTATCCTTCCAAGCCCATGTCTCCCACATCACCATGACATCCTTCTTTTTTCTCCGCCAAATCCGAGCGATTCGCCCCTTCCTCTCCCCGTCAGCCCTCACTACCTTACTATTGTCCCTGGTCATGTCACGAGTGGATTTCTCCAATTCAGTTCTTATAGGCCTATCCAAATTCCAGCAAACTCGTCTCCAGAGGATCCAAAACACGCTGCCTGCCTTATCACTCACTCCACCCCCCAGGACCACATAACACCTCTTCTCCTTCACCTTCACTGGCTACCTGTCTCTTTCCGCACCCAATATAAGCTGCTTTGCCTTGTACATAAAGTCCTTCACACTAATACTCCACAGTACCTAGCAGACCTTATTTCTTTCCACTCCCCCAGGCACACTCCCCGCTCTTTTCACCTCAATCGTCTTACTCTTCCCTCTCCCTCCCTCGCCCATCTACAATCCACACGTTCCTCCGCTTTCTTTTTCGTAGGACCTGCCCTCTGGAATTCCCTCCCCTCATCCCTTCGCCTGGAGCCCCATCATAACACCTTCAAACAGGACCTGAAAACCCACCTCTTCTCCACGGCTTTCGACCTTCCTTCCCCTTTTGTGTAATCTATGTCATTTTCTACTTCCCTCCCTGAGATTGTCATTTCCTTGTCCTGTCCTGTCTCTCTCCTCTCTTTCTCTCTCCTATAAACATTGTAAAACCTCTTTTCCATTTCACTGGCCTTGAGCCGTTTCCCGCTTGTTTGTACATTGTACACCGCCTTGCTTGCTTCAGAAAGGCGGCTTATCAAATAAAATAAACATAAACACGGATGCCCTTGAAATTGAGGATCAGCCAGAAAGATCCAGCCTTCTTCGGTACCACAAAGTAGATGGAATACCACCTTTAACCAATTTGATAGGAGGCATAGGAATGATGCCACAGAGACTGAGCAGTCTTCACAGAGTAGCCTTTTTGGCTTTGGAATCACATGGAGACACCTTGAAGGCATCCCGGATAGATGCTCTACATTCCAGAACATAGCCATGTTGAATAATCATTAGCAACACTCATCTTATCTGAAGCAATTCGGCCTCACTCCTGGTATAAGAAGCAAATCCCAAAATTCACTAGAGGCACACCAGGAATGGGCCCCAACCTGTCCTTGTGCCAGATAGGAGGGGTTATTTTTGAAGGAGAGAGCATCTCTGTGCCCACGGGCTCCCCCCAAAAGGACAGAGTCCGTGAGCACAAGTCAAAAGAGAAGGAAGGGAGTTTCCCTGGGCGATACTGCCATGAGTTCAGACTACCTCAGGAATCCTGGTATTGGCAACGAGGATAACAGGAAGACTCAGAGGAAAAAGACGGGAGTTTCATATACCAAGCTGTCAACAAATAAAAGACATCATTACATTCGTTACCACCACCACTTCATCAGATCCATGCCCCACATCCGGAATCAAATCTACAAAAGAACTCATACACCTCATACACAAGATAGTATTAACCTCCCTCAATCAAGGATAAATATCAAATGAGCTCAAACATGCCCTCATATGCCTAATACTAAAGAATTCTTACTCAACAAATCCAACCCGAAATCCTACCGCCCTATATCCAGTCTAACTCTCATGATGAAAATTATTGAAAAAGTGGCACAGAGGCAAACTACAAGACCACCTAGACCTACACATCCCACTAGACCCACCAGCATGGTTTTAAACCAAACCATAACGTCAAAACACTACTAATCTCACTTCTGGACACCATCATTAAGGGAATCAACAACATCAAAACCAGATTTCTTCTCATATTTATGGACAAATCAGTTGCATTCAAAACAGTATCCCCATAGTATCTTATTGCAACACCTTCAGGAAATTGGAATACATAGCACGACACTAAAATGGTTCCACTCATATTTCAGCAACAGGCAGCAACAAGTAAAATGTGGCAAGCACAAATTCTCTCCCTTCACTCTAATCCAGGGCATCCCTCAATGATCATCAATCTCACCCATGCTTTTCAGTATCTACATACAACCCATCTGCAACATAATCCAGCACCATAATTTGCAATACAGAATATACGCCAATGATATCATGATCTTTGCTCCAATTAACATTCAAAACCCGGACACCCTACTCCACAAGCTGTATGGAAGCAAATATCAGATGGCTAAACACTAAATCTAGCAGTAAACCTCAACAAAACAGAGGCATTAATCATCACTAGAGACAACACATTCATATCCCCGCAAGAAATCTATCACATCACACTATCAAATTACAAAAAGAGGTCAAGTACCTTTATGTTATCCTGGACCAAAACCTCATGCTACAGACTCAAATCAAGAAAACCAACGCAAATGTATACCACAAGATGAAGCTACTCAAAAATCTGAAACCACTACTCAGCCATGACCTATTTCGCACTATCTTTCAAGCAATTATCACACCGACCCTGGATTACTGCATCATCTACTACCAAGGTTTACTTAAGAGCTCTATCTACCCTTTGCAATTGGCACAAAATACAGCCGCTCGCATACTCACAAACAAGACCACATCAACCCCATACCTAAACAATTGCACTGGCTCCCAATATACTCCCACGCCAAATACAAAACAATCCTAACAATTTTCAAGATCATACACAAATCCTCTGCAAATATTTTACAGGAATTTATCAACCAAGATACCAGCACACACCCCAGGAGTAACAAGCAATAAAAATATGATCGTCACCCATCCAGAATTCAAGAAATCTAACCAGACCACCTTCGCTAGAGCAATTTCCCTCTCTGCACCAGCACTATGGAACACCAGTGTTAAATAAATAACTGCTTCCCTGAACCCCTGGACTTATCCTCCAGAAGGCAATGAAGTTTGGATTCTCCCAACTCCTTAACCAGCTTCTCCAGGTCTTCCCTGAACAATAGCTTCCCCTTGAATGCAAGCTTAGACCACCAGGACTTGGAGGCTGGATCCGCTGCCCAATGGCGAAGCCAAAGTCTGTCTCATGCCACCGTCAAGAACTCAATATTCTTAGCTGCCAAACGGACCATACACTGCCCGACTGGAACATTTCTGCTGATTCCAGTGGAGTGAAGGAGCAGCTTAATGGTCAGTGTACTGGCTTGGTAACCCAGAAACCAAGGTTCAATTCCCACTAGCACTCCTTGTGACCTTGGGCAAGTCACTTAACTTATCAATGTCCCTGTTTAATGTACATTACCAAGATTAAGTTACAATGTAAACCGCTTTGACTAAAATGATAAAGTGGTATAAAAACCCTGTTAAATAAACAAATTAATTCCAGAAGGTCTGAGGTGTCATCCTGAGGGAGCGAATGTATCCACTGGAGGAGGGCACGAGTTGTCAGCCCTCCTCAGACCACTGCCTGGAAGATAAGGGAAGAGGCCGAGAACTGGTTCTCAAGGATCATGCCTTTAAGAAAGGAAAGGCCTTAGATAGTTTCCAAACCCCTTGCAAGAGTAGGTGCACTTGTGGCTTCAGTTCCGCAGCCAAAGCATCAGCCAAATGCAGAGGGGGAAGATACTTGAGTGATCAGGGCTGTCAACGCATCCCTTCTGAACAAATGAATGAGGAGGGAATCCTCTTGGCCCTCTAGTGATGAACGCTCACCTTCCTCAAATTAAGAGTCTTCATCAGAGCTACAGGAGCCCAACACAGGATCCTGGGCAGAGAGGAAATGGACCAAGTCCCAATCTCTGCCGAGACCGTTTCTGTGGAGGAGCTCTCACAGGGCTTTGGCTGCCCTTTGTAGTAGCTTCCTTCGACAGTTTGAAGACGGTTTGGAGGACTGGGAGACCTTGTGATCCAAGTTGCCAAGCCAGAAGTACCATGTTTGTTAAAAAAGGAGAACAATTCTGGAAAAAACAAACTAAGGGCCGAAGACTCCCTGTTGGCACTCACTCCCCCCCGGGGGTGTGTGCTCACTATAGGTCCATGCTGAGAAGTACAAAGTAGTGACAGGGAATGACCAGTTGAACACGAGAAGGAATCAGACACCAAGGTGCTGTCCATCTCCACTGCCATTTGCTGTACAAATGTCAAAAGAAGGGTGTCCTTGCTTATAGGTTCCGAAGGGGAGAACTCCCGAGGCATTATGAGACACCTCCATGTGTGGACCAGAGGGAGTCCAATAAAATGACCAGACAGCACTTCTTTGGAGCCGACATGTGTCTGACTCAGAGTGGTCTTCACGGCACGTAAACTCCTCTCTACATATTCAGTAGAAGCTCTCCAACCACTGACATGCTCTGAGTGCGTGAATCAGGAACATGAGTACTCAGCCGCACACTGCAAATGCACCCAGAATATGCACGGAGGCCACACGTAGGACCTGTGCATAAGAATGGCACACATAACCCTTGTGCGTACACAATGTGCACAGTGCTGAGGGTGAGCCTAATATGCAGCTCAAGTGCCATTAAAGTGTGCAGAATGCTCAAGAAACATGGTGGGAACCAGTGTGTGAGAGTCTGTGCTTAAGTAATGGCTCACACTGAAATGATCCCAAACCAAATAGCTGAACCATCCCAGAGACTAGGTTGAATTGCCCCCAAGACAAAGTATACCTGAGGAGTCCAGACAGACATTATGCTGCGCTCAGTATTAATCCCCTGCAGGCACATACCTTTGTCAAACCTTCATCCAAATCTTTGGAAGGAAGCCAGAGTTGAGGAGGAGGGGAAGGGAGGGGGGCACTGAGGCTGTGCGAGGAAAGGATCTTAATCCAAACAAACTCTGGCTGCTTAATTGGTCCTTAACCTCTTAAGGACTGGGAACTTAATCAACTCCAAAAGGGCACCAAAGGATACCCTCTGAAGATTTCCGCTGTCAAGCTCCAGTGAGGACGTTGCCCCAGAGAGCAGTTACTCACAAGGTAAAAAGCATTTCAACAAAGCTGCATCAGACTACATCCACCATCTGCTGGAGACAGAGAAATACTGAAGAATATCCCTAGCTGCATCAGCTATAGAAGCAGAGATGATGTCTTAAGAAGCTTCTGGATTGTTTTCTCTGTTTCTACCTCTGCTGGCAGGGGGAGACAACCACTTGTCTAGACTGGTCTAGCAGGACAATATGGAATGCTTCTTACAACTGGTATAACTTATGCATATTCTTTCAGTTTGTTATAACATTTTTGGAACCATCACAACCACTTGTCTGGACTGGTCTAGCAAGATGATATGGAAAATTAAATATAGATCAGAATAAATAAAATGCATTCCACCAGGGATAGGGAGCTACTGTATTTACAATCACTGTGTGTCCCCTCCTCTGTTGTGTTGTGTGCCTGGGCGGGTGATGGAGATAAGATTCAGGGTGTAGGTTTTGTGGGGCAGGTGCAGCTTGCAAAATGGCAAGTTGCATGTGGATAGTTTTTGGGGGTAGGGCAGTTTTTGGGGGTAGGGCAGTTTGGGGGTGGGAGTAGTTTTTCGGAGTGAGGCAGTTTACAGGGGAAACTGCTAGGTACGTATGACCTAGATTGGCCACTGTTGGAAACAGGATACTGGGCTTGATGGACCTTGGTCTGACCCAGTATAGCATATCTTATGTTCTTATAAATATTGGGGATGGGGCAGTCTGGGGATGATGAGACAATAGTGGTGGGGAGCCGTTTTGTAGGGGAAGTGGCAACCTGCGATATGGTGGGGCAGTTGCAAAGAGCTGTTTTGGGGGTGGGACAATTGTCTGGGGTTAGTGGCAACCTGTGATATGGTAGGGCAGTTACAAATAATAGTTCTGGGGATAGGACAATTTTATGGGGTAAGTGGCAGTTTGTGGTATGATGGGGCAGTTGAGGGTGGGGGGGGGGTATTTTTGGGGGCTGGGCAGTTTACAAGGTGGTCGGGCAGTTGCGGGAGGTACATACATAAGAACATAAGAAATGCCATGCTGGGTCAGACCAAGGTCCATCAAGCCCAGTATTGTGTCCAACAGTGGCAAATCCAAGTCACAAGTACCTGATAGGTTCCCAAAAAGGTACACAGGTTCCATAATGCTTGTCCCAGAGTAAGCAGTGGATTTCCTGGGTCCTCTTTAATAATGGTTTATTGATCTTTCCTCCAGGAACCTGTCCAAACATTTTTTAAACCCAGCTACACTAACAGCATTTACTACATCCTCCAATAACGAAGTCCAGAGTTTGATTATGCATGGAGTGACAAAATATTTTCTCATATTAGTCTTAAGTGGGTTACATTGTAGCTTGATTGCGTGTCCACAAGTCTTTTTACTTTTTGATGGTGTAAGCAACCAATCTACGTTTACCCATTCCACTCCATTCATTAATTTATAGACCTCTATCATATCACCCCTCATCCATCTCTTTTCCAAGTTGAAGAGTCCTAACCTTGTAAGCCTTTCTTCATAGGAGTATCCTTCCATCCTCTTTACCATTTTGGTGGCTCTTCTCTGTACCCTTTCCAATTCCACTATATCCTTTTTAAGATATGGCAAACAGAATTGCACACAATATTCAAGGTGCGGTCACATCACAAATGAGAAGTTTTATATCATTCTTGGTTTTATTCTCCATTCCCTTCCTTATGATTCCTAACATTCTATTTGTTTTCTTGGCCAGCCCTGCACACTGGGCGAAGGGTTTCAACCTACTATCCACAATGACACCTAAATCTTTTTCCTGAGTGGTGGTTCATAATGTAAAACCCTGCATCATATAACCATAGTTTAGATTGTTCTTTCCTAAGTGCATAACTTTACATTTGTCCACATTAAATTTCATCTGCCATTTGGACGTCCAGTCTTCCAATTTATGAAGGTCCACTTGCAATTTTTCACAATCCTCTTGGGTTTTAACAACTTTGAATAATTTTGTGTCATCTGCAAATCTGATCACCTCACTCATTATTACAATTTCCACGTCATTTATGAATATGTTAAAAATCAGCAGGCCAAGCATAGATCCCTGGGGTAGTCCACTTCTTTTTCCATTGAGAAAATTGGCCATTTAGCGCCCCTCTACCTTTTAACCAGTTCCTGATCCACAATAGCACACTGCCTCCTAACCCATGACATTTTAATTTCACTAAGAGTCTCTCATGAGGGACCTTGTCAAAGGCTTTCTGAAAATCCAGATACACTATATAAACTGGCTCATATTTGTCTACTTGCTTATTCACACCTTCAAAAACATTTTTGCAGTTTGGGTAGTTTGCAAGGTGGTGGGGCAGTTGCAGGATGGGGGTTGTCTTGTGGGTGGAGCAGTTTCAGGGGATAGTGTAATTGCTGGATGGCAATTTTGGGTTGTGGGACAGTTTGAGGCATGCTATTTTTGGGTTTTGGGGGCAGTTTGAAGGGCAGTGGGGCAGTTGCATGGGGGTATTTTTGTGTTGTGGGGCAGTTGCAGAGGGGTAGTTTTGGGGGTTGGGAGAGATTATGGAGACGCATTTTAAAAGGAGACATTCACTAACGTCTATTTTTCACTGCATGCAATTTCTATGTTACAGAAGTTCGAACTCTTCCCACAGAAATTCACTGGGCCAGTTTTTTTTCAAGGTGGAACCCCCAGTCTGATGTGGCCCATTTTTGAATTCCATGTGGCTTTTTACTGGATTTTCGCACATTCCAAGTTTCAACCCATTCCATTAAATTTTAGGAGCGTTATTTTGGCCTCAGATAGACAGACAGATATTCTCAGCCCCTTTTGCGTAATTTTCTCAACTTTCACTGGGTTGGAAACAGTGAAACATACTGAAACTTACTGTAAAATCTCTAAAGACAAGATTTCTTGATCCTCTCCTTAGTGCCATGAGGGCTGCACTAGGATGGTTCACAATGGTCTTTTGTGCCCTGGGAGTAGAGGTTGTACCTCCTGCAGCTGGGTGCCTAAGTTAATTAAAAAAGAAAAACAAATGTATAATTTCATAAACAAGGAGATATGAAGAAAGAGCAGAACATCTACTTTCTAATTTAGCTCGGGAAACAGGTGGAATATGTAACAAATTTCCATGAGTAGAACAGAGAACTCTAGCTGGAGTATGCATGGCAATAAGAGAAGCCAGATATGGAAGAGTATCTGAATAAACCTGTAGCAGGTGTTCTCTGTGGGCCAGTGGTCTATCCAGAACTGAATTTTTGGTGGGGCCCCAAGGTTAACCTGAGGGGCACTAGTCATACCGGTCTAAACTATGCTAGTCATACTCTTATCGACTAAAACTGCCTTCCAGTGTACCTTATAATGGATTTCTAAATAGTCTGCAAAAGCTGTCATGTATTGTGGGCAACTATTTTAAGTATTTAAAATTTAACTATTTCAAGCACTTACATTAGAGAAACATTGAACCACACACTGAAATTTGCTTTAAGTCCCTTTTCCAGAAACCTCAAGGCAGAAAACAAAATAACTACAATAAAACAACAATATAATAATCATAAAAGATGTGCAATGAGTGCACAGTGGAACTAGGATGCTTCATCTTACAACCCAACATATGAAAACATTATATTCAACATCACATCTTTAACAGCAACACAAGCTCCATTCACTACTAGACACTCTGGGGTCTATTCCGAGATGCGAATAGTAGGGAAAGACATCCCGTTGGGACATCCATCCCCGCTATTCGCCCCCCTTGCTGTCCCCGATGAAAGCCTCCCCGTACGAACAAGGAGTTTGTATGGGGAGACTTAGATGGGGCATCGCAGAGGCAGGTGAGGGTGGGCAGTGGGCCCGGATGTACAGGGCCGATTCTGAAGTCGGCCCTGTACGTCTGGGGCTTGCAGACTGGATGGGGGACTTATTCCACCTCGGAGGTGGAATAAGTCCCCCTGAACGTCAGGGGATGGCAAGCCCAGGCAGCGGAAGTGGGGCGAGAGGGTGCAGGTGGTTCCCCGCAGTCCGTCCTGGCCATGGGAGGCCAGATCGGGGGTCGGGCTGTGTGGAAAGGAACAAGTGGCTGGCGGCCGGAGATCGCGGCTCCTAAATGGAGCCGCGGTGCCATGGCAACAGGATGCCATGACACTGTGGCTCCATTCAGGAGCCTGACTGAGTTAGCCAGGCAGGGGCCTGTACATGCAGGCCGATCTGAGTCGGGTCCCGGCCTGCACATCTAGCCCCCCTGATCATAATTGGGTCTGCCTCTAAGTGTCCCGCTTCCTATCCGGCGCACAGGGGCCTGGGCGGTCAACTTGGAATGTACCTCTCTGTGAAGTAACATATATCCCTGCAAAAAAACAAACAAAAAAAAAAAAAGACAGTCAGAACTTCACCCTACTGTAAAAGCACTCATCTCCAAGAGTCAAACATTAACCCTTCCTATGAAAAGGCAGGATTGTAAAAGTGCACCAGACTCAAGAACACCAACACTTCATATTGGAAAAACAGAACAAGCTGGATTGCTACTTGGTCCCCACAAACTACATGCTGGAAGAATATCTCTAGTACATCTCATCTTCTCATCAGTTCCCAAACTCCTTCTCTGACACTCATCCCTGCACCAGCCTTTAATTCATTTCTTTCTCTTACTTCAAGTCAGCCTCATGTTCCCCCTTTCATCTCTTCCATTTCCACCTTTCTCACTCCTTTAAAGATCCATTTTGTTTCTCTTTCTCTTACTCCCTTCACAACTTACTGTCCCTTTCTATTGCCTCTCAACCCCTCTTCAGTACCTCTAGGTCTTTCCCACTATCTTTCCACCTTTATTCACTCTGTCATGCACTTCAAAGCACACAGCCACGCAATTGCTTAATACTCAAGTTTCCACAATCACACCCAGTCCAATTGATCACCACCTAAGCCCTGAGAGCCCATCCTCTTCCTAATCCCGTTTTGAATCTGTTGTCTTTCATCTTTTCTACCCAATCTCTTAGTTCCCAACTAACTCAGAATCCCTCCCCTACTCTGCCCTCAGTCTTATATCCCCAATACATGTTCTCCTGCCCCCTTTACCACTTCCCCAATATCCTCTCTTTTGCCTTAGTTTCTTCCCTTTCCCCGCATCCATTCCTCTTGCCTCACCCTCTATTCCCCCCAATCTCTCAGTCATACCTCTCTCCCCTGCATGTACCCTCTCTACCAGTATGGACAATGCTGCTATTGCCATGAGTAGCAGCAGCAGGAACCTTACCATAGTTCATCAGTCAGCCTCTCGTTTAACAAAGCAGATGTCAGCACTGCAGTCTGAGTGGCACTTTTGTGTTGGCAGGCAAGCAGGGCCTGATGCTGATCTTGCGAGATCAGCATCAGGAAGCGCTAGCCATGGCACGAGATGCCTGCAGTGCATTTCTTGTGCTTTTATTTTCCTTACCCACGTTCTTTGTTTCATCCTTACCCACATCCTTCCTCATGATCCCATTTCAGTTTCTTTAATATGTTTTTTTAAATATTTTATTTATGATTCATATTTTCATTGATAGTCTTTTCTTTATTCTTCCATTTGGCTACCTTACCTTTCCCCTCTGCTTTCTCTATTTTCTTCTTTTCATACCCATTCTATGCTGAGATATGAGGTGCGATAAAAAATATTGAGACTTGTACAACACCACAAGAAATATAACATTGACAGTTATAACACTCAGTCTTCCTCAAAGTAGTCCTCTTCCAATAAAACACATTTCCTCCAGGGTTCCTCCAACTGCTCAAAACAATTTTGAAATGCCTCTTTCGTTATGCTGTGAAGCTACGGTGTCGAAGTTTACTTAATGGTCTCCAAGTCGTCGTATTTCCTTCCTCTCAGCGATCATTTCAGTTTTGAACAGAAGAAAAAGTCACGGAATGTGAGGTCAGGTGAATATAGAGATTGACGGACTTGTTCGATTTGGTGTTTTGTCCAAGAACTGCTGGACCAGATGTGATGCATGAACTGGGGGGCATTATTGTGATGAAGCAACCATTCACCATTCCTGTACAACTCTGGCCTCTTATGACAAACTGCATCTCTCAAACGAATCAGAACTTGGATGTAGTACTCCTTATGGATAGTTTGGCCTTTTGGAACATGCTCATGGTGAACAATATCCTGGTAATCAAAGAAAACTGTGAGCATGACTGACACTGCTCCTCACCTGACGGGCTTTCTTGGGTCTGGGAGAGTTGGAGTCTTCTATTGTGAGGATTGAGCCTTAGTTTCCGGGTCATGACCACAAACCCATGATTCATCACCAGTAATAATCTTTTTGATGAAATCTGAGTCATTTTCAATGCATTCCAATAACTCCCTGGCTGCAGACAGTCTATCTTCTTTTTGGTCAGGGGACAGGAGTTTTGGCACAAATTTTGCAGACACAGGTCTCATCCCCAAATAGACAGTAAGAATGGACTGTATTGACACAAAACTGATGTCCATGTCCTCAGCAAGACAACTGAAAATTGCATAAAATAAATTAATATCAAATAATAAACAGAAGGTCAAAAAATGGGGAGACCACCCAAATCTACTGAGCTAACAAAATTACTTGGACCCATCCAAATGTGACTTATTCATCAGAAACGTTTCCAACTGAGACACATCAAAAAAGAAATATTAATTCCCATGTAAAGTGACTACATATTTACATTGGAATCACAGAAAGCAAGTTGCACCTATCTGCAACACCCTAGATTTCAGAGCCAAAAATTGTTTCCTCCTAAGTTGAGTGTCCCGAGAAACATCTGGGAACACATTCAACTTCTGCCCACAGAACAACTGATCCTTATAGTTATCCACAAAGGAAAAAAGAAAGACACCAATAATGTAGCTCTCCTAGAAATATCTAAGGAATCCCCCCAAAAATTAGTGAGGTCCTGACTAGCATTAGGGGATAGAACATCCAAATCCTCCAACTCCAGGGAATCCTGACCGCAATTTAATAGGTAAGTAATAGCACTTTTGAATAGAGATAGCTTCAGTAAGCATTAAAACTTCCTTGAAATACTTTGCAAGTAAAATTTCAGCGGACAATAAATGAGTAACTGGAAAATTAAGAAAACGCAAGTCATTAGCCCTAGCAGAATTTTCCAAGGCTTCTAACTTGTGGTGCATTACTAAAGAATCCTTAATAGCAGACACATTAGTCTGCTGCACTAACTGCAGCTGACTATCCAACTTAGAAACAGAATCATCAATCATCTTAAATCTAGAGTCAGATTCCTGGAGTTTTAGGAGGTCTCCTTAGAAAACCTACAAAGAGATGCCACAATATTGGAAAGCTTAGAGTCCCATCCTAACTATAGCTAGCCAAAGGTCCTTCAAAGTAATATCCTGCAGGGACTCAGCAAAACTCTGATTGTCCTCCTGCAAAACAACTGGAACTGGCCCTGGCTGAAAGGATGACACCAGAAGCTCCGGAGACCTACTAGACACTGTTGAAGATAAAACAACGTTACTCACCTCCCCGGCCCACCCCTAGCCGCCTTCGCCTCAAGACGGATTTCTAAGCTCTCCATACAATCTACCAGTTTAACATGCCCAAACCGGGTTTTAAAAAGTGTCCTATCTACAGCAGAAAAATGAACATCACTGACACTCACCAACGCTGCATCAGATGCCTGGGATCTGCACATGACATCGAAAACTGTGTGAGCTGCGCTCGGATGTCCCCCAGGGCAAGGAAGCATCGGGAGCACTCACTGAAGGATCTGCTGTCCTCATCTGCGGCCTCGCGTAAGTCTCCTGCATCCCGGCACCCTAAGCCTCCCAGATCCGATGGACTGACCAAAGCCACAGAATGTGCCAGGACTGATACAGGGAATGCGCCGTCAAATCCGGCCAGCTCCGCTTCCCGAGGACGTAGCGCTTCTTTCCCTTCCGGGCAGGCTGCTCCCGCAGAGACCTCCACCTCCGGGGTAAGCCCCTCGGCGAATTTCAGCACCCCGGGCTGCTCTTTCTGGCCATGCGGTCTTCCTGCAGCCGTCCAAGATGGCGCCGCCCTCGTGGCCCCGCCTGGCTCCTCCCCCGGTCACGCCCACCAACTTCCTATTGGCCGGAGCGCATCCTGCACCTCCCCGGACGGCGATCGGCGCTGGCTGCCCTCCCCCCGGCCCAGCACGTCTGCCTGTTGTGCGGTTCGGAGCGGCGCTGAGGAGAGAGACCGCGCCGGGACGGATCATCGGCGCGGGAGCAGTCACCGCTCGGGCAGCAAAGATGACAGCGCCAACAAGGATGACAGCGCTACAGCGCGGCACCGACAGGGGAGGCGCGAACACCGCTCCTCCAGCCGGGACTCAGGCAAACAGCGCCAGAAGGGAAAAAAGAGTGCAGGCAAGCACCGGAGACGCAGGGACAGCCGGTTTCCCTCAAGACACGGGCGCAAGAGGAGCAGGAGGTCCAGTTCTGCACACAGCAAAAGCCACAGAAGCAGCCGGTCCTCTGATTCTACCTCCTCTGCAATTCTACACCTGCTCTCTCGCTTTGTCGAGCAGACTGCTCCCCCACGTCTCGATCAGGAGCGGATTACACAGAGGAGCCCTTCTCCAGGGGTCAGGCCTTGTTTGGAGCGGGCCCCCTCTCCACGATCTCCTGGCCGGTCACCTTCCAGAGCACGGTCTCCTTCCCCGGCGCCTTCTAGAGTTCGGACCCCTTCCCCAGCGCTGCTGGAATCTGGGGGGAGCGACATGGAGGAGTTGAGTCCAGGTTCTGACACCTCTAAGAACAAAGCAGATGAGCCAGAGGACCCACCAGCACCGATGCCTGAAGACCTGACGTACCCCAAATTCCTCAGGAAGGTGGTTTCCAAGCTCGGGCTGGCAACGGAGGAGACGTCAGACGAAAAGGAACCGGAGGTCATGAAATACCTCAGCGGCCCAAGGCCAGCCACTGCCCTCCCCCTCCACCGCAAATTGAAGGACAAACAGCTTACTCTCTGGCAGTCCCCAGCGTTCGGACAAGCCTGCTCCAGGCGCCTGGACACCAAGTACATCCTTCACATGGCACCCGGCTTCAACAAACCTCAGCTCCCTCACCATTCAATCGTGGTGTCGTCAGCTCTTAAAAGATCTAAGTCTACACGTGCCCAAGCCACCCACCCGCCGGGACGGGACCCCAAGCATCTGGATGACGTGGGGAGAAAGGCGTTTCAAGGGGCCATGCTCAGTGCCAAAATAGCAGCTCATCAATTTCAGCATGTCCTGTTCCAGGACGCCCTCTTGGCTGACCTAAAAAGCCAGCTGCAGAATCTTCCCAAGGACGCACGTACGTCTACCTCAACCACCATGCAGGAACTGGCCGAATGCAGCAAGCACCTGATGAGTACAGCTTTTGATGCCTTTGATACGGCCGTCCGGACAGCGGGCACGGCCATCTTGGCCCGTCGCTGGGCATGGCTTCGTGCTTCGGGACTCTCGGACAGTACCCACGACTGAATTGCGGATGCGCCCTGCTCGGGTGACTCCCTGTTCGGAGACAAAGTTGCGGATACCGTGAAAGGGCTAAAAGAGGACTGCACCACTCTCAAGACACTGGCAGCCGACGGACTCGAACGTCCCTCCTGGTCACAGAAAGGGAGCTACTTCCGCAAGCCCTTTTCCTCTTCAAAGCAATATTATGGCTCCAACCGGCAGTGGCAGACACCAAAATTCAAGCAAAACTATCATAAGCCGTCCTTTCAGAGGCAGCAGCCGAGGCAACGCAAACAGAAACAGTCAAACCCTCCACATTCCGGTAAAGACACCTCTTCCTTCTGACTGCCCGACCTGGCTGGGCCCGACGCTGGACTCTGTGGCGGCCCCCCCCATGGGGGGTCGTCTGTCCCATTTCTTCTCGGCCTGGCGGGAGATTACCACGGACAAGTGGGTCATTCAGAAAGTCCAGTCGGGCTATCGTTTGCACTTCTCCTCCCCCCATGGCAGCACAAGCAGCCGACCAGCCAGTCTCCACTGCATCTACAAGAACCACTTTCGAAACTCCTGCAGCAACTTCTCCAGTCCCGGACGATAGAGCGGGTGCCCCCGGGCGAAATCAACACTGGCTTCTACTCCCGGTACTTCCTTATTCCCAAGAAGTCAGGGGGCCTCCGTCCCATCTTGGACCTCCGAAAACTGAACAACTACATCGCAAAGGAGAAGTTCAGGATGTATGCACTCAACTCCATCCTTCCCCTCATCAGAGCGGGGGACTGGATGGCTACACTGGACTTGCAGGAGGCCTAATTCCACATCCCAGTCCACGCTTCCCACAGGAAATTCCTGAGGTTCATAGCCCTGGGGTGCCACCACCAGTATCGAGTCCTGCCCTTTGGCCTATCCCCAGCGCCCAGAGTCTTTACGAAGTGTGTGGCAGTGGCCGCTGCACACCTCTGCAAGCAAGGCGTCGCCATCTTTCCCTACCTGGACGACTGGCTTTTGTCGGCGAACTCTGCCCCCGAACTCCGGAGAGCGGTACGCCAGACTACATCTCTACTAGTCAAGCTGGGCTTCCTCCTCAACAAAGACAAGTCCCGATTGGAGCCGGTACAGTGTACAGAATTCATCGGGGCGATAATCGACACCAATGCCTGCAAGGCCTTCCTGCCCAAGGTCCGGATCAGAGCAATCATTCAACTGGCCAAGCAAGTGTCGGCGACACAGCTGTCCTCGGCCCACGAGATCCTACGCCTACTAGGCCACATGGCTTTAACAACATCAGTCCTCCCATTGGCGAGACTTCATATGCGCACTCTTCAGTGGCACCTGCGGACTCATTGGAAGCAACTCTCCCAACCACTCAGCACCCGCATACCGATCACTGCCAGGATTGTTCAGAGCCTGCGTTGGTGGTCGAACCCAGCCAACCTCTCAGTGGGCAAATATCTGCAACCCCGCATTCCTCAACTGATCCTCACCACGGATGCCTCCTCCAAGGGATGGGGGGCTCATCTACTAAATCTCAACACGCAAGGAGCCTGGACCAAAGCGGAGCAATCACTACACATCAATGTCCTCGAACTCCGGGCTGTCAGGTATGCCCTCCAGACCTTCATGCCTCACCTGGCGGGGAAAGCGGTCTTGGTGCAGACAGACAACCAGGTGACCATGTTCTATATAAACAAACAAGGGGGCACGGGTTCCCGTTCACTATGCAAGGAAGTCCTCAAGACATGGGCCCTAGCGATAGACAACAACTGCGTCCTGTAGGCGACCTACCTCCCCGGGGATCAGAACGCCTTGGCGGACAGACTCAGCAGACAACTACAACCACACGAGTGGATGCTTCACAAAGAGGTGGTGGACAACCTGTTCCAACGCTGGGGAGCTCCCCAGATCGACCTCTTCACGACCGAAGCAAACGCCAGGTGCCCCTTGTTCTGCTCCAAGCATCCGTCACAGCGGAGAGTGGCCGCGGATGCCTTCTCCATCCCGTGGGGGACCTGGGATTTGGCATACGCCTTTCCCCCAACACCTCTCATGACAGCTACGATACAATGCATCATCAAAGAGAAAGCGCACGTGATTCTGATTGCTCCCTACTGGCCACGACAAGTGTGGTTCTCCCTGCTTTTGCAACTCGCTCAAGAACCCCCAGTTCGACTGCCACCGAGACCAGACCTGCTAACCCAGAACGGCGGCACTACCTGGCATCCCAACCTCCAGACGCTAGCCTTGACAGCCTGGAGGCTGAAAGGATAACCTTCAACGACTCACAACTATCCTCTGAGGTACAGCAGATTGTCCTGGCTTCACGGAGACCGTCAACCAGAAAGGCATATGGCCTCAAGTGGAAGCGTTTCAGTATTTGGTGCAATGACCACGGAGTCCGGCCAGCCTCTTGCCCGGTACCCTACAGTACCTCGCCTACCTCTTCAGCTCAGGCTTGAAACCGCAATCCATCAAGGTGCACCTTGCGGCCATTGCCTCTCTGCACAAACGCTCAAGGGACCCAACTCCTGTCTCCATAGCCACTCTTCCCATTGTACTGTGCTTCATGAGAGGACTCAAGAATTTGCAACCACCGGTACAAAAACCAGTACCCTCGTGGGACCTCAACGTCGTCCTGCAACAGCTCATGCAGGAGCCGTTCGAGCCGCTCTCCACAGCTGCTGGAAAATATCTGTCCTGGAAGACTCTGTTTCTTGTCGCCATTACCTCAGCTCGCAGGATTAGTGAACTGCAGGCCCCTAGTGGCGCACCTGCCATACACGAAACTCCACCACAACCGGGCGTTCCTCTGGACCCACCCCAAGTTTGTGCCAAAGGTCTTCTCCGCCTTTCACATCAACCAGTCAGTGGAGCTGCCACCCTTCTTTCCGGCACCGCACTCGTCCCCGGAGGAGCAACGACTCCACTCCCTAGATTGCGTGCGTGCCCTGCGCATCTACATTGACAGAACTTCCGCTATTCGGCTGGGGACCCAGCTCTTTGTCTCCTTTGACCCGAACAAACCAGGGAGACCCATCACCAAACGCACGCTCTCCCACTGGATTTCGGACTGCGTTGCTTACTGCCTACAGAAGGCGGGCGCACTCCCTACGAACAGGGCGACCGCACACCAGCTCTGCGCCCTAGCCGCTTCTCTGGCCTGCGCACAGGAGATTCCGGTGAGCGAGATTTGCAAAGCCGCCACCTGGTCCTCTCAGCTGACCTTCCAAAAACACTACTGCCTTGATGTCCACGCCGAGACCGACAGCTCTTTTGGTCGAGCGGTCCTATCGGCGGCTACGACACTCTTGAGTGGGGACCCAAGGGAAACAGCCTAATACTGAGCTGGTGACTAAGTACCGGACTCTTGCTGCTATTTACCAGTCGCCGCCAGGCTCTGGCTGTATTTGCACATGCTTGTTCTTGCACTGTTGTTGCACTGTGTTGTTGAATTGCACTGTCAATGTTGATTGCACACCTAATATACCCTGTCTCCTGGCACGCTGCCTAGGAGCTTGCACCTTGTTTTGTATGCTTGTTGTGTTCTTAATAAACACTATTGCTCTTCTACCGCATGCCTCCCTCATTCTCCACAGCGTGGACTCCTAGCTTGGGAGACACCAGGTATGGCTGACGCATCCTGCTTGTCCTAGGAGAAAACAACGTTACTTACCTGTAACAGGGTTCTCCGTGGACAGCAGGATAAGTCAGCCACACGATCCCTCCCACCTCCCCTGCATGAGGGTGGCCTGCGTGTCCCGCACCTAGCTGCAGGGGCACAGCTAGTCACTCACTGGCCGGCTAGGGGCGGGCCGGGGAGGTGGGGGCACCTCACACATGTTCAGAAGCTTCTGAGCTAGAAAGCACTTCCGTCATGGCGCCGTCGGATGACGTCACCAGGTGTGGCTGACGCATCCTGCTTGTCCTAGGAGAACTGAGGGTGAGGGAATGGAGGAGGGGTCCGTTCTGCCAAACTGAGTGAAACACCCTCAGGCGACAGCTGCTGACTCGCTTGTAAAGTAAAATGTTTATCCAAAGAGCTGACAGTTCGAACAGGAGCTTGCGCCACAGAATCCACCTTGACACCAGGCTTAGCCTTCCGCTTCCCCATGATACTAGTTGACAAATACCATACAGTACCTGAGTCTTCTGGTATCTCGATCACTTCAGCCTACTCCCCAGCGCCAACAGATGCCGAAAGTGCGCCGAAGGACCTCCGAGCCAGATGACATACAGCCCGGGGGCTTTAGGCAGCCGATGTCACTGGGAGGGAAAGGGGTTCTGACTCTGTGCCTGTGCAGACACACACTTCGCTGGTGTTTCCCCTTCACACGTTGGGCTCACTGGCAGCAAAAACAGCCCGATGGTAAAACTCACAGTTCTCCAACTTTTACTGAGCTCTGAGCCAGATGATATACAGCCAGGTACCTCAGGCAGCCAACGTCACCAGGAGGGAAGGGGGTTGCTGACTCTGTGCCTGTGCAGACACTCATCCCGCTGGAATTTCCCACTCACACGCTGGGCTCAGCGGCAGCAAAAACAGCCGGATGGTAAAACTCGCAGTTCTCCCTCCCTCTGTCTCTCTTTGTTATATCCAGTTTCAAACTGTTCTGAACAATGCCAGCTGTGGGATTTTAGAACAGTATTAGCAGTGCCAGTCTCTGCGATCAGCCTCAATCCATGGCTTATGCCAATGCTTTTGAGAGTAGTATTACGGTGGAAGCACGCGGTACAGTGCAGCTAGAGGGGCTTGAGTCTAAAGTGAGGGGGTCCAATCCCCCCATGGCTACGCCCATTGTGGACAGCAGGAAAAGTCCTCACATATGGTGACAACATCAGAGCCCCACGAGGCAGTAGGGCGTGTCAATTTTAGAGGTAGATTTTTATTTTTCCAAACTTTACAAACTACTAGTGACCAGATTATGCAGTTTTGCATGCTGAATCTAAAGCTATCTTCAGAAACTGCTTAAAATGAGTCTTATCTACATCAAATCACAGTTGAAATATGTGGAAATTAAGTAATATTCATTTGCACGTACAAATAGTCTGAACAACATCTGTAGCCACATAACTGTCTTTAAAATGTCATTTATGCGGTTAATGTTTCTTAACAAAATCCAGCAAAGAAGCCATATCTGTTTCAGCTCATGAGTTCCCCTGCTGACCATCTGACCCCTAACATTATATATAATATGTACTGTCTATTTTGTAGTATAATGTCTAAATTCCTTCCTTGCCTTTATTTATTTATTTGCATTTCTTATATACCGCACTATTTGCGATCAGCGCGGTTTACATAAAACAAAAGGTATCCGACAATGAACAAAAGTCAGGTCATTACATTGAACAGGAACAAGTAACTTGGAAAACAGGGTAAACTATATACATATGCGTAGCATTGAATAGGTAACTATATACATGTCAGATGGAGTTATTGGGTATTGATCATACTTGGTGGCTTGATCATACTTGGTGGCCTTCTAATCTGCAAACATGCTAACATCCTTTTAATTTCTATCTTTTAAAAATTTAACTTCAGAAATTTAACAGTTAATCAATGGAATTGACAGAAAAATGTGACGGGCAATGAAAAGATTCAGATTTAGACAAAAGAAAGGGTCCAAGTGAGCAACCAGTATCTCAATAATTACAGCCATACCATTGTACTACAGTTTAATCTATTGAATTACCAGACAGAAGATGACATTTTACTTATCAGATAAAGCGTTGTTACTCACCTGTAACAGGTGATCTCCGGGAACAGCAGGAAATTAGTCCTCACATATGGGTATCGTCGGCACCGACAGAGCCTGTGCGGGAATGCTCCCCAGCATCCATTAGGAACGCTTTTGGGAGCATCCCTCAGCACATGCGCGCTGCCTTCCCGCCTTTCCAACTGTCCCTCTTCAGTTAAGTTTGTAGCTGAGTGAAAGGATACAGGGAGAGAGGAAAGAGACAGAGAGAGAGAGAGCGACAACTCCTAGAGGAGGTGGGTGGGTTGTGAGGACTAAATTCCTGCTGTTCCCGGAGAACACCTGCTACAGGTGAGTAACTACGCTATCTCCAGGAACAAGCAGGAATGTAGTCCTCACATATGGGGACTCCCTAGCTGAAGATGCCAGGGAGATAGCCCCAAGAAGGTGGCACCGTTGTGGGTGAGAATCCTTCCTCCCATGGATCTCTGGCATCCCACCAGGGTTGGTGGGTAGGAGCTGGTTTAGGTTTGAAAGAGATTGTGAAGAACAGCTTGGCCAAAGAAGGCATTCCGACGGGAGGCTTTATCCAGGCAGTAGTGGGCTGTGAAGGTGTGTATCGAAGCCCAGGTGGTTGCTCGACAAATGTCATCGATAGACACAGAGTGGAGATTAGCCATAGAAACTGCCATGGCTCTCACATTATGAGCTGTGACATGGTCCTGAAGAGGAAGACCCTTACTCTCATAAGTAAAGGATATGCATTGGGCAATCCATTTAGATAAAGTTCTTTTGGAGACTGGAAGTCCCAAATGACTAGGGACAAAAGCTATAAAACGTTGTGAGGACTTTCTATGTTGCTGTGTTCTTTGTATGTAAAAGGCCAAGGCCTTTTTACAATCCAAAGTATGAAGGTTTCTTTCTGCATTAGAGGCGTGAGGCCTCTGAAAAAATACAGGAAGGTAAATTGATTGATTTAAATGAAAAGGCGAAACCACCTTTGGCATAAAATGTGGGTGAGTTTGAAGAACAACCGTATCATGATGAAACCTAGTATAAGGAGGATCAGCCACTAAAGCTTGCAATTCACTGATGCGACGGGCAGAGGTGATTGCAATTAGTAAGATGACCTTCCAGGTCAAAAATTTAAGGGCTGCAGTGGCTAAAGGCTCACAAGGCAGCTTCATGAGCTGCCCGAGAACTAGATTTAGATTGAATGCCAACGGTGGCGGCTTGATGGGAGGTTTAGTTAATAAAAGGCCTCTCATAAATCTTGATAGGAGTGGATGAGAGGAAATTGGTTGTCCATTTAGAGGCTTATAAGAAGCTGCAATTGCACTAAGATGGACTCTTACCGAACTTGTCTTTAACCTAGAATTCGATAAGTGAAGGAGATACTCTAGTATCGATTCTAAGGGTATGACCAGGGGGTTTAATCCCCTCTTGGAGCACCATATAGTTAAACGTTTCCACTTGAAGGCATAAGATCTTCATGTGGAAAGTTTCCTAGAAGCCTGAAGGATATCTTTTACCTGCTGGGACAGGTTGAAATCCTGGAGGTCTAAGCCTTCAGCAACCAGGCCGTAAGGTGCAGGGACTGGGAATTCGGGTGCCATAGCGTCCCGTTCTCCTGTGAAAGGAGATCTGGAGCATGTCCTAAACTCCAGAGGTGCCGCTTGAGAGAGATGCAGAAGCCGGGAACACCACGTTTGGCGTGGCCATTGTGGTGCTACAAGAAAGCATAGTTACTCATCTGTAACAGGTGACCTCCGGGAACAGCAGGAATTTAGTCTTCACATATGGGGTATCGTCGGTACCGACAGAGCCTGCGCGGGAACGCTCCCCCAGCGTCCAATTAGAAAGCTTTTGGGAGCATCCCACAGCATCTGCGTGCTGCCTTCCCGCCTTTCCCAACTGCCTCCCTCCAGTTGAGTTTAAAGCTGAGACAAAGAGAGAGACAGGGAAAGAAAATAGATAGAGAGATACAACTCCTAGGGGAGGTGGGTGGGTTGTGAAGACTAAATTCCTGCTGTCCCCGGAGATCACCTGTTACAGGTGAGTAACTATGCTATCTCCAGGAACAAGCAGGAATGTAGTCTTCACATATGGGGACTCCCTAGCTTTAGATTGCAGGGAGAGACCCCAGAAGTTGTGTGTCCCTGTGAAAGGGCTCCACTTCCTCCCATGGATCTCTGGCATCCAACCAAGGATGGGGGGTAGGAGTTGATTAGGTATGGAACAGGTGTTGAAGAACAGCCTGACCAAACAAGGCATCCCAGCGGGAGTCCTTGTCCAAGCAGTAATGGGCTGTGAAGGTATTAACAGAGGCCAAAGTGGCTGCTCGACAGATGCCGTCGATAGACACAGAGTGCAGATGAGCCATTGAAACTGCCATGGCTCTCACATTGTGAGCTATGACATGGCCCTCCAGAGGAAGATGTTTACTCTGATAGGCAAAGGAAATACACTGAGCAATCCAGTTGGACAGTGTTCTCTTGAAGACTGGAAGTCCCAAATGAGAAGAATCAAAAGCAACAAAGAGTTGAGAGGACTTTCTATGTTGCTGTGTTCTTTGTAAGTAAAAGGCTAAAGCTCCTTTACAGTCCAAAGTATGAAGATTCCTTTCTGCATTAGAAGCATGAGGCCTTGGAAAAAACACAGGCAGGTAAACCGCTTGGTTTAGATGAAAAGGCGAGACCACCTTTAGCATAAAGTGTGGATGAGTCCTAAGGACTACCTTGTCATGATGGAACCTTGTATAAGGTGGATCAGCTACTAGTGCCTGCAACTCACTGATGCGGCGTGCTGATGTGATTGCAATGAGAAAGATAACCTTCCAAGAAAGGAATTTCAATGAGATAGTAGCTAAGGGTTCGAAAGGTGGCTTCATAAGCTGACCAAGAACCAGGTTTAAGTCCCATGCCACCGGTGGTGGCCTAATGGGAGGCTTAGTTAGAAGAAGGCCTCTCATAAATCTTGCTATAAGAGGATGGGAGGAAATAGGTTGTCCATTTAGAGGCTTGAAAGAAGCTGCAATAGCACTCAAATGGACTCTTACTAAGTTAGTTTTAAATCGTGCATTGGATAAATGAAGGAGATACTCCAGTAATGATTCCAGAGGTATCGCAAGGGGGTTAAGACCCTTCTGCGAACACCATATGGTAAACCTTTTCCACTAGAAAGCATAAGAGCGTCTTGTGGAAGGCTTCCTGGAAGCATAAAGGATATCCTTTACTTGCTGAGGGATGTTAAGATCATGGAGATCTAGGCCTTCAGCAACCAAGCCCTGAGATGCAGAGACTGGGGATTGGGATACCATAACATTCCGTCCTCCTGAGACAGGAGATATGGAGCAGACCCTAACTCCAGAGAGGGAGCTTGAGAGAGATGTCGAAGCAGAGGGTACCACACTTGCTGTGGCCAATGTGGAGCTATGAGAATCATACGGCCTCTGTCTCTCTGAAGCTTGAACAGGGTTTGGGGAATTAGGGGAATGGGTGGAAAGGCATAAAGGAAGTCTTGACCCCAGTGAAGGAGGAAAGCATCCCTGGCCTGAGAGCCCTGAGCCGGAATTCTGGAACAGAACCGGGGAAGCTTGGCATTCAACGGACTTGCAAAGAGGTCTATGTCCGGGGTTCCCCAAATTTGAAAAATCTTTGCCACCTGGTCTGCATGTAGAGACCATTCGTGTGGAAGCAGAACTCGACTGAGTCTGTCTGCCCAAGAGTTTTGTATGCCTGGAAGATACACTGCCAGGAGATGAATCTGATGCTCTCTAGCGAGGGCCCATAGTCACAAAGTTTTGTTGCAAAGCGACAGAGAGCCTGTTCCCCCCTGCTTGTTCACGTAGAACATGGCTACTTGATTGTCCGTATGAATGAGTACTGTCTTGTAGCTGAGCAGGGTGTGGAACACTCGAAGAGCAAGGAAGATTGCTCTGAGTTCTAAGAGATTGATATGTAGATGAGTCTCCTGTGGAGCCCAAGTGCCTGGGGTGGAGAGGTCTTGCAAATGAGCTCCCCAACCCATTGGTGAAGCATCTGTTGTGAGAGTTGCCTGGGGTAAAGGTTGTTGAAATGGGGACCCCAGCAACAGGTTCTGAGTGGACTGCCACCATTGGAGAGACAAAATAAGGCGATTTGTGTTTGCTATTTTGTCTGCCAGGCACCCTGATGCCTGGGTCCATTGAGTGGATAAAGTCCACTGGGCTGCTCTCATATGGAGGCGAGCATAAGGAACCACATGCACTGTAGATGCCATGTGGCCTAGTAGTTGTAACATTTCTCGGGCAGTGAAATGAGGCTTTAGCACTGCTTGAGAAGCTAACTGCACCATGCGAAGGCAACGGGTCTGAGGAAGATAGGCCTTTGCTTTTCTGGTATCCAGCAAAGCTCCTATGAACTCCTGAGACTGAGTGGGAGTTAGACTGGATTTTGGGATGTTTATGACCAGACCCAAATACTGGAGGATACGCATTGTGCAAGACAGAGAAATCCTGGCCTTTGACTCTGATGGGGCTCGAATGAGCCAGTCGTTTAAGTAGGGGAAGACGAATATTCCTAGAGTGCGGAGAAAGCGTAGTTACTCACCTGTAACAGGTGATCTCCGGGAACAGCAGGAATAAGTCTTCACGTATGGGTATCGTTGGTACTGACGGAGCCCGCGCGGGAACGCTCCCCAGCGTCCAATAGGAACGCTTTTGGGAACGTGCATCCACGCATGCACGCTGCCTTCCCGTCTATCTACCTCCCTCTCTTCAGTTGAGTTTAAAGCTGAGACCGAAGGAGAGAAGTAGATAAAAATAGAGAAAGAGAGATAGAAAGACAACTCCTAGGGGAGGCGGGTGGGTTGTGAAGACTTATTCCTACTGTTCCCGGAGATCACCTGTTACAGGTGAGTAACTACGCTATCTCCAGGAACAAGCAGGAATGAGTCTTCACATATGGGGACTCCCGAGCTGAAAGATGCCTAGGGAAGACCCAGCATGTAGCAAATCTATGTAGATGGGCCATGCTTCCCCCAGGGACCTCAGGCATCCAAAGGGATGGAGGGCAGGAGTTGAATTATGAGTGGAAAAGGTCTTGTAGAACAGCTTGACCAAACAAGTCATCCCGGCGGGAGTCCTTGTCTAGACAATAATGGGCAGTGAAAGTATGTACTGAGGCCCAAGTTGCTGCTTTGAAGATTTCATCAATAGCCACAGAACAAAGGTTAGCTGTTGAGGCTGCCATGGCTCTGACATTATTAGCTGTGACATGGCCTTCAAGAGGTATTCCTTTACTTTGATATGTATAGGAAATACAATCTGCAATCCATTTAGAGAGGGTTCTTTTAGTGACAGGAAGTCCTAAATGGCTAGAGTCAAAAGCCACAAAAAGCTGAGAAGACTTTCTGTGAGGCTGGGTCCTTTGGAGACAAAAAGCTTAAGCTCTTTTACAGTCCAAAGTATGAAGTTTCCTTTCCGCAGAGGAGGAATGAGGCCTAGGAAAGAAAACGGGAAGATAAACTGACTGGTTTAGATGAAAAGGTGAAACCACCTTTTGAGGATGGGCCCTAAGAACCACCTTATCATGATGAAACCTTGTATAAGGCGGATCAGCCATTAAAACCTGAAGTTCACTAATGCGTCTAGCAGAAGTGATGGCAATCAGGAAAACAACTTTCCATGAAAGAAACTTTAGATCCGAAGTAGCCAAAGGCTCAAAATGTGGCTCCATGAGCACACCTAGAACAAGGTTAAGATCCCATGCCACCGGAGGTGGTTTAATGGGAGGTTTTGTTAGAAGAAGTCCTCTCATAAATCTAGAAATAAGTGGATGAGAGGAAATTGGTTGTCCATCTAAGAGCTTATGAGATGCAGCAATAGCACTAAGATGGACTCTAACAGAATTGGTCTGAAGACCAGAAGTCGACAAATGAAGGAAATACTCTAGAAGAGAATCTACTGGTACCAAAGAGGGATTAAGTCCTCTCTGATTACAGCAGGATGAAAACCTTTTCCACTTAAAAGCATAAGAACGTCTTGTGGAAGGTTTCCTGGAGGCCAGAAGAATGTCCTTCACTTGTTGAGACAGGTCTAGATCTTGAAAGTCTAGGCCTTGAGTAACCAGGCCTTGAGATATAGGGACTGGGGATTGGGGTGCAGTAGAGATCTGTTGTCCTGGGACATAAGATCTGGAGCACTCCCTAACTCCAGAGGGGCGGCTTGAGAGAGTTGCAAGAGAAGAGGATACCATGTTTGCCTCGGCCAGGAAGGTGCTATGAGTATCATGCGTCCCTGGTCCCTCTTGAGTTTGAATAAGGTTTTGGGAATTAGAGGGATTGGTGGAAATGCATATAGGCAATCCTGACCCCAGTGAAGCAGGAATGCATCCCTGGCTTGACATTTCTGTGCTGGAAGTCTGGAACAAAACCGGGGAAGTTTGGCATTCTGCGGACTTGCAAAGAGGTCTATGTCTGGTGTTCCCCAGACACGAAAAACTTGAGCAAGATGATAAGAGTGGAGTGACCACTCGTGTGGCAGGAGTACTCGACTGAGTCTGTCTGCCCAAACGTTTTGAACGTCTGGAAGACAGACTGCCTGCAGATGAATCCGATGCTCTCTGGCAAAGGCCCATAGTTGCAGAGCTTCGTTGCATAGATGCAGAGAGCCTGTTCTGCCTTGTTTGTTGAGGGAAAACATGGCTACTTGATTGTCTGTTTGCACCAGAACTGTTTTGTTTACGAGCTGGGTGCAAAAGACTCAAATAGCATTGGAGATGGCTCTGAGTTCTAGGAGGTTTATATGAAGAAGAGCCTCCTGTGAAGACCAAAGGCCCTGCGTTGATAGACTGTCCAAGTGGGCTCCCCAACCCATCTTGGAGGCATCTGTTGTGAGGATAGCCTGAGGTTGTGGCTGCTGGAAAGGAGCGCCTATTAAAAGGTTTTCCAGAGATTGCCACCAACGGAGAGACAGAATCAGGCATGTGGTAACCCTGATTTTGTCTGAAAGGCCTCCTGAGGCCTGGGACCACTGGGCCGCTCGCATATGAAGATGAGCATAAGGTATTACATGGACGGTTGATGCCATGTGACCTAGTAGGCGAAGCATATGTCGAGCAGTGAGGAAGGTCTGCAGCGCTGCTAATTCGATGATTCGCAGACAGCGTGGTTGGGGCAGGAAATCCCTTGCAAGCTGTGTGTCCAAGCGAGCACCTATAAACTCAAGGGTCTGAGATGGGGCGAGCTGAGACTTTGGAAGATTTATGACTAATCCCAAATACTGGAGTATTTGTTTTGCTCGTAACAGGGCCTGATGAGCTTCTTGAGATGACTGCGCTCGGATGAGCCAATCATCCAAGTAAAGGAAGACAAAAATCCCCAGGGTCCTCATGAACGCTGCTATTACTGACATGCATTTTGTGAAGACCCTTGGAGCCGAGGCCAGCCCAAAGGGAAGGACTGTGTACTGGAAATGTCTTCCCTGGACCAGGAACCGAAGGAATTTCCTGTGATCTACATGAATAAGGATATGCATGTAGGCGTCTTTTAAATATAGAGAACATAGCCAATCTTGCCTGTGAAGGTATGGCAAAAGAGAGCCGAGGGAAAGCATTTTGAATTTCTCTCGGACAAGAAATTTGTTTAGCTCTCTGAGATCCAGGATTGGTCTTAAACCCCCTGCTTTTTTTTGGAATGAGAAAATAGGGGGAATAAAACCCTGTACCTTGTTGGCATAAAGGAACCTCTTCCATAGCTCCTTGATCTAGAAGAGTGGAGACTTCTTGTAGCAAGATTTATATGATTTTATGATTTATATGCTTGGAACTGCAGGTCCATATTCTACGGACAGTCTTCTATTTATGCTTTCCTGTGCATAGTTCTCTTTTGTTTGATCTCTCATTGTTGCCCACATTGAGGTTGTGTGAGGCTTGCCATGTTCTCCCATATACTTTGGGATGGATACTGAAGAGCCCTCTGGTGGCTGAAACGGACAGAGGCATGGGAGTGATGTCATTGAAGCCTGGGCTTTTTATTGGTTCTTTGTCTCCACCAATCTGCTGGTAGGGGAACACAATCTCATTTGTCTCCAAGAATGTAAATAGCTACTAATTTATATTATGTTACTATGCTACACTAATTGTACTATCGTTCACAATTTTACAATGTTACTCTGTTCTCTGTATATAGTTAAACGTTCCATGTAATGAATAAGTACTTCTCTGTACAATTCAGCTCCTTGTTTAATGTAAATCGCGGTATAAAAATGTTAAACAAATAAATAAAAGAAAAAGATAGGTAAGAATCTTGACAAGACAGAGCCTGCAACTTAGAAATCCGCCTTACGGAAGAAATCGGAACCAAGACCATCTTGAGCACCAAATCCTTCAGAATGGCTCAAAGGATTCTGATATCAGGGCCCTGAGCACCAGACACAGATCCCAGGAAGGGACCACAGACCGGAGGGGAGGATGCAGATGCTGAACCCCCTTGCAGAAAGCGCAAAACATCCAGATATAAGGCTAGAGACTTACCAGCTAACGGACCTCTGAAACAGGCCAAAGTTGCCACCTGAACCTCCAGGAAATTAAGAGTAAGGCCCTTCTCCAGACTGTCCTGCAGAAAGGCCATGATTGCCTCAGGAGCCAGCTGCCATGTGCTCCAGTATTGCTCAGAGAGGCACCAGACCCGCAAGTATGCCAGGTTTGTAGATCTCCTCTGGGTTTTGAGAAGAGTGGAAACCACCACCGGAGAGTAGCCCTTACATGCTAGCCATCTCCTGTCAAGAGCAAAGCTATAAGCAAGAAGGGAACTGGGTCTTCCAAGACTATCAGCCCCTTACACACTAGGCCCCGAGACAGAGGCAAACGAAGAAGTGGCACTTGCAGGAGCCATATCAGATCTGACAGAAGACGTGGCACACTTTGGCAATGGAGCGGGTCACCATCAGTTCCATCTCGGGGTGACCCCAGTGACTGAAACGTCTCCTGACTCAACTCCCACTCTCCCAGATCCAGAGTGTGCCGGCTGAGAAAGTCCGCTTCAAGATTGTCCATCCTGGCAATGTGCTGAGCCGACAAAGCTAAGAGGTTCTTCTCTGCCCAGGCAAACCGAAGAGCCATCTTCTCTAGGGTTACCTTTGCATTCCTCTTGTCAACTGACATAAGCTGCTGCCATGGTGTTGTTCAAAAACACTCGAATCTCCCAGCCCTCGGGGGAAAAACACAGAATAGCCAACCTGATTGCCCTCGCCTTGAAGAGGTTGAAGGACCACATTGCTTCCCTGCAGTTCCAACGACCCTGGGCTGTTTGGTCTTGATAATGGGCTCACCAGCCTGAAATACTGACATCCGTCGTCAGAAGGATCCATGAGAAATCATCCAACAGCATGCCCTTTCTTAGCTTTATTTTATTTATTTATTTGTCATTTCTTATATACCGCCCCTTCCTGAAATCAGGGGCAGTTTACATCTTAAACAACATTATTACATTGAACAGTTTAACAGTTGGTGATTATAACAAGGTAACAAAGTTAGATGATAGGGCTGCTGCCACCACCGCAGGCTGGTCTTCACCATCATTGGGAGCAGGAGCCTGAGCTCAAATTCCTGAGCACTTGGAAACACCAAGTCAGCAAGGACCATTGGAGCAGCCACATGTGAGCACCGGCCCATGGCATCATTTCAACTGTCGCTGCCATCAATCCGAGAAGCTGAAGAAAATCCTGGATTCTGGGAGCATGCTGCGAACAGAAAAGCGCCAGGCAGTCCAACAGCTTTTTGGCTTTCTCCTTTGACTAGAAGACTCTGCCCACTCGAGTACTGAAATGTGCTCCCAGAAACCAAGGACTGGGAAGGCATCAACTGGCTCTTTCCCCAAATGATCACCCAGCCAAGACTTCCCAAAAAGGATACCACTCGGGTCATTATCTGAGATGCCTCTGAAGAATAAGCTTGGATGAGCCAGTTAACCAGATATGAGTGCACAAAATTGTTTGGCGCTGCAGCCACCACCATGACCATGGAAGAACGTTGTTGGGGCAGTGGAGAGACCAAATGAGAGGGCAGCGAACTGTAAGGGAGAGCCAAGCATGGCATAAGACAGACACTTCTGTTGATCCTCCTGGGTCGGAATATGAAAATATGCTGTGCTGGACTCACTGTTCGCAAAGTTTCCATCCAGAAGCACAGGCCACATCAGTGCGCGTTGACACCCTTGATATCCAGAGTGAGCCAAAATGATCCATCTTTTTTTTTTTCATTTTTTTGTTGGGCCTCACAAAATAGTTGGAGTATCTTCCCTTGCCCCAACTGTCCATGAAAACAGGCACCACTGCTAACAAAAGCAGCAACTTGCCCAAGGTGATTCAAACAGCCATCCTTTTCTTTGCGGACCACAGGGGGAAATAATGAACGCGTGCGGCATCGGCTCTTGGCATTATAGGACATATCCGTACTGAATGGTGTCTAGCACCCAGCTATCCATGGTGAACCGGGCCCACTTCTGACAGAAGAGGCAAAGTCTGCCCCCAACTGGAGGAACCAGGAAAGGGGCCCCCAAATCTTCACTGCACAGCTCAGGAAGGACCTCATCCCTGGGCCCACACGCTCCCCAAAAGGGCTAAAAACAAACCCAAAATCTGGGAGTAGAGGGGAATAAGGCCTTCCAGATCAGTAGCGATGGGAATCCTGAGACCACCAGGAGTCTGACCAACGCATCTGTGGGGAGCGGATGGAGGCTGACAGCAAAGGGCTCCTGCCTGCTTCATGGGTCCCTCGGACCTGTCCTCCGGAAGCCGGTAAGGTTTTGTCTTGCCCAGGTCCTTCACCAGCTACTCCAAAATACCCCAGTAGGCCAACCAGGGAGATATAGCCGTATTGGAGCCAAATTGAATGCCATGTCACTATCAATAGGGCACTATCCCTGGCTGCTAGACGTACCAGGTTGTATATGGCATCAGAAAGGAAGGTTGCAGTAGACTCCAAAGGAGGGGTAGTATCATCCAGGAGGAGACTAAATCCACTGGAGCAGGGATCGAGATGTCAGGCCTGCACAGACCAACTGAAGAGCAGCAGCCTCCACAGTAAAATGGTTCTTCAACACCGAATTCATTCTTTGGTCGAGAGTATCTTTTAAGGCTGATCTGCCTTCCATAGGAATGGTGGTCCGTCTTGTAACCACCATGACCTGCGCATTCACTTTGAAAATAGCAAACCACACTATGCACTCCTTTTCCATGGGAGCGTACATCTGCTTATACACCCATAGCCCCTTAGAAGAGGAGTCGGGAGAACTCCACTCTGACCAGATATCTTGATCACATCCAGGAGTGAAAAGAATGTAGCAGATTTTGCACCCCTTGCAGAAGTGGATGAACCTTTGGCCCCTGCTCCGTGCTTGGAGCAACCGCCAAGTTCGAGTTGGATAAGACCCTGATCGATGCCGCCAGACCCTCCTTCCAGAGCAGGTGGATTTATTTATTTAACATTTTTTATATACCGCCTTTCAGATTCTCAAGGCGGTTTACAGAGAACTTCACTTTGCTTACATAGAACTTTTTATAACTATTTACAATGTCCATTATCAATAGTGCATACAGATAATCAATAACATTTTAACTAACACCAACCTCTTCATAAGTCTCTGAAGATAAAGGCACTTCATCCTCCACAGCAAAGCCCAAGACACAGACCAGATCTCATACAGGCCCAAATGCTCCACATCTCCAGGAGGTGATCTTTGCCGGGGACGCTTAGCCAGAAACAAAAATAGGGCTTCCACTCTCAGCATGCCCTCAAAAGACTGCGCTTGGGGGCACCCAGAGGTCGCAAGGTCTGAATTTCCATACCAAAGAGACTAGGCCTGTAGTCAAAAGGAAGAGAGTACAGGGGAGAACAAGCCAGGTTCCGCAAGCTCTCCTCTCGGAAATGACCCCCCCAACAACAGGGGACATAGCTGCCCAACCCCTAGAGGAAGGGAGTGGACAAGAGCACAGTTGCTGGAACCTCCGGCCGGCTGGTCATCATTACCCACAGTTCCATCTGCCACCTCCTGCCCTGGGGAAGGCAAGGCTGGACTAACTGTTTCCCTCTGCTGAGAGGGGGGGAAAACAGGCTCCCCAGGGACTATTTAGAAGCTGCCATGCAAGACAAGCAGAGTCCAGAAGGCATACTCGCTTGCTACAGGTCAAACAATGCTTCCTGGAAGAAGGCAAATAGTTAAGGCAAGTGCAATAGCAGTGTGCGCTAAAGCCGCCGCAGCTGGAAGGTGCACGTTAACAGTGCTTGTATAGCAATGCGTGAAAAAGGCCTTTGGGTAGGAACATGCGTTGGAACCACTTGGGTAAAACGCACGCTAAGACCACTTGACTGCCAGGTGCATAATACTAAAAAATGCTAGCAATGCAAGCAGAAAATGGCAGGAAGCTCCTACACCATGCCAACTGACCACCACAAATTGCACCTCAGATGGACAGAATTGGGAGTCTCCAAAAAGTACAATGACGAGGTCAAGCCAAGGTCACCACCTGAGAGCCCCAGGCAGAAATCCGTGGCGGGCTCAGCTCTACTCCCCTGAAACGGTTTCTTTTGCTTTACAGGAACGACATTTAAAGTGGTTGGCAAGCAGATTCCTCTGAGAGCCTTCTTCAATCTTCGGGAGAGAGCAGTGGGGACAGAGGAAGAGGGCGGGGGCATTGAAGCTGTGTGAGGCTGCTGAAATCTTCCAAATCCTTCTAATCTTTCCATTTTTCTGGCTGCTCAACAAGCTCTTACGATAAGAGTTCGGAACTGAATCAATTTTCCCTCCTATGGCTATTGAAAAGATTGCAGTCTAGTGGAGCCTCCCATGTTGCACTCAAGTGAGAGAATCACTCTCAAGGTGGTCAGTCACGAGCGTTTAAAATCAATCTTTTGCTCTCAATTATTCAGATTTTCTTCAGAGTGGAGAAATACATCCACCATCTGCTGGAGACAAAGAAATATTGAAGAGTCTCTGGTGGCTGAGACGGATAAAGGCATGGGAGTAATGTCATTGAAACCTGGGCTTTTCATTGGTTCTTTTTCTCTACCAATCGGCTGGTAGGGGAACATAACCCACTTGCGTAGACTGGTCTAGCAGGACGATATGGAATTATTATTAAATTCAGTAAAATAATACAGAATGTTACATTTGTATTCACAATAGAGGACGTCTTAAGAGCAGTGGAGATGTATGGCAAAAAGATTAGCACAAGTGAGGAGCTGCAGTGGTGGCCAAGAAGATAGAGTGCTGATAGATGGGAAAGACTTCACCCCTGCTCTATTGTTCAATTTGCCTATGCATGCTCTAAACACTCCTCTATCTACCTATTCCAGTATGACAGAGGCATTCATTGGGGGTCTTCAGGAATCACAAATGGGTTGAATTTACAGGGCATCCCTAATAAATGTGCATAGATAGACTTTCATATGATGGACATGACAAACATTTGTGGCATATTCATTAGGGATATTTTGAAAACCCAAACAGTTTACAACTTATCAAGGAACAGGTATGAATACTACTGCAATATGACTTTTTGAAATACAATGGTGCAACTGTATCCATTTCAAAAACTGAGTAGATGAAAGGGTGACCATAACTTTCAAAACCAGATGAGGCAATACTTTTCTTTCCTCTACACCAGGCATGTCCAACAGGTAGATCGCAGAGGGGTCAGAGGTAGATCGCCAGCCCCACTTGGCTCCATCTCTCCAACAGCTCGCCCCGTCGCTAGGAGAGAGCTTGTGCCGGCAGGTAGTCTGCTGAGGGCTTGCTGCTGCTGCTGATCCTTTGCCTGTCTTTTTTCCCTGCCTGCGGGAATCTTGTCTGTGGGTGTATTGGGGCGCTTGTTGTTTTAGTGCCAATCGTTTGTGGGTACCCCAGGGGGGCGCCGCCCACGTCCCACGACGCCACAGGCCCAGCGTCATATCTGGTCTCCTGCCTCTCAGAATTACCCATTCCTGCCCCCGCCCCAACACACCATTCACCCGGGCTTTACCTGAATACCCTTACCGTATAGTGTAGTTACTCACCTGTAACAGGTGATCTCCGGGAACAGCAGGAATTTAGTCTTCACATATAGGTATCGTCGGTACCGACGGAGCCTGTGCAGGAATGCTCCCCAGCGTCCCAAAGCGCCTGCATGCTGCCTTCCCGCCTTTCCAACTGTCCCTCTCCAGTTGAGTTTATAGCTGAGACAAAAGAGAGAGGGGGAGAGAGAGAGAGATACAATTCCTAAGACGTTGTAGAAGTTGAGTTAGAACAAGGTGAGACTTTGGGAAGTTTAAGACAAATCCCAGATGTTGGAGCATCATGATGGTGCGATGAAAGGAGAGTTTTACCTCCTGAGGGAAGTCTCTCCTGATCAGCCAGTCGTCTAAGTAAGGGAAGATGAAAATTTCCAAAGTGCGGAGATAGGCAGCGAATACTCGTGATACAGAGGCTAAGCAGAAGGGCAGCACCCGGTATTGGTAGTGGTTTCCTTGAAACATAAAGTGTAGATACTGTCTGTGCTGAGGATGGATCAGTACATGTGTGTACGCCTCCTTCAGGTCTAGAGAACATAACCAATCATGCCCCTGGATGTATGGGAGAAGAGTTCCCAGGGAAATCATTTTGAATTTTTCTCAGACCAGGAACTTGTTTAGGTCTCTGAGATCCAAGATGGGCCGGAAACCTGTTTTCTTTGGAATGAGCAAATAGGGAGAGTAGAAGCTCATCCCTTCTTGAAGAAAAACAACTCTTTATATGGCACCCTGGGACAACAGGGTGGACACACCTTAAGACAGTGCTTTGAAGGGGATGGGTGGGCTAGTCCCCTGTGTAGCTGGTGGGGGGGTAAAGTGTCAAGTGAAGCATATACCTCACCCTTCGGACGATGTTGAGAGTCCACTATTCCGAAGTTATGAGGTGCCACCTGTGGGCATAGAAACAGAGTCTGCATGCTATGTGGAGGGCTGGGAACCCTCCAGAGGCAGAGTGGCAATGCTCTCTAGGAAGGAGGCAAAAACCAGGTGCTGGTTATGCCTGAGCCACTGGCTGAGGCATGGGAGCCTTGGGCTTTTTGGGTTGGTGAGGGCCCTGCTGCTGCTGTTGAAGATGCTGAGGCTGGTAGGCAGCAGAGGGTGGGTAGGAAGAATAATACCTCCTCTTCTCAGAAAAGAAAGGTTTCTTAGGAACAACCTTCATTTTGGAGGGATCAGCAGTTTTTCTAGAGAGGCATTTGAGGGTGAGATCATGTGCCTCAACGTCCCCGGCTTTTTCTCTCCAACTTATCTCAAAAAGGTTTTCTCCTGTACGTGGGATGTTGGCCAGCTTGTCCTGGACCCACTGCTCAAGATCCGATGCCTGTAACCAGGTCATCCTGCGAGCCCCAATGAAGACTGCTGAAGCTCTGCCTGTTGACTCAAAGGCATCAAGAGGCCCTGGTAAGAAATGTTGAAGTATTTTGACTTTGCTTGATGAATGCCTGGAATGTACTTCGTTTATCATCAGGAAGCAAGTGGGAAAACGTCTCCAGATCCCTGGTGATATCCTTGAGAAATATGTCCATGTACAGAATGTAGGAGCTTATCCTTGAGGTCAACATGCACGCCTGAAAACATCAATGCCCAAAGACATTGAGTGTCCTTGAATCCTGACCCGGAGGCATGGATGAGTGATTTTTGGAACTCTTTATTCTGCGCACCATTAAGTAGTGGGGGAGCTGAGGCTTCTGGAAGCCTGGACACTCAGGAACTCGGTACATGGTATCAAGCTGCTTGCTGATAGGCGGAACTTTGAGAGAAGCCTCCCACATGCAGAGCATAAGATCTTGTAAAATGCAATGCACCAGTAAAGTAGCCACTTCCTTGTGTGTGGGAGGGTACTGGAGTATCTCCAACTCCTCTGCCTTCTGTTCTTTCTCCTAGGCTACTGCGGACGAAGTCTTGAAAAGACATCTCCTGTGGAGGGAAGGATCTGAAGGGATGTCTTGAAGTTCCTGAGAATCCATTGATCCCTTGTCAGAATCAGAAGAACTGGAGTCAGAGTCTGACAAGAAGTAAAAGTATCGGTAGGCCTGTGTTTGACCTCAATGCTTCATTGACATCGAGGGCTGATGCAGATACCGATGCTCAGAGGTATCGGAATCAGGAGCCATGGCAGTTTTAGTCTGTTGGGTACCGAAGGTATCGGTCGGTTCCAATGGAGGCATCAGCCTCTGAGGCTCCAGCGATGCAGGTTCAAGGGCCGGCATTGGGGCAGATACTGTTGACTGTAGGCAGGGTGCCAAAGCCTGCACTGCTGGAGCTGTTGACACTGTCTGTACCGAGGCTGCCAGGAGTGCGATCAAGCTCCTCTCAAAAGCCAGCATGCGCTGGTCCAGGGAGATGGCCGATGTCTGGGTGGAATCACCAAAAGGACTTTGAGCCACCATCCCAGAGCATGGAACCGGCAACTCTCCAGAGGTCGATTCCTTGGGAGCGTCCCAGAGCCCCTCCTGTGCTTTGGAGGACATGTCCTCCCGCCAGGGCTGCTTGGCTGGCCTGTCTGCATCGGAGCCACTCCTAGGGGAATCTTGATGCTTATACTATGACTTAACTCTAGTCTCGGTATCGGTCTTCGATGCCGCTGCCGATGACTTCGTAGAAATCAGAAACTTACTTTTATGTTTGGACTTGGAAGAGATCTGAGACCCATGAGAAGAGGTTGATGTTCTCAATGATGTGGAAGCCACAGAAATCGAACCCGGGGTGAACAGCGATCCATACTGTCTGGCTCTGTTCTTTAGTCCTCTTTTTATCATTTGTTGACACAAAGGACAAGAGTTTGGTAAATATTCAGGGCCCAAACATTTCAGACACCAGTCATGTTTATCGGTGACCAATATGCTACATTTCTTAAAACCACTAGTTGGTTTTTCCATTTTTAACATGTTCTTCAGGACTGAAAAAGTTATGGAGACCTAAAGGCCTAGTTAGCGGGAAACTCGTGTGAAAAAGAAAAGAAAAAAGAAATAGAAAATTTTATAAGAAAAAAAACAAATTATCGGGGCCGGTGTCAACGGAACTGGCGTTGACGGAAAGCAGAGCAGGATATTTCATCAAAAAAGAAAAGTTTTTTGGTGGTGAAAGGATTGTACAACCTGCTGGCTCCACAGAAAACAAAGAACTAAGGACAGGAATTGGGAAAGCAGATGCGCAGGCACAGTAGAGTGCTCCCGAAGACTTTCCTATTGGATGCTGGGAAGCGTTCCTGTGCGGGCTCTGTCAGTGCCGATGTCACCCATATCAAGACTGCATGCCTGCTTGTTCCCGGAGATAACTGATTTCATGCATATTTATTGCAGCAATCCTGAAAACATAACTGGCTAGGTTACCTCCAGGACAGGGTAGGGTAATACTTTTAAATGGCCCTTTTCCTAAGGCTGTTTGCCACATCTATCCTAAGCATATCCCAAATATGTTGTTGTACAGTAGTAGCTTATATTAAGATCTTGTTATCTTCCTCTGATTCTTAAACAGCAATACTTGATCCAACATCCAAATCCCATTCCATGGTTATTTCCCCATTCTCATTAATGTTCAAATTTAAAATATGATCTCTCTATGAATGTTAAGTCAAGCCTTCTTGGAGGCTTGATGTTGCTAGCTGTACCAGTATGGCTCAGGGCTATAACTACTGCTCTCTGAAAATTATCATGGTGCTTCTTTACCTTTCTGGGTAAGAGCACAGAAGGCCCCATACATAATCCAAAACGGATGCTTTTACCTCAACTTGCTAGCACTTACCTTGCTGTTTTCTGGAAAACTGTTGCCTGATGATACCAACCTTATTACCTCACGGCCTACATTATCATTTCCATTCTTTACCCTTTAGTTTTGTCTTTAATAACTTACTCCTACCTTCAGCTCTTGAAAGCATGAAGAATGGGGTTTTTGCAATTCTGCATTCCTATCACTGTCATAGAACAACACTGCACATATTTAACAAATATATGCATCCTGTCCTAAAAGGACAGTGCAATAATTTATCAAAGAGGTAACAAAATTAAAGAAAATCCTTTATACTTCAAACCATCCTTTAGTTCACAGTTTCGGTTACTTTCCATACCATTTAATTGATACAGTAAATGACTTTATAGTTCCCTCTTTTTCTACCTTCTATCTTTTCCCCTTCTTCTATACTTTTGTCCCTTTTTTCTTAAGATTTTTATACTGTATGTTCATCTCAATATACAGTACCATGAACTCTTAACCAACAAATCTAGTAGAGAAAACTGTTTGCATCTTAACATTTTTAACCTCTGTCCTTACCCCAATGTTAACACAGTAACATAGAATATGATGGCTTATTCCATTTGCCCATCCATAAGAACTAATGAGCTCTACAATCCCTTCCTCTCCTCTTAGAGATCCTCTATACTTACACATATGAGCAAATCATCATCAGTGTAATTTCTATATGCTCCTCCAGAAGAAATAGACAAAACCATATCTTTCGTAACCTGCAATATAAAACTACTCATACATCTAAAATAAAGACAATTTTCCAAAATTCTACAACGCCATCAATAACCCATTTTCTCAGACATTCAATTATAGTTGCAAATGAGTTGTCTGGCTCCTTACTTAGCACTATCTAGGAAATGGAGGCTGGCTAAGATTTAAGACGCTTTACTTCCCAGACTTGCTCATTTACAATCCAATGTACAGAAGGCACATTCACCACTGTGGGCATGTGGCTTATGGAAAAATGCTGGAAGGAAGACTGATTAAGATAAAAATGTAACACCATCTTAGTGCATAGAACCACTCTATTATTGAAAACTTTAATATATATCAAGTGAACTACTTGCAATGTAACAACCCACCCAACCTTGGTAAAGAGTACAATCGCTTACATATCCACATTCCCAACTGCATGCCAACTAATCCGATGTATCTCCCTAACATCCCAATTCCCTCGACACCACACCATGTCCACCCTATTAACTCACACATCTTCTTAAACACCCATACAATCTTATAATCATGTTAATATTACATTTTAACAACTACTCAAAATATTAGGCCTGATTCTGACCCACATGTACATCCCCCTTTGTACGTCCGGTCAGAGCCGGACGTACAAAGGGGAGCGCGATTCTGATCCACAGGGACATGTCTAGCTCCGCGGGATCAGAACCACAATCAGGCATGTACATGCAGGCCAGAACTGCGATTCAGTCCTGGCCTGCACGTACAGGTATTGCCCGGATAGCTCAGTCAGGCATTTAAATGGAGCCGCGGCACCATGGCGTCCTGTTGCCATGGCATTGTGGCTCCATTTAAATGCCGCGATGCTAGCCACCAGCAATTAAGATTTTTTCCCCCACAGCCCAACGCCCAATCTGACCTCCTAAGGCCAGGGTCAGGCTGCAGGGAAGAAACCATGACCCCCCCCAGCACCTCGTGCGTCTTGACTTTAAAAAAAAACAAAACAAAAACAACAACCGGGGACGTTATTCCACCTCGGAGGTGGAATATCTTCCCCGGCCATTTCGTCGGCCCTGGATGTCCAGGGTCGGTGACCACCCTCTGCCTGCCCACTCTCCGTCCCGGGCTGCCTCTTCCTAACTGTCCCACATAACTGGTGGGAAAGTTAGTCGGGGGCTGCTGCCGGCATGAATAGCAGGGATGGACATTCCTGCTATTTGTGTCTCAGAATAACCCCCATTGTGTATAACCTTATTAATTTTGTTACTGTTAATTTTATATGAATACCTTTACTTAAATATTCAATGTAACTTTACATTTTTGTAATTATTGTTATATATAAACCATTCTGACTTTAAGATAGAGCAGTATATAAAAATGGATAAATAAATAAAATAGGGCAGATTAGTCACTAAAGCGTAGTTACTCACCTGTAGCCAGGTGTTCTCCAGGGACAGCAGAAATCAGTCCTCACTTATGGGTGACATCGACACCAATGGAGCCCGCGTGGAGCAATTCCCCAGCTTTCAAAGAAAGGCTTTGGGATTGCTGCCACGCATACGCGGTCCTCTTCCTGTCCAAGGGTGTCATATTGCTCATTCAGGTCCCATAGCTAGAGCCCTACTAAGCAGATGGCAAAGGAAGGATAAGAATAGCAACTCTTAAGGGAGGAGGGAGGGTAGTGAGGACTGATTTCTGCTGTCCCTGGAGAACACCTGTTAAAGGTGAGTAACTACGCTTTCTCCAGGAACAAGCAGGAAGTCAGTCCTCACTTATGGGACTCCACAGCTACAGGCTACTGAAACCTAGAAGCAAGGTGCCTCCGCGAAGCCGTGAGCAGATGCCGACGATCCGAAGGGAGCCCGAGTCCTCATGGGGCCAAGCTCCCAGTAGCTGCAGGAGGAGGGTCGGCGGGCAGGAGTTGCTTATACCCCAAAAAAGTACAGCCTGGCCGAAGGCGCTGTCCCAGCGGGACTCCCTCTCCAGGCAGTAGTGCGAAGCGAAGGTATTCGCCGAAGACCAGGTTGCAACCCGGCAGATGTCCTTCAGAGGCACTGAATGCAGTGAAGCCACCGACACTGCCTTGGCATGGACGCCGTGCGCAGTGACTTGTCAATCCAGTGGGACCCCAGCCTTTGCCTGGGCAAAGGCGATGCAGTCCACCACCCAGATGGAGAGGGTGCTCTTGGTGACTGCAAGCCCCAGATGGTTGGGATCATAGGCAATGAAGAGGCGGTAGGACTTGTGATGACCCTGGGTAAAAGGCGAGAGCCCTCTTGCAGTCGAGGGTATGCAGGACAGCCAGCGCCTGGTTGGCGTGAGGTCTCGGGAAGAAAGTCGGCAAGACTATCTCTTGGTTGAAATGGAAATCTGAGACAACTTTCGGTAGGAACTTGGAGTGAATGCGAAGGACCACCCTGTTCCCGTAAAACCTGGTATAGGGGGCTGCGGTGATGAGAGCCGAGGTCAGCACCACCAGGAAGACTACCTTACAGGAGAGGTGCCGAAGCGATCATGTCGCCATCGGCTCCAAGGGTGGCTGCGTCAGCTGCATGAGCACGATGTTCAGGTCACACTCCGTCAGTGGAGGCCAGACGGGGGGCTTGGAGAGTAAAAGTCCCCGCAAGAAGCGGGAGACCAGTGGCTGGCCCGAGATGGGTTTACCCTCGACGGGGAAGTGGTTGGCTGAAATGGCACTCAGGTGAACCCTGACCAAATACGATTTCAGCCCCAACTGCGAGAGGTGGAGGAGGTACTGGAGAACCCACCGAGAAGAAAAGGAGAACAGAACGATCTGAAGCCCGGAGCACCAGACCAAGAAGTGCCGCCACTTGAGGGCGTAGGTCCGTCTCGTTGAGTCTTTCCATGATGCGAGCAGGACTTCCTCAAACTCCTTTTGGAGGTGCAGCAAGGCTTAAGAGATCCGTTCAGCAGCCAGGCTGCTAGGGATAGCAAGCCCAGGTTCAGGTGAAGCACCTCTCCCTCCTCCTGTGTCAGCAGACCTGGAGCACTGCCCAGGGGTACTGGGGGCTCCAATGAGAGTCGGAGTAGAAGCGGGAACCAAGGCTGTCAAGGCAACTAGGGAGCCACAAGAATCACCAATGCTCGGTCCCACTGAATCTTGTGGAGTGTCCTCACTATGAGGGAGTGGGGCGAAATGCATACAGAAGCCCGGAGGTCCAATTCAGGAGGAATGCGTCCGGGGTTTCCCAGCTTGGCTGCGGTATCAGCCCACAAAAAAGGGGAAGTTGTGCATTCGCCGGGCTGGCGAACAGGTCTATGGATGGAGTCCCCCAGCAGCATAACAAGTGGAGAACCATCTCTGGACTCAAGCGCCACTCGCGCGGATGGAAAGGCCTGCTGAGCCTGTCAACAAGGACATTGTCTTGGCCCGGGAGGTAGACAGCTCTTAGGGTTATGCCCCGGCACACTGCGAAGGAGCAGAGGAGGACTGCCTGCCGACAGAGGAGGCGGGAGCCCATACCCCCTTCCTTGTTTATGTAGAACATCGCAATCTTGTTGTTGGTCTGCACGAGCACAGACTTGCCATGCACATGGTGCTCAAAGACCTTCAAGGCCAACCAGACCCCTCAAAGTTCGAACAAGTTGATCTGCTGCGGGGATTCCTCGGGTGACCACCGTCCCTGGGTACAGAGGTTGTCGCAGTGGGCTCCCCAGCACGACAGCGAGGCATCCATCGTCAAGATGAGTTTGTGTTGCAGAGCCTGGAAGGGCATGCCCCGAAGTAAGCTTCAGAGATTCTATCACCAGTCCAGGGAACTGGATAGGATGTGCAAGACTGAAATGGGATCACAGAGCCGGCCTGAGGCGTGGACCATTGCGCTCTGAGGCACCATTGAGCTGCTAGCATATGCATGTGAGCGTGGGGAATGACGTGTACGGTCGAGGCCATGTACCCCAGAAGGCTCAGCATGGCTCGCGCAGAGACTCTGGTTCGGCTTTTGATCTCGGCAGCCAGAGCACGGAGGTGGTCCGCATGAGCCCGAGGGAGGAAGGTAGTCGCCCGTTCCGTGTCAAGCAGTGCGCCAATGAACTCCACTGGTTCGAGGTGGGACTTGGAGTAGTTAATCAGGAAACCGAGGCACTCGAGGAGGCCAAGAAGTGTGCCTCCTCGGCTGATGCGCCCGTGATGAGCCAATTGTCTAGAAAGGGGTAGATGGATATGCCCTGCAGCCGGAGGTAGGCTGCAGCTGCCAACAGGCATTTGGTGAAGACTCGTGGGGCAGACGCGAGCCCGAAGGGGAGCACTCTGTACCGATAGTGATCCCTCTGCACCCTGAAACGCAGGTACTTCCTGTGCTTGGGGTGAACAGGGATGTGGGCGTAAGCATCTCTGAAATCCAAGGAACATAGCCAATCGCCCTGCCGGAGGAAGGGCAGCAGGATGCCAAGTGATAGCATTCTGAACTTCTCCCTCCCCAGAAATTTGTTCAGGTTCCTGAGATAGAGGATGGGGCGCAGGCCCCCTAACCTCTTCGGAACGAGAAAATAACAGGAGTAGAACCCCCGACCTCGGAAATGTGGTGGACCCTTTTGACTGCCCGTTGACCAAGGAGGTTGTTCAATTCCTGCTTTAAGCAAACCCGGTGTGAGGGAAGCTGAGTAGACTCCGCTGGGGAGAAGGGAGGTGGGAGTCTGTCTAGATGCAGACGGAAACCATCCAGGATGGAGGACCCAGGTGTCTGATGTGGTGGCCTCCCACTCGGGGGCAAAAAGGGACAGGCATCCTCCTACCGGCAGGAGTGCCACTGGAAGACGAGAGGCTATGTATTTGGCGTCAAAACCCCGGAGCTGGCTGGGGTGGCATTGGTGGATGGATCTTGGGCCCCTTAGGTTTCCGATGGCCATGAGCTCCACCCTTGCCTTGGTTGCTGGGCGCCGGGGTGGGCGGCTAGAGTGGGTATCCTCGATAAGGAAGCCCCTTCCTCTAAAAGAAGGGTTTCTTACTGTGCTGTTTCTTCCAGGGAAGGGAAGAGGTTTTCCGAGAGAGACGGATGTACGTTATGAACTCCGTCTCGATCTCGGCTGCCTTGTCCTCCATGGGCTTGCCGAACAGTTGTTCGCCGAGACAGGGAACATTCAAGAGTTTCGCCTAGACCCACTATTCCAGGTCTGCAGCCATGCTCGATGCCAGGCTCCGATGCCCACCGCTGCCACACGGGCGGAAGACTCAAACCTGTCATATGTGGCACGAGAAAGGCATTTCGAGCAGTCCGTGACTGATCTCAGGAGGGTCTGAAATCTGAGAAGGTGGGCACTTTCGAGGCCCAAGGAGAAAATTCTGAGCTCTTTAGCAAGGTCGCGAAGGAACATATCCATATATAGTTGGTATGCCTAGATGCGGGCATGCCAGCATGGATCCCTGGTAGGCCTTACGCACGAGGGCATAGGATTCTCTGCCGGGCGGAACCGAAGAATGCGACTTCAGGCTCTTCGGTTTCCGCATCGTGGATTCCACTGCCATGGAGGTATGAGGAAGCTGGGTCTTTTGACACCCAGGACTGTGCTGGACTCTGTACATGGCATTGTGTCTTTTACTGATAATAGGGACCGAGGCGGGTGCTTCCCACATGCGGAGGAGGAGCAGCAGGGTCAGGATGGACGGCACAGGTACTGTGAGAGACTCCCTTGGGGGAGACTCGTATTGCAAAATGTCGAGTTCCTCTGCCCTTGGCTCCTCCTCAGTCTGCATGGGCAGCTTGAGGGCTCGAGCCATATCCCACATGAATACCAAGAAAGAGATATTTTCAGGGGGTAACTCCCTTCGCGAGGCGGGTTAGGATGGGTCAGAAGGAAGGTCCCGATGGGCACGGGTTTCAAGGGATGTGTCCCCATCTGATACCCAACCAGAGAGGTCCAAGAAGGACTCGGAGTCGGGTTGATCCTCACGTCTGGTGGCCAGGGCCCGTCTGGAGCCAGAGACACTAGACTCTGGAAGACCTCGCCCCTGAGGAACAGGACGGCGAGCGAGACCGATGCTGAGGATCCTCATGAGGCTCATGGCTTTCGGTTTCCAAGGCAGTTTTCGGGATCACAGTCGAGGGGCCCTCGGTCTCGAGCCAGCCATGCGGGACAGGAGCGCCTGCTGGGCAGCTAGGAAGGAAGAAACACTGCGCTCTAGTGCCAGCATACAGGACTCCCACTCAGGAGTGGGTCCTTGGAATGCATACGCTGGGGTTACCGGGTCTGGCGTGGAGGAGGAGAGGGGTTCCCCCCCGGGACGACACTCAGGAGACCGGGCCATCATCGCCGAAGGCCTCCTTGTCTGTATGAGGTACCTCTTGGGAAAGCAGGTGAGGACTAAGGGAACGAGCGCGAGACCACTCACGCTTATCCGGAGCCCCCGACAGTGTCTTTGAAGTCTTCTTCTGTTTTCGCCGTTCCACCTTGGGCGAACCCTGATCAGAGCGATGCCTGGGATGCGGAGTCACTGCGGGGGACCCCGCAGTGGTGGATTGGTGGAGCGGGGTGCCACCGGGGACTCTGGGGCTGACTTACGGAAAATGTCGTCTGACTTCTGCTTATGGCTTTGAAAGGCCTTAGCGGACAAAAGTGACCAGAGCTCCGGGTTGTAGTCAGCCCCCAGGCACTGCAGACAACAGTCGTGGGTGTTTGTCAGCGACATCTTTTTGGAGCATCTGTCACATTTTTTGAAGCCAGTTGCCATGGGGGCAAAATAACCCTGCGAGGTCGAATGCCCTCGAGGTGGCCAGCGGTTAGAAAAGGACACAAAAAGGGAACGAAGTAAGAAAAAAGGAAGATGGGAAAAAGAGGGATCCCCTGGCCCACAGCCGAAGTGGGGGGGTCGGGGAGGACGCGAGAGGACCGGAGCAACCGGAAAAAGGCCAAAAAGAGAAACTTTTTCAGAGGGACAAGGATGTGCGTCCCAAGGGCTCCACGGAAAAAGGGAGACTGAGCAAGATGGCACCCTTGGGCGGGAAGAGGACCATGCATGCGTGGCAGCAATCCCAAAGGTTTTCTTTGAAAGCTGGGGAATTGCTCCGCGTGGGCTCCGTTGGTGTCGACGTCACCCATAAGTGAGGACTGACTTCCTGCTTGTTCCTGGAGAGTGCCTGGAGCTTGCTGACCACATGTCAAAATGACCGCCACCAAAAATAAGACTCTCCTGGTCAGCTTTTTCATCTCACATGAGTCTATTAGTACAAAAGGAGATTTTATCAGTTGGGTCAGTGCCATGTTGATATCCCAAGATATAAGAGGTGGCTTGCTGAGGGGTTTCAACAGAAGCAAACCCTGCATGAATTGAACAACTAAAGACTGCAGAGACATGGATTTACTTATACATGGCAGTTGTAAGTACCACTGCAGTCAGGTGAACCCTGAGTTGGTTTTTAAACTCAACTAATATTGAAGGTGTTCAAGCAGTTTTTATGTGCAACAGTAGAAAAGGTCAAGGGGCCTTTCTGTCACACCAGACAGCAAACCTTTTTACTTGAAATCATAAGACACTGCAATACCAGGGTATAAATCATGCCGTAATGATAGGGTGGTGCCACATGTTAAAGAGGGCATTAAGTCAAACAGAATAAAAGTATTGCAGGAAACAAAATACACCAGGGAAAGCATAGTTACTCACCTGTAACAGGAGATCTCCGGGAACAGGAGGAATTTAGTCTTCACATATGGGTATCGTCGGTACCGACGGAGCCTGCGCGGGAACGCTCCCCAGCGTCCAATAGGAAAGCTTTTGGGAGCATCCCACAGCGCCTGCGTGCTGCCTTCCCGCTTTTCCCAACTGCCCCTCTCCAGTTGAGTTTAAAGCTGAGACAAAAGAGAGAGGGAAAGAGAGAGATACAACTCCTAGGGGAGGTAGGTGGGTTGTGAAGACTAAATTCCTGCTGTTCCCGGAGATCACCTGTTACAGGTGAGTAACTATGCTATCTCCAGGAACAAGCAGGAATGTAGTCTTCACATATGGGGACTCCCTAGCTGCAGATGCCAGGGAGAAACCCCAGAAGTTGTGTGCCCTTGTGAAAGGGCTCCACTTCCCCCCATGGATCTCTGGCATCCTATCAGGGATGCTGGGTAGGAGTTGATTAAGTATGGAACAGGTGTTGAAGAACAGCCTGACCAAACAAGGCATCCCGGCGGGAGTCCTTGTCTAAGCAGTAATGGGCTGTTAAGGTATGAACCGAAGCCCAAGTAGCTGCTTGGCAGATGTCGTCAATAGACACAGAGTGAAGATGAGCCATAGAGGCTGCCATGGCTCTCACATTGTGAGCTGCGACATGGCCTTCAAGAGGAAGGTTTTTACTCTCATAGGCAAAAGATATACACTGTGCAATCCAGTTGGATAGTGTTCTTTTGGAGACTGGAAGTCCCAAATGACTAGGATCAAAAGCAACAAAAAGTTGAGAGGACTTCCTATGTTGCTGTGTTCTTTGTAAGTAAAAGGCCAGAGCCCTTTTACAATCCAAAGTATGAAGATTCCTTTCTGCATTTGAGGCATGAGGCCTTGGGAAGAATACAGGAAGGTAAACCGCTTGGTTTAAATGAAAAGGTGACACCAACTTTGGCATAAAGTGTGGATGAGTCCTAAAGACTACCTTATCATGATGGAACCTTGTATAAGGAGGATCAGTCACCAATGCTTGCAATTCACTGATGCGACGTGCTGATGTGATTGCAATAAGAAAGATGGCCTTCCAGGAAAGGAATTTCAAGGAAGTAGTGGCTAATGGTTCAAAAGGCGGTTTCATAAGCTGCCCAAGAACCAAATTTAAGTCCCATGCCACCGGTAGTGGCTTAATGGGAGGCTTAGTTAAAAGAAGGCCTCTCATAAATCTCGCTATGAGAGGATGAAAGGAAATAGGCTGCCCATTTAGAGGCTTGAAGGAAGCTGCAATAGCACTCAAATGAACTCTCACTGAATTGGTCTTAAGCCCTGCATTAGATAAATGAAGGAGATACTCCAGTAATGATTCCAGAGATATCGCAAGAGGGTTAAGACCCTTCTGCGAGCACCATATGCTAAATCATTTCCACATGAAAGCATAAGAGCATCTTGTGGAAGGGCTTCCTGGAAGCATAAAGGATATCCTTTACCTGCTGAGAAAGATTAAGGCCGTGAAGTTCTAGGCTTTCAGCAACCAGGCCCTGAGATGCAGAGACTGGAGATTGGGATGCCACAGCATCCCGTCCTCCTGAGAAAGGAGATCTGGAGCAGATCCTAACTCCAGAGGCGGAGCTTGAGAGAGATGTAGGAGCAGAGGGTACCACATTTGCCGTGGCCAATGTGGAGCTATGAGAATCATGTGACCTCTGTCTCTATGAAGCTTGAACAGGGTTTTAGGAATTAGGGGAATGGGTGGAAAGGCATACAGGAAGTCCTGGCCCCAATGGAAGGGGAAAGCATCCCTGGCCAGACAACCCTGAGACGGAATTCTGGAACAGAACCGGGGAAGTTTGGCATTCAGCAGACTTGCAAAGAGGTCTATGTCCGCTTTCCCCAAATTTGGAAACCTTTGGCCATCTGGTCTGCATGGAGAGACCATTCGTGTGGAAGCAGAACTCAACTGAGTCTGTCTGCCCAAGAGTTTTGAATACCTGGAAGATACACCGCAAAGAGATGAATCTGATGCTCTCTGGCGAGGGCCCATAGTTGCAAAGCTTCGTTGCATAGCGACAGAGAGCCTGTTCCGCCCTGCTTGTTCACATAGAACATGGCTACTTGATTGTCCGTTTCAACTAGGACTGTCTTGTAGTTGAGCTGGGTGTGGAATACTCGAAGAGCAAGGAAGATTGCTCTGAGTTCCAGGAGATTGATGTGTAGATAGGCCTCCTGTGGAGTCCTATTACCTTGGGTATAGAGGCCTTGCAGATGGGCTCCCCAACCCACCTGTGAAGCATCTGTTGTTAGAGTGGCCTGGGGTGGGGGTTGCTGAAAAGGAGACCCCACCAAAAGGTTCTGGGGTGACTGCCACCATTGGAGGGACAAAATAAGGCGATCTGAGTTTGCTATTTTGTCTGACAGGCAACCTGACGCCTGAGCCCACTGAGTGGATAAAGTTCACTGGGCTGCCCTCATATGGAGGCAAGCATAAGGAACCACATGCACGGTGGATGCCATGTGGCCTAGCACCTGTAACATTTCTCGAGTAGTGAGGTGAGGTTTTAACACTGCTTGGGAAGCTAACTGCACAATGCGAAGGCAGCGGGCCTGTGGAAGGTAGGCCCTTGTCTATCTGGTATCCAGCAGAGCTCCTATAAACTCTAGAGATTGAGTGGGAGCAAGGTTGGATTTTGGGAAGTTTATGACAAGTCCCAAATACTGAAGGATGCGCATTGTGCGAGAGAGCGCAACCCTGGCCTCTGGCTCTGAAGGGGCTCGAATGAGCCAGTCGTCTAAGTAAGGGAAGACGAATATTCCTAGGGTGCGAAGAAATGCTGCCACCACAGCCATGCATTTTGTGAACACCCTTGGTGCCGAGGCCAGGTCAAAAGGAAGAACCCTGTATTGGTAGTGCTTCCCTTGAAATAGGAAGCGAAGGAACTTTGGATGAGTTGGATGGATGAGAACATGAGTGTAGGCATCCTTGAGATCTAGAGAACAAAGCCAATCCTGACTCTGAAGGTATAGCAGCAGAGTTCCTAGAGAAATCATTTTGAACTTCTCTTTGAACAGGAATTTGTTCAATTCTCTGAGGTTTAAAACGGGTCTGTGTCCTCCTGTTTTCTTTGGAATAAGGAAATAGGGGGAGTAGAACCCTGAACCCTGTTGTAGAATGGGTACCTCTTCTATTGCCACTTGGGCAAGAAGCACAGTGACCTCTTGACCTAACTGGTTGTTGAGAGAGGTCTGAGAATTGAACTGTCTTACCATTGGAGGGGGCATGCTGAGGAAATGAAGCTTGTACCCCTGTCTTACAATAGACAGAGTCCAATTTTCTGCTGTTATCTGACCCCATCTGGGGGCAAAATGACATAACCTTCCTGGAATGGTGGAGGGTTCTGGACCGTTCAGGGTCAGGAAGACAAAGTTCTCTAGATAGGAGTCAAAGCCCCTATGGAGGCTGAGTCTGCTGAGCCAGTTGAGGCGTAGCAGCTTTTGCTTTTCTTTGCCTAGGTTGTTGCTGCTGTCCCTTTTAGGCAGACTGACCCAAACGATGCCCCTGCTGGGTATAGGAGGGATAAATCTTCTTCTTCTTACTGAAGAATGGTTTCTTGTAGGATTTTTTCCTTGCAGGATCAGCTGTAGATTTAGACAATCTATCCAAGGTGATATTGTCAGCATCTAATCTCATTAGCTTTTTCCTGCCAATTCTTGCCAAAGAGATTCTCTCCTGTGCGAGGACTATTCCCTAGTTTATCCTGTACCCAAAGTTCCAATTCAGATGCCTGGAGCCAGGCAATCTTACGTGCACCTATGGCAATAGCAGAGGTTCTGCTTATGCACTCAAAACAGTCAAAGGCTGCACGATTGACAAACTTGGAAACATCCTGAGCATGTTTGACAAGGGCGAGGTAATCCTGCCTCTTATCAGGAAGGAGAAGGCTCATAAGCTCTAAATCTCCTGTGACCTCCTTAAGGAACATTCCCATATATAATATATAGGAACTGATCCTAGCAGAAAGCATGGAATCTTGGAAGGTTCAACGTCCAAAGGCGTCAAGAGTCCTACACTCACGTCCTGGAGGATTAGATGAATGCCTTTTTGCACTCTTGATCCTTCTCACAGCTGATTCCACCACCATGGAATGGTGTGCTAGCTGAGTCTTCTGAAACCCAGGACAAGGAGGAACTCGATGCATGGTGTCGAGTCTTCGAGCGTGAGGAGATATGGTTAGAGGTGTTTCCCACATCCTTAACATGAGTTCATGCAAGATCTCATGAATAGGCAAGGTAGCTGCCTCCTTGGGAGCTTTAGGGTATTGTAGGATTTCTAATTCCTTTGCCCTAGGCTCTTTTTCAGGAGCCACTGTGATGGAAAGACCTCGAGCTACATCTCGGATAAAATCCTGAAAGGACATATCCTCTGGTGGAGACATCCTATGCGGAGGAGAAGAATCCTCAGGAAGAAGTACTCTGGTATCCGCAGAGCTTTCAGACTCATCCGAGGATTCAAAGTACCTCTGATCCGGGCGATCGTGCAAGGCATGGTACCAGAACCGATCGAAGTCGGCATCGGAGGGGTCCGGTACTGACATGTCGATACCGGATGGATAAGCATGACTCGGTCCCGGCAGAATACCTGCCGATGTTGATGCAGTCGATACCGGTACCGGAGTCGGTGCCGGTTGAATTGTCTGAAGTGGTTTCAAGGGCATCGAGGCCGTGAGAAGAGCCGCCAGACTGTGTTCAATAGCCAAGAAGCTCTGGTTTATCGACACTGCCGATGCTTGGGTATCGGTACCAGATGAAGCAGCCGGTACCCCAGAGCATGGTACCAGTAATTCTGCCGAAGTTGAGGCCTCGAGAACATCCTGGAGCCCCGTTAGTGCTTTGGAAGCGAAGCCTCCCGTCGGGGCAATTTTGCCGGTGAAAGTCCCTCAAGGGCAACGCCAGAGGCATCTTGATGCTTAGAGGGAGATCTACCCTTTGAGGACCGGCTAGATCTATGTTTAGTTACCCGAGATCCATGGGAGGAAGACGAAGCCCTGGAAGACATCAATGCCACAGAGACTGCATCGGAGGGAAAAAGGGTGCTAAGTTTAGCAGCTCGGTTCTGCCGGCCCCTCTTTGACATCATCCCACAGGCAACACACTCCGAAATAGAGTGGTCAGGACCTAAACATTTGAGGCACCACTCATGGGTGTCGATGACGGAGATGGTACCGCCACACTTGAAACACTTTTTAAAACCCGAAGCGGGTTTTTCCATTTTAAAGGAAAAAGTTGGGCCTAGTGCCCAAAATGGCGCGTGGCACCTGAGGAGAAAATACCTGTAAAAGACTCCAGAAGAAAGGATTTTTTTTTTTTGGAAAAAAAAGAAAGAAGAACCGGCGGTACCGTAGCGTCGAAGGAAGGTAGACGCGACCACAAAAAAGAAGAATACAAGGGAATTATTTTCTGCGGTGACAGGATGTGCAACCTCTCGGCTCTGCGGAAAACAAGAACTGGAGAGGGACAGTTGGGAAAGGTGGGAAGGCTGCACGCAGGCGCTGTGGGATGCTCCCAAAAGCTTTCCTATTGGACGATGGGGAGCGTTCCTGCGCAGGCTCCATCGGTACCAACGATACCCATATGTGAAGACTACATTCCTGCTTGCTCCTGGAGATAATTTTATAGATAGAAATTCAATGTGTCACGAAGAGGAGATTTTTGGTGAGGAAATGCAAGGGAGGCAAAGTTCCTAGATAGCGCAGTTACTCACCTGTAGCAGGTGAACAGCAGGAATAAGCCCTCAAGTATGGGTGACATCACCGACGAAGCGCTGCACAGAACACTCCCCAGCTTCCAAAGGAAGCTTTTGGGAGGTATGCCACACATGCACGCCTACCTTCCCCACCTGTCACAGCACCATATTCGCCAGTATGATCACATAGCAGGAGCCAAGAAAGCAACTCTCTGGGGAGGTGGGAGAATTGAGAGGACATTCCTGCTATTCAAGGAGAACATCTGCTACAGGTGAGTAACTATGCTTTCTCTGTGAAGAAGTAGGAAATAAGTACTCACGTATGGAATTCCCAAGCTTCAGGCTACCAGAACCTGAGGAGCAAAAATAGTCCAACTGAGCTTCGAGAACTCGAAAAACTAGTAAGACCAGAAAGGCAGTCCTGTCGAGGAACTTATCTGATGCAGTATCCACAGTCGACATAGACTAAGGGAATTTTGAGCAGGTAGCCTAGACGGACATAAGGGATGGTGGGCAGGAGTTGACCCTCAAGACCCAAAGAGATGCTGGTGTATGGCCTGGGCAAAATTGCTGTCCTGTCAGGAAGCCCAATCCAGACAGTAGTGGGCTGTGAAGGTATGGACCGAAGACCACGTCGCAGCCCTTCAGATCTCTTCTACAGAGACAGAGTGGAAGTTGGCTACCGATGTAGCCATCGCATGGACACTGTGAACTGTTACATGACCCTCAAGACTCAAAACAGCCAAGGAATAAGCAAGGGCGATGCAATCAGCGAGCCTAAGGGATAGCATATGCTTTGAAATAGCGACCCCCAGCCTATTGGGGGTCGAAGGAGATGAACTGAGGGAACTGATGCTGTACCTTCGTGTGCTCCAAGTAGAAAAGCAATGCACGCTTGCAATCCAGTGTGTGCAATGCTGCCTCACCATGATTGGCTTGAGGCAGGAAAAAAAACTTTGGAAGTGAATAGGCTGGTTGAGGTGGAAAGCCAAGACCACCTTTGGTAGAAAACACGGGTGCGTGCGGAGCACCACCTGGTTCTGATGGAATCTAATGTATGGGGGTGTGCGACCACAGCCTGGAGCTCACTCACATGCCGGGCTGATGAAATGGCCACCAGGGAAAAGGCTCTTCCAGGTCAACAACTTCAGCAGACATGTGTTCAGTGGTTCAAAGGAAACCTGCATGAGCTGACTGAAAATCACATTCAGGCCCCATGCAGCCACAGGGTGCTTAAGTGGAGGATTCGAAAGAAGCAAGCCCTGCATGACTTGGCATACCAGAGGCTAAGCAGAGACAGGGTTGCCATCATAGCCATGATGGAACACTCCTATTGTGCTGAGGTGCATATGTGCAGAGTTGGACTTGATCCCAGTCTGAGAAAGGCTCTAAAGGTACTCCAACAGCTGGTCCACAGGGCAAAGGGATCCAATGCCCAACCAGTGTACCAGACAGCAAACCGCTGCCATTTGAATGTGCAGGCTTTATGCACTGACTCTTTGCAAGATGCTAGCAGGATCTCGGGGAGGGCAAGATCCATGAGGGCAACCCATTCAGCATCCATCTGTGAGTGCTAGAGAGTGGATGTTGGGATGCAACAGAGAGCCGCTCTCCTGCGAGATAAGGTCTGGATTGAAGCCCAGACGAAGTGGTGCCTTCTGCAAGCCCTGTAATAGTAACGGGAACAACGGCTGCCAAGGCCAGTAGAGAGTGATAAGAATCATGGATCCCCTCTTGACCTGGAGCTTCAAGAGTGTCTTCGTGATGAGCAGAATCAGGGGAGTAGGCACAGAGCAGGCATTTCCCACTAGAGGACAGCAACCTTGGGCTGGAAGGACTGGGGTTTCTAGTCCCACAGGTGCTCCTTGTGGTCTTGGGCAAGCCACTTAACCCTCCATTGCCTATGTTCCCTGTAAGTATTAGTGTATGTGTCTCATATCCCCTCATGATAAATGTATCCCCCAATTGTGTTGTGACCACTTTGATTGAAGGATAAGGTGGTATACAAAACTGGCTAAATAAATAAATAAATTTCCCCCAGTGGACAAGGAGAGCATCTGGAGCCAGGCGATCGCTGACCAGCCTCTGGGAACAGAACCAAGCTACCTGGGCATTTTGTGCCATAGCAACCCCCAGAGACGGAAGAGCTGAGAGGCTACTCTGGGGTTAAGACGCCACTCGTGCAGCTGAAGTACTCTGCTCAGCCTCTCTGCCAGGGCATTGTTCTGGTCCAGGAGGTAGACTGCCCAGAGGAGCATGCTGTTGCAAGTCGCATAGGAGCAGAGGGCTACTGGCTCCTGGCAGAGGGAATACGACCCCGTGCCCCTTATGACCTGGTTGTCCGTCTGGACCAATACTGTATGGTGCCACAACCAATGGCAGAAAGCTTGAAGGGCCAGGAGGTTTGCCCCGAGTTCCAGGAAATTGATCTGTAGCTGAGATTCTGCCTGGGACCAGCAGCCCTGTCTGCGAAGATTCTCGCAATGGGCTCCCCAACTAAGGAGTGAGGTGTCTGAGGTCAGGACTCTCTCTGAGGGAGTGTCTGGAAGGGCATCCCGGCCTGGAGGTGGCAGGAGCGCTGCCACCAATCAAGGGAGTCTGCTAGCTGGCAGGTTACTCTGACCCTGTCCCGTATTCTGCCAGTGGCTTGGGTTCACTGAGAGCCTAGGCACCACTGAGCTGCCCACATGTGTAAGTGGGCTAGTAGGATCACGTGGACCATGGAGGCCTTGTGGTCCAGCAGGCGGAGGAGGCATCGAGGCAGGACAGATTGCAGGTGTTGCACTTGAGCTGCTAGCTCCTTGAGGAGTTCTGTCCTCTCTCTGAGGAGAAAGGCCTTGGCCTGCCAAGTGTCTAGCTGAGCCCCTATGAACTTTGGGCTGGGGTCAAGTGAGACTTGGGGTGGTTGATGACGAACCCCAGGTGCTGCAGTAAGAGGACAGCATGCTCTATGGCAGTGCTGCCTTTTTTAAGCCAGTCATCCAGGTAGGGGAAGACAAAGGCCCCTTGTAGATGGAGGTGGACTGCAACCACTGCTAAGCATTTGGTGAACACCCTTGGTGAGGAGGCTAGTCCGAAGGGCAGCACCCTATATTGGTAATGCCCTCCTCCCTCCACGAAACTTAGATACTGTCTGTGGGAGGGATGGATTAGGATGTGTGTGTAAGCATCCTTTAGGTCCAAAGAGCAAAGCCAGTCTTCCTGGTGGAGGTAAGGCAGCAGTGTTCCAAGGGAGAGCATCCTGAACGTCTCCCTCACCAGAAATTTGCTCACGTTTCGCAGGTTTAGGATGGGCTTGAGGCCTCCGGTCCTTTTTGGATAAGAAAGATAGAAGCCCTTAACCCAAAGGTGCTTTGGTACCGAGGCTCTACTACCTTGTCCTTGAGGAGACTTGCGAGATCTATGAGGAGCAAGGTCTGGTGAAGGAGAGGCCTCCGTGGCTCTCCTGGAAAAACGTCTGGAGGAGCCTGCTGTAAATGGAGGAGGTAACCCTCCCTGACTTCCTACAGTACCCAGAGATCTGTGGTGACTGAGGCCCACCTGTGGACGAAGAGTGCCAGGCATTCCCCTGTGGGCTAAGGAAGGCCTCCTGGGGGAGAAGAGGCCATGCCTTGGGAGTCAAAAGCTCCCCCATGACTGGGTCAGAGCCAGAGTCTGGGACTTAGGGATTTTGGCCTTCTGGGTCCCGTGCCCTTGTCTTTTGGGCTGGGTAACCTGCATAGGCCTTGGTATTGTTGGGTATGAGAGAATGTTCCCTTCTTTCTGGGGAAAAAAGGCTTTTTCCATGGCGGTTTTCTGCAGAAAGCCACAAGGTCTTTTTGGAGAACCTCTGTTGAGTCACAAGCTCTTTCTAGATCTCAGCAGCCTTGTCAGACATAGGTTGGCCAAAAGCGTAGTTACTCACCTGTAACAGGTGATCTCCAGGAACAGCAGGAATTTAGTCCTCATATGGGTGGACATCGGGTACCGACGGAGCCTGCGAGAAGCTCCCCGGCTACCAATAGGAAAGCCTTTGGGAGCAATCCACTGCACCTGCGCTGCTGCCTTCCTGCTCTTCTGACTTTCCTCAGTTGATGTACAGCTGAAGAAACAGGAGAGAAAGGAGAGAACCCTACAACTCCTAGGGGAGGTAGGCGGGTTGTGAGGACTAAATTCCTGCTGTCCCGGAGATCACCTGCTACAGGTGAGTAACTATGCTATCTCCAGGAACAAGCAGGAATGTAGTCCTCACATTTGGGACTCCCTAGCTCCCAGATCCCGTGGGGGCTGAAACTTTGATAGGTTTGTTGACCTCGACTTCCCCAGCACGAAGATCTGGATTGAATCGGGTGTGGGGTAGGAGTTGTCCTATGTCCCAAAGAGATGCTGAAGGACCGCCTGGCCAAAAGCTGCATCCTGGCGGGAGTCCTTGTCCAAGCAGTAGTGTGTTGTGAAGGTATGGTTGGAGGACCATGTAGCAGCTCGGCAGATTTCAGTAATTGGCACTGCCTGTAGGTTTGCCACCGAGGCAGACATTGTGAGTGGTGATGTGTCCCGCAAGGGGTAATCCTGCTTTGCCATAGTAGAAAGATATGCAGTCCGCTATCCAACATGATAGTGTGCATTTGTTTACTGGAAGTCCCAGATCAGCTTGGTCAAAGGATACAAAAACTTGAGAGGACTTTGATGGCTTCTATTCTTTGTATGTAGAAAGTCAAAGCTCTTTCGCAGTCCAGGGTATGCAAAGATGCTTCCGCCCGGGAGGTGTGTGGTCTGGGAAAGAACACTGGAAGGATTACTGATTGATTGATGTGGAAGACGGAGAACACTTTCGGGAGGAACTGGGGTGTGTTCGTAGAACCACCTTGTCGTGGTGGAAACGTGTATGGGACATGAGTCACTAGGGCCTACAGCTCACTGACATGTCAGGCTGAGGTAAGGGCTATGAGGAAGAGTACCTTCAAAGTAACGTAGCGAAGTAGAGCAGTAGCTAGCGTTTCGAAGGGTGGTTTAAGCAGTTGAGCTAAAATGACACTGAGATCCCATGCCACTGGGGGTGGACAGATGGGTGGTTTGGTAAGCAGGAGACTTCTCATGAACTGTGCTACTAAGGGGGCAGAGGAGATGGGTTTACCATTCACCGGGGCATCAAAAGCTGAAATTGCGCTTAGGTGGACTCTTATCAAGGATGATTTGAGACCTTGAGATGCCACAGATAGCGGAGTAGTGTTGGAACAGATGTCTGAAATGGATTGTGCGCATGTTGCGAACACCATGAGTCGTATCTGTACCACTTTAGTGAATAAGCTTTTCTTGTGGAGGGTTTTCTGGAAGACAGGAGAATATTTTTAACCTCCTTGGATAGAGGAAGGTTGCATAAGGTTAAGCTTTCAGGAGCTATGCTTTAGGCGAAGGGACCGGAGATTGGGACGGAGAAGTGTTCTATCATTCTGAGAGGAGACTGGTCTGGATCCTAGGTAGATCGGTTGGGTTTATGAGAGTTGGAAGAGGAGAGGGAACCAAGGTTGGCAGGCCCAGAAAGGGGCTATGAGGATCATGTACACTTTGTACTTTTTCAGTTTCAGAAGTGTTTTCAGGATCAGGGGTGTGGGGGGGAACACAGAGGAGCCCCTGATTCCAAAGAATCATGAAGGCAAAGTTGGCTAGACTGAGCTTTGATGGTAGCTTTGAGTAAAAGTGGGGAAGTTTGGCATTGAATTGAGTAGCAAAGCCCTAGGTGTCGAACAATTCGTTGGCTACTGTTTGGTCTAGAACCCATTCGTGAGATTGGAGCAACCTGCTGAGTTTATCCGCCTGTAGGTTGTCCTGACCTGGAATGCAGATTGCCCTGAGCTGCATGTGATGTTGAATGGCAAAGTTCCATATCTCGACAAACTATAACAGTGGTCTCTTAATAGAGCGATCCAATTAGCAAATATCCAAAAAACCACGCTCCAATTCTTAACAATATTTATAATTATATGTTATGTTCCCTGTAGTTTTTTAACTTTCTTAATTTTAACCCTTTAAGCAACAGGTCTCAGACTTGAATGGAGCTATCGCCCGCTTCCAAATTGAACTAGGGCTTATGCTCTGTATTGCATCAATGACCCAATCAGTTGCTTTAAATCGGGCTTCATGTGTTTAAATGCCTCGAAATCAGTTCAAATTCAGAATTTTTTAAATATTCATCTAAAGTTCAGCTTCCTTCATTTGTAGAACATTAGAAAAATGGTGCTTGTCTGCATTAAAGCTACCCTTTTAAATGACTTCAGAAACGAGTGCTTATCTGCATTCCAGCTTCCCAACGCCAAACTTCAGCGCTGTTGCGTTTCACTTGAGCATGTTTCTTCAGGGGATCGTAAATGCATCACTCACTATGTGTCACCAGATCGGCACCAGCTCTCTCAAAAACGACCCTTGTGTTTCTGATTTCAGTCAGTTGAATCAAGTTATTTAAAAGGGTAGCCTTAATGCAGACAAGCACCATTTTTCTAATGTTCTACAAATGAAGGAAGCTGAACTTTAGATGAATATTTAAAAAATTCTGAATTTGAACTGATTTCGAGGCATTTAAACACATGAAGCCCGATTTAAAGAAACTGATTGGGTCATTGATGCAATATGGAGCCTAGTTCAATTTGGAAGCGGGCGATAGCTCCATTCAAGTCTGAGACCTGTTGCTTAAAGGATTAAAATTAAGAAAGTAAAAAAAACTACAGGGAACATAATATATAATTATAAATATTGTTAAGAATTGAAGCGTGGTTTTTTGGAAAGTTCCATATCTGGCATGCCTCCTTACACAGAGGAAGAGAGCCCGTGCCTCCTTGCTTGTTTATGTAAAACATGGCCACTTGATTGTCCGTATGTATGAAGATAAAACTGTTGGCAAGATGATGCCTGAAGACTTGGAGAGCCCTCGACACTGCTCGAAGTTCCAAGAAATGTATCTGCTGTGTGGGTCTGTGAGCAGTCCAGTGACCTTGAGTGGAGAGAGTTTCCAGGTGAGCTCCCCAGCTGTGCTTGGAAGCATCCGTCATTAGGGTATGTTGAGGGTGGGGGAGTCGAAATGGTGACCCTCTGAGAAGATTTTCTGGGGTTGACCACCATTGGAGTGAATGAGCCATGAGTGGTGTTATCTTGAAGGACTCATGCAGATCTTCGGTGGCTTGAGTCCACTGGGTTGAAGAGTCCATTGTGTTTGACACATGTGTAGTCTGGCATGCGGAACTATATATACCGTGGAGGCCATGTGCCTCAGTAGCTTTAGGAAAGATCATGCTGGAGCACAATGCTGATGTCCCATGGTCTCTGTTAGTGGCTTGTGGGAGAAAGGTCTTGCACTGGGTGGTGTCTAGGACGGCTCTTATAAATTTTAGTCTCTGGGTGGGCATGAGGTGGGATTTTGGAAAATTTGTCACGAAACCCAGAGACTGTAGAAGACCTATGGTTTTGTTTTGAGCTGAAGAGAGCTCTCCAGGAGAGTCTGCCTTTATCAGCCAATCATCTAAGTAAGGGAAAATGTAGACGTTGTTGATGCGAAAATGAGTTGCCACCAAGACCATACATTTTGTGAAAACTCTTCGTGCTGAGGCTAGGCCGAAGGGGAGCACCCTGTATTGATAATGCATTTCTTGACAGATGAATCGGAGATACTGTCTGTGAGAAGGGTGGATGAGGATGTGAGTGTAGGCCTCTTTGAGGTTCAGGGAGCAAAGCCAGTCGTTTTACTGCAGATGAGGAAGGAGGGTTCCCAACGAGATCATTTTGAATTTTTCTTTTACGAGGAACTTGTTGATTTCTCGGAGGTCTAAAATGGGCCCGAGGCCTCCTGATTTCTTTGGAATGAGGAAGTAGGGGGAGTAGAACTCCTTGCGGTGTTTCTGCAGGGGCACTGGTTCGATGGCTCCCTGTGTGAGGAAAGAGGTGATTTCCTGATGTAAGAAGGTGTCAAGGGAATTTTTGAAAAGGAGCTTGTCCCTTGAATCGGTGAGGGGAAAGTTCCCGAAAGCTGAGATGGTATCCATTCTGGACAATGATTAGTGTAAGAATGGACAGAAAGAGGGATACCAGAATCCCCAATATGTAACTGAAGATAGATGAATTTCTTGATACAGATCTCTAAAATGTGCTGATAGAAGAACTTTGAGAACAATGACCGTCACTCACAAGTTTATCCTTTCACCTACTTCTTAAATAGAATAGGATATTATGATCATGAGTTCTGTGTAACTGTCTTTAAAATAGTTTGAGAACATTGTTAACGCAAGCATAAAGAGTAAACACAGGCTAAGAACTGTGCAACCATAGTTCATTGTACAGTCAACTATAAGTCACTGCTGGCACAGCATAATTTCTGCAACTCTGCAATTATAAATAATTCTGTCATATTTAAGTAAATTTCATCTAATACACTGCAATCAACTCTTACTCTGTAAAAGAATTCTAAGGATACCTTGTGTTATTTCATGTTTATGATTAATGATTGTGTTACTTCCCCTTTTTCTATAATAAAAAGGGCTTCAAGGGAGGAAGACTTTGAATCCAACAGAAGTGGAACTGTGCTGTGTCCACAGACCTTCTGTTGACTTCCCTTTGAGCTCAAAGAAAGAACTTTGTGTTTGACTGTTTGTGTTCTGTGTTACTCTCTGCTTATTTCTCGCTGCTTGAGGGACCAGAGGAGACCGAAAGAGCCAAGGTATTGTGGCCAGATCACAAGTAATCTTTCAGTTAGCGTCCATTTCTCTGAAGTCATTGCTTTCCATTGTGTGGAGAACCTTGAGAGCCTTCCTAGAATGGGAAGTAGGGCTAAAAGGGTGGGACAGGCCTTACTCCCTATGTAGGAGTCAAAACGTTGGTTCTGAGGCAACTGGTTGAGGCTGAGGTTGTTATTTAGATAACCTGGGTTTTTTGGCTTGCTTGGCTCCTTGCTGTTTGTGCTGTAATGGATAAGCTGGTTGGGAATATGTTGGGTAGAATTTCCGCTTTTTAGGATAGAAGACTTTTTTAGATTGAGTCTTCTTCTTGGAGGGATCTGAAGTTTTCCTCGACAACCTCTTGAGAGTCGTGTCATCGGTTTCAAGTTCTCCAGCCTTTTCACGCCAGTTCTTTCCAAACAAGTTTTCACCTGTACAGGGGATGTTAGCCAGTTTGTCCTGTACCCACTGCTCTAAATCAGATGCATGGAGCCATGCCAGTGGTCTCACTCCTATAGCTATGAAGGAAGCTTTACTGGAGGATTTGAAAGCGTCAAAAGCTGCTCTGTTCACAAATTTTGAGACGTTCTGACTGTGGGTTAGGACTGTTTGAAAGGCTGGACATTTTTCCTTAGGAAGGAAAGGTAGGAAGCTCTCCCAGTCTTTATTCAACACCTTGAGAAACAAACCCATATATAAGATGTATGAGTTGATTCTGCTAGCCAACATGAAAGCCTGGAAGGTATGCCGAGCGAAGGAATTGAGGGTTTTCGATTTGCGTCCTGGGGGAACAGAGGCGTGGTTTTTCCCACTTTTTATCTGGCGCATTGTTGATTCCACCATGATGGAATGGTGGGGAAGTTGTGGCTTCTGAAAACCCGGACAGTCAGGGACTCGGTACATAGTATCAAGACGTCGACTGATGGGAGTGATGGTTAAAGGTGTCTCCCACATCCTTAACATTAAATTATGAAGTATGTGGTGCACTGGTAAGATGGTAGCCTCTTTAGGTGTGGTGGGATATTGCAGTATCGCAAGCTCTTCCACACTGGGCTCTGGTTCCAAACCGCTGGTATGGAGAGACCCGTTGCCATGTCTCTGATAAAGTCTTGAAATTACATATCTTCCGGAGAGGATTTTCTTCGGGTACTGGACTTTGGCGACAAAGTCTCTGAGGTCATCAGAGTCCAGAGATCTGTGGTCGGAGTTGGAGGACTCAGAATCAGATTCCAGAGAGCACCGGAGGTGTTTGTGTTGAGAGATCAGTCGATGCAGTTCGATGTCCTCTGGTTCCCCACGATTCATGGAGCAGGATGGATCTGTGGTTGGAGGTAGCAGTGAAGGCACTGGCATCTGTGAAGGTACCGGTATCACTGTTAGTATCGACATAGGTGTCGATGTTGGCATCAGCACCGGGATCGACATCGGTGCCGGGGCAGACATGGGGCCAGTTGGTATTTGTTGCACTGGAATTGACGTAGATATTGATGCCGATGCAGTGTGCAGGATCATTGGGGCCGACGGTGTTAACTGCATGGAGGCAGCTAGCAGAGCTGCTAAGGTACATTCTAGAGCAAGCATATGCTGATCTAGCGATGTTGCCAGTGCGTGGTCATTGGATGGAGCGGGGTCAACTGCCACTGGACCTGGCAACGGCATCGAGGGTTCCATGGACGTTGGTGCTCCAGGTATCTCTCGACTCCCCCCTGAGGCTTTGGAGGACAAGTCCTCCTTCTGCGGGGATGCCTGGACCTATGGCTGGAAAAGGATGATGTCCAAGATGACTCCCGATGAGTGCGGGAATATTCCTGCGAGCGATCCCTTGATGTTTTTGGCTTACCGGAAGGGTTTTGTGACTCAGATCCTTCAGAATCTCTGAGGGCTCCCGGGTCACCGACCTCTCCTTGGGCGAGTATGATGGAGAGGGTTGTTTTGATTTTTCCTCTCCGTATCTGCAATCTTTAGCATGTTTGGAGTGCTTCGATGTCAGCGATCCAGATGATGCCCTTGAGGAGGTTGAAGCCAAGGAGAGTGTGTCTGAGGGGAACAGCTCTTCAAATTTTTTAGCTCTATTCCCCAGGCCTCTTTTTGAGGAGAGTCAGTTAGAAGAGCGGGAAGACAGCAGCACAGACACAGTGGATTGCTCCCAAAGGCTTTCCTATTGGTAGCTGGAAAGCTTCCCGTGTGGGCTCCCTCTGTAAACGATGTCACCCATATGTGAGGACTATATTCCTACTTGTTCCTGGAGATAAGATTCTCCCTGGTACAGAGGACTTTGAGTAGTTTGTCCTGGACCCACTGTTCGAGGTTGGACGATTGTAACCAGTCTTGGTGTCTGGCCCTAATGCCGGCAGCCGTGACTCAAGCAGATGACTCGAAGTCATCATAAGCCGCTTGAGAGAGGAACTTTGAACAGTCCTGAACCGCTGGTGGGGTTTCCTGTTGAGGCCTGCTGAGAACCCAGCAAGCTCCCTGGCTAGTGCCTTAAGGTACATGCCAATGTAGAGCTCATAGGCCTGGACTCTGCACCCTAGCATGGAGCCCTGGAAACATTTGCGCCTGAGGGCATCGAGGTTCTGAGCCTCCATACCCATAGGGACAGAGGATTGGGTCTTCTGGCTCTTTAGTTTGTCATGGTTGACTTGACGACCATGGAGTTATGCGATAACTAGGCTTTTTGGAACCCGGCGGCTGACAATGGCACAGGTGACGGTGTTTCCCACATTCACAGGAGCAGCTGCTCGAAGATTGGTTGCACTGGGACCATGAGTGTCTCCTGTGGAGGGGCCTCATACTGGAGGATCTCCAGTTCTTTGGTGTGCGGGTCCTCCTCAGCCTTGGTCTGGACTGAGAGTGCCTTAGTCATATCCTGTGTGAAGTCATGGTGGGCCACGTCCTCGGGCGGAGACCAGTGTTGAGGCGCCGGTGAAGATGGGTCCCAAGGAGACATCTCAGTGTCTCCGGGTATGCCTTGTCCTCGGACTCCCACTCGGAGTCGAGAGGTGAAGAGGCCCTGCGACTCCAATGGTTGAGGCCCCTGCCTGGGGGATGGAGTCCTGTCGAGGCCCTGAGGTATGAGTCGCTGACACTAGCCGGTGCGGACCGGATACCCGAGGCATGGGACCTCAATCGGCACGAGGCCAGCGGCACTTGATGCCTGGCTCAATTACCGATGACCCCCTCACAGTCAAGGGGACAGTCGTCAGGGTGGATGAGCCGGGGAACTAGCCATCATCGCCTGCTGCAGGGCCAGGATAGCAATGATGTTCTGCTCCAAGGCCACCATTCTGGTTTCTATGCCAGAAGGCTCCACAGCTTTCGGCACGGGTACCGACGGCTTTGGGCCTGATGTTGACACTCCTGAGAGTATTTCCTCGATAACCACCATGGCCTCGAGCGCCCTTGGCTGGCTGGTCTCTGAATGCTGAAGGGTCCCTTTTGGAAAGTTTGGCCGGGTGTCTCTCCTCCAAGTCTCTCCAGTGCAATTTACCAAGTTTCTTTGGACGACCTCCGGGATCTTCGAGGACTTCTTTTTCTTCCATTCCTGCTCTGGGGTCCTCTCGGAGGATCCACGGCCCCAGGACTCTGAGGACGCCCAGGCATCGCAGGATGTGCTTGCCATGGAGCTGGGAGCCTGGGATGTGGGCACAGATTCGGACCTCAGAAACATCTTTTCCTGCAATTCTAACCTCTTTTTGTTGGTTGGCCTGAGAAAGGTCACAATTGGAACTGTCGTGGTCCAGTCCCAGACAATGCAAGCAGCAGTCGTGTATGTCGGTGTGATGGACATGGTTTTGCTGCAGTGGTCACATTTTTTGAATCCACCAGGAGACATGGTGGGATGCACCCGGAAAGGGTCGACGCCCCCCAGGAGAAAAAGGGCACGAAGCGCTGGTTGAGGGAACCTCGAGGAAAAAAAAGGTGAAAAAGGATGGGCCTGAGGACAGCGTCGAAGACGCCTGTTCGGTGCGGGAAGAGGAACCGGTACACTTACCGGAAAGCTCAACTGAATTAGTAAGTTTTGAGAAATTTTCTGGGGACACTGGATGTGCGTCCTTTGCGCTCTGCAAAAAAAAAAAGAGGCTTAGCAAGATGGCATCCTTGGGCGGGAAGGGGACCACGCATGCGTGGTGGCATCTCCCAAAGGCTTTTTTTGAAAGCTGGGGAAATGCTTCTGCGCCGGATCCGTCGGCACCGTCACCCATATGTGAGGACCAATGTTCCCTCTAAGCTGTGCGCGTGTGCGTGCGCACACACTTTACAACAAAGCGCACAAAAATTACGGTTCTGATTCTGATAGAAAACAACACAGATGTCTTAAAATTTAAAAGTTGTGATTGTAATTACTAGAAATTTTATACTTCATTTAGTAATCTATTTTCATTTAATTTGATTAAAATCAATGTGGTGTACATACTGTATTCTGACATGTAGTCAAATTTTAAAGTATATAACTCCGAGTGTCATTATGTGGCGCACAAAAATTTAACCTTCCTTCAAAAAGCTGCACAGCTGATATTTTATGCGCACACAGCCTACAGAAAATTAGAGGGAACATTGGTGAGGACTGACTTCCTGCTTGTTCCTGGAGAAACTATAAACCATAATATTCTCCTTTATGCATTCCAGATTACATTCAATATCCTCCTAATGTTGTCTGAAGACTCTAAAAAAAAAAAAACAACAAAAAAAAAAACCCTCTAAAAAAATCGTAAAAAACTGAAGACTCCTCTCTTCTGGGAATTTTTCGGTCCGGAAACCTAATGCAAATGCCTCCCTCCCCCGGCTATCTCGGTGAATAGTCATACATACAACAGTGTACATAGCCATACCCACCAGTGTACGCAGTTCTACCCTGTCCTTAATCCCTCCCCTGACCCTAGCTACTCCACATACCACAGTTTTTGTACCTCACCCTATAATCACTGCTCCTTGTACAATTAGGTTTACATGTTCAAAATCGTTCTATGTAAATCTAAGCTTATCGTTTCTACTCTTTTCCATGTAAACAGAGTTTATTGTTCTATGTAAACCGCTTTGATATTGAAAGGTGGTGTAAAAGAAATGTTAAATAAATAAATGACATTCAATATCCTCCTAATGGGATTTTAAACATCAGACACTGCAGCAGGACCTTAGTATTTTCACATCCAGCAAGTCTCATGTACTATGGCAGCTAATGACCTTCCAATTAAAAAAAATGAACCAGAGGCCCAACTAGAAGATGTAGAAAAGTTTATAAAAATGTGCCATAAATCTATCTAAACCAGGTGATTTTTCTGGACTTCATAAGACCGCAACCTTCTGCATCCAGTGCAGTACCTGTGCAAGCATCTATGGATTCCGGCACTGGATGCTAAGCTGCTCTTCCAGTACTTGGGGTCCTACAGAATCTTTCACCTTTATGAACAGCTATAAATTATACATTCTTATGAAACCAAACTCCTATCCCATGGATCAAAGTAATGTAGGGCTCATAGTGTCCTTGCTGCAAAGGGATCTGCAGATCCGGGCCCTTGATTTACACGAGCAAAAGGACCCAGCGTTGCCATGCTTGACTCTATCAATGATCTAGGCAGAAGGACCTCTGGTGAGCATCTTTATGCACCATTCTACACCTCTGTGCATGCTCTTCTAAAAGATTTTCCTTTTCAGAGGTTAACTATGATGTTAAAAATAAGGAGTTATACTTGCAATCAAATGGATGTTTGAGGAATGGCTGCACCACTTGGAAAACGAACAATACCCTGTGATAGTATTTACGGACCAAAAGAATTTAGAGTATATACAGTCCATTCAAAAACTAAAACCCCACCAAGCCATGTGGACATTGTTTTTTACCAAATTCAATTTTATGATCACATATCGCTCAAGGTCAAGAATGGCAAAGCAAATGCCCTGTTTAGAAGCTTTGCCATAGGCCTCACAGAAACACATAAAAAGGACACCATCATACCAAAGAACAAGACTGTGGCAACACCGTCTACAAAGCTTGCTATTAAATTACAACACTCCTGGACAGTGGCACCCAGTGGCACTCCTGCCCACTGCCTTTTTGGTCCCAACACACTACATCAAACAATACTGTTAGAGATGCAACAGTAAACAAGCAGGGCATCCCTGGGACTATAAGACCATATGCCTGTTTAGCCACTCCATTTGGTCTATGCACGTCATTCTATGTACAGAAATATTTCGGATTACACTTCTTGTCAGTCTGTGCTCAAGCCAAGACCTCTCACTTCCAACTAGCTGGGTTATTATAACCTCTGCCAGTGTCCTGGTCACACGTCTCTATGGACTGTACTGTGGACCTGCCCCCATCCAAGGATAATATAGTTATCCAAGGATATAATATTATCTTACAAGGTCTTCCTAAACAAACACTGAAACCCCTCCAAATGGCTCAAAACACGGTAACTTGCACTATTATGAAAATCTCAAGATCTGAACACATAACCCCAATCTTGTACTAGCTGCATTGGTTACAGGTATCTCAAAGAATAAAATTCAAAGCTATTCTGACTACATTCAAGACGATAATTATACTCCAACATATCTGACCTCACTAACTCAGACAACAGGAAACAAGAAATAGGAGAGAAAATATGAAGAATCTACTAGCCACACCAACAGTTTCAAGAAAAGCGAACCACTCAACCACAAATAGGACCTTCTCATTATATACACTAACTCTTTGGAACTCTTTACCTAACAACCTACGTGAAATAAAGGACCTAACCATATACAGAAAAAAACTCAAAACTGCCCTGTTCTCTGAATCTTACCTGGCTATAATGGATAAGTAAACATCAGCAATTTAGAATGGCTATTCTGCCATCAAGTAAAGATAACCTTCAATAAGCTCACTCTTCGTATAGTTTATCCCTACATATACATAGTAGTTGGCAGTTTTATATTATACTATAGGCCAGAGTATGTTGTAACTAATTAATAATTACTTATTTACTGTTCTTGTTAATATGTTCCTTGTTCTCTGTAAACTGCCTAGCACAGTATGAATTGTGTTCTCTGTAAACTGCCTTGATTATGTGATAAAGCGGTATATAAAAATCCTTAAATAAAATAAATAAATAAATAAATATGGATAATAGTGGCTAGTTTTGGCAAGATGGCTCATTTCATACCTTTACCTAAACTGCCCACATCTTTGAAATTAGCTGCCCTCTTCCTGGATCACAATTTCTGAATGCATGGGATAATGGAGGACACTGTATCCAAAAGAGGAACTCCATTCATCTTTTATTTTTGGAAAGCATTTTGCACACAATTAGCGGTAAATCTATCATTCTTCTCAGTATCATACCTGCAGTGGTCTGACCAAAAGAACAAACCAGATTTTAGAGTAGTTTCTGTGCTGTTTTATCGCTAATCACAAGGAGAAATGGAAAGAGTAGTTACTCACCTGTAACAGGAGTTACTCACCTGTAACAGGTGTTCTCCAGGAGCAGCAGGAAAGCACAGTTACTTACCTGTAACAGGTGATCTCTGGGAACAGCAGGAATTAGTCCTCACATATGGGTACATCGGTACCGACGGAGCCTGCGCGGGAACGCTCCCCAGCTTCCCAAAAAGGAAAGCTTTTGGGAGCATCCCACAGTGCCTGCGCGCTGCCTTCCCGCCTTTCCTAACCAACTCTCCTCAGTTCGAGTTTAAAGCTGAGACAATAGAGAGAGAGAGGAAAGGAAAGACAGAGAGAGATACAACTCCTAGGGGAGGTGGGAGGGTTGTGAGGACTAATTCCTGCTGTTCCCAGAGATCACCTGTTACAGGTAAGTAACTGTGCTATCTCCAGGAACAAGCAGGAATGAGTCCTCATATATGGGGACTCCCTAGCTAAGATGCCTGGGAGATCCCCAAGGGTATGAGACCCTGAAGGGCTCCTCGTCTTCCTATGGATCTCAGGCATTAGGAGGGCAGGAGTTGTTCAAGAATGGAACAGGTGTCTGAGGACAGCCTGACCAAACAAGGCATCCCGGCGGGAGTCCTTGTCCAAACAGTAATGGGCTGTGAAGGTATGAACCGAGGCCCAGGTGGCTGCTCGACAGATCTGGTCGATGGACACAGAATGAAGATGAGCCATAGAGGTGGCCATGGCCCTCACATTGTGAGCTGTGACATGGCCCTCCAGAGAAAGGTTCTTACTCTGGTAAGCAAAAAAACAAAAATACACTGAGCAATCCAATTGGACAGTGTTCTTTTAGAGACTAGAAGTCCTAAATGAGAAGGATCAAAAGCAACAAAAAGCTGGGAAGACTTTCTATGTTGCTGTGTCCTGTGTAAGTAAAAAGCAAGAGCTCTTTTACAATCTAGAGTATGAAGGTTCCTCTCTGCACTGGATGCATGAGGAGCTGGAAAAAAGACAGGTAAATATACCTCTTGATTAAGATGAAAAGGTGAGACCACTTTAGGCATAAAGTGAGGATTTGTCCTAAGGACTACCTTATCATGATGGAACCTTGTATAAGGTGGGTTAGCCACTAAGGCCTGCAGTTCATCGATGCGGCGAGCAGAAGTGATTGCAATAAGGAAAATAACCTTCCAGGAAAGAAATTTCAAGAAGGTAGTGGCTAAGGGTTCAAAAGGTGGCTTCATAAGCTGACCAAGAACCAAGTTTAAGTCCCATGCCACCGGAGGAGGTCGAATGGGAGGTTTAGTTAAAGTTAGGCCTCTCATGAATCTTGCAATAAGAGGATGAGAGGAAATAGGTTGTCCATTGAGAGGCTTAAGGGATGCTGCAATAGCACTCAAATGGACCCTTACTGAATTCGTTTTAAGGCCTGCATTGGAGAGATGCAGGAGATATTCCAATAGAGAATTCACAGGAAGTGCCAGAGGGTCAAGACCCTTTTGAGCACACCAAATGGAAAATCTTTTCCACTTAAAAGCATAGGAACGCCTAGTGGAAGGTTTTTTGGAAGCATGGAGGATATCCTTCACTTGCTGAGAAAGATTGAAGTCTTGAAGGTCTAGGCCTTCAGTAACCAAGCTCTGAGGTGAAGGGACTTGGGATTTGGATGCCACAAAGTCCCTTCCTCCTGGGACAGAAGGTCTGCTGCAGCTCCCAAGTCCAGGGAAGGGGCTTGGGAGAGATGCAGAAGTAGAGGGTACCACACTTGGCGTGGCCAGCGTGGAGCTATGAGGATCATAGATCCTTGATCCCTCTGGAGTTTGAACAGAGTCTTGGGAATCAAAGGAATGGGTGGAAAGGCATACAGGAAGCCCTGACCCCAATGAAGGAGGAAGGCATCCTTGGCCTGAGCTCCCTGACACGGAATTCTGGAACAGAACCGGGGAAGTTTGGCATTCCACGGACTTGCAAAGAGGTCTATGTCCGGGGTTCCCCATTCCTGGAAGATTCTGAGTACCTGATCCATGTGCAGGGACCATTCGTGTGGAAGCAGAACTCGACTGAGTCTGTCTGCCCAAGAATTTTGGATTCCTGGGAGGTATACTGCAAGGAGATGGATTTGATGCTCTCTGGCGAAGGCCCATAATCTTAGAGCTTCGTTGCAAAGCGACAGAGAGCCAGTTCCTCCTTGCTTGTTTATGTAAAACATGGCTACTTGATTGTCCGTATGAATGAGGACTGTCTTGTAGCTGAGGAGGGTATGAAAGACCTTGAGAGCTAGGAACACTGCTCGAAGTTCCAAGTGGTTGATATGAAGAGAGGTCTCCTGTGGGGACCAAGTGCCTTGGGTGGAGAGGTCTTGTAGATGAGCTCCCCAACCTGTTTGGGAGGCATCTGTTGTGAGGGTTGCTTGGGGCAACAAAGGTTGGAAGGGGGACCCCAGCAACAGATTTTGAGTGGACATCCACCATTGGAGAGACCAAAAGAGACGTTTGGAGGTTGCTATTTGGTCTGAGAGAGCTCCTGAAGCTTGAGTCCACTGGGTGGACAAAGTCCATTGAGCTGCTCTCATGTGTAGGCGAGCATAGGGTACCACATGTACTGTGGAAGCCATATGGCCTAGCAGCTGTAGCATCTCCCTGGCAGTTAAGTGGCTCTTTGACTGAATCTGGGAGGCTAACTGCACTAGACGTTGACAACGGGCCTGAGGGAGGTAGGCCCTTGCAGAAGTGGTGTCCAACCAGGCCCCTATGAATTCCAGGGACTGAGTAGGGGTGAGCTGGGACTTTTGGAGGTTTACCACAAGTCCCAGGTATTGCAGAATGCGCCTGGTGCGGTTCAGGGAGATCTGAGCCTCCGACTGGGTTGGAGCTCGGATGAGCCAGTAGTCCAGATATGGAAAGACAAATATTCCCAGAGTGCGTAGAAATGCAGCAACTATTGCCATGCATTTGGTGAACACTCTTGGAGCAGAGGCTAGACCGAAAGGAAGCACTCTGTATTGGTAATGTTTTCCCTGGAACAGAAAACGTAGGAATTTTCTGTGAGATGGATGGATGAGGACATGAGTGTACGCATCCTTGAGATCTAGAGAACAAAGCCAATCCTGACTCTGCAGGTATGGAAGGAGAGTGCCTAGAGAAAGCATCTTGAACTTCTCCTTGCATAGGAATTTGTTCAATTCTCTGAGATCTAGAATGGGTCTGTATCCCCCTGTTTTCTTTGGAATAAGAAAACAGGGGGAGTAAAACCCTGACCCCTGTTTAAGAAGAGGAACTTCTTCTATGGCCCTCTGGGCCAGAAGGGTAGTCATCTCCTGATCCAGAAGGTCGAGGAGGGAGAATTGAAGTGTCTCACCATGGTGTAGGGAGGAAGGTCTGAGAAATGAAGTTTGTAGCCCTCTCTTATGATGGAGAGGGTCCACTGCTCTGATGTGATTTGCTCCCATCTGGGAGCAAAATGAGCTAGCCTTCCTGGAATGGTGAGAGGTTCTGGCTGTTGTAGAGCCAGAAAGGTTAAGTTCTCTAGTATCAAGTCAAAAACCCTGAGGGGGTTGGGACTGTTGAGTTGTGGCAGCCCCTGCAGGTTTAGGCATGGCCTGTTTAGGTTGCTGACGCTTAGTAGCAAAGCGACCTGTAGAAGATTGTTGGCCAGAAGTGGAAGGAAATCTGCTTCTTTTGTAAAAAGGCTTTTTGAAAGGTTTTTTCTTGGCTGGAATGGAGGTTTACTTGGAAAGTCTATCCAGAGCAGAATTCTCTGCATCCATTTGAGTGGCTTTTGAGTGGCTTTTATTTGCCACTCTTTGCCAAAGAGATTTTCACCCGTACAGGGCAGATTTCCTAAGCCATCCTGAAACCAGGGTTCTAGATCAGAAGCTTGGAGCCAAGCAATTCTGCGAGCAGCTATGGCAATGCCTGAGGCTCTGCTGGCACCTTCAAAGGAGTCAAAGGCTGCCCTGTTGGAAAACTTTGAAATGTCTTGAGTATGCTTAAGCCAAAGGAGGAACTCATCCCTTCTATCCTCTGGAATAAAAGGGAGAAAGTTGTGCAGCTTTTGTGCAACTTCCTTTAGAAACATACCCATATAAAGGCTATATGAGTTGATTCTGGCAATAAGCATGCTGGCTTGGAAGATTTTCCTACCAAAAGCATCCAAGGTCCTGCATTCTCTTCCTGGAGGAGCAGAAGAGTGTCTTTTGGTACTCTTTATCCTTTTCATAGCTGACTGCACCACAATGGAGTGGTGAGGAAGCTGAGTTTTCTGAAATCCAGGACAAGGAGGGACACGGTACATAGTGTCCAATCTGCGAGAATGAGGAGAAAGGGTGAGAGGAGTCTCCCATAAGTCAATCATATGTTCATGAAGAATTTCATGAATTGGCAAGGTGACTGCCTCTCTGGGAGCCTTAGAGTATCCTAGAATATCTAATTTTTTTGCTCTAGGCTCTGCTTCAGAGGTTACTGAAATAGAGAGTCCTTTAGCCACTTCTATTATGAAGTCTTGAAAGGACAAATCCTCTGGAGGAGACATTCTCCTTTTTGGAGAAGTAGGCTCCTCAGGAAGGGTAATGGATACTTCAGGAGACTCATCTGATGAATCAGAATCATCAGAGGAATCTAAGTATCGTCTGCCCCCTTCCAACGATCGATACGCGTATCGATCGGTACCGACATCGGGCGTCCCCGGTACCGGATCGGTACCGAGAAATAGCCCTGGACAAGGAGCCGGAGTCAGTATCCTGGCCGATGTCGATGCAGTCGGTACCGGCGCTGGTACCGACAACGGGACTCGTTGCGGTACTGTCGGCGTCGCAGCTTTAATAAAAGCCATTATAGCCTGCTGCATGGATTGAACAGTCTAATCCATGGACGCCACGACTGCCTGGATGTCGGTACCGGGAGAAAGTGCCGGTACCCCAGAGCAGTCTAACAGGTGATCGGTCGAGGCCGTGCCATTGATGTCAACCTGTAACCCCATAGGAGGAGCTTTGGAAGCCGGAGCTTGCCGCCGGGGTTGTTTGGCTGGGGCAGGATCCTCGAGGGCAAGCCCGGAGGCATCTCGATGCTTAGAGGGAGATTTGCCCTTCGAGGACCTGCTAGGATTATGTTTGGTTACCTGAGACCCATCAGGAGAGGAAGACCTGGAAGATGTCGATGCCACCGCCGGTGCATCCATGGGAAACAGCACATGGAGCTTGGCTGCTCGGTTCTGTAACCCTCGTTTAGACATTAGAGAGCAGGACTGGCAATCCGGAATGGAGTGTTCAGGACCCAAACATTTAAGACACCATTCATGGGTATCTGTAACAGGAATTGTACCGCTACACTTAGTGCATTTTTTGAACCCGGAGGCTGGTTTTTCCATGAGGGAAAAATTTCTTGTGGGCCTGGAGGCCTAAGAAGAAAAATACACCAAGTGAGGAAAAAAAAAAAAAAAATATATTTTTTTTTAGAAAGAAAAGAAAAGAAAAGACCAGCGGTACCGGTCCGGCGTCGGGGAAGGCAGACACGCGACCAAAGAAATAAATTAAAATAAAGAACTTCTTCAGCGATGACAGGAACACGACCTGCTGGCTCCACGGAAAAGAAGAACTGAGGAGAGTTGGTTAGGAAAGGCGGGAAGGCAGCGCGCAGGTGCTGTGGGATGCTCCCAAAAGCTTTCCTTTTTGGGAAGCTGGGGAGCGTTCCCGCGCAGGCTCCGTCGGTACCGACGTACCCATATGTGAGGACTCATTCCTGCTTGTTCCTGGAGATTCAGTCCTCACATATGGGTGACATCGACGTCGATGGAGCCCCTGCGGAGCATTTCCCCAGCTTTCTATGCATGCGCGGTCCCCTTCCTGCCTAAAGGTGCCATCTTGCTCAGTCAAATGACATAGCTAAAAAACAGCACACAAAAATGTTAAATAAACTATGTACAACTGCAACTCCCAGGGGAGGAGGGAGGGTTGTGAGGACTGATTCCTGCTGCTTCTGGAGAACACCTGTTACAGGTGAGTAACTACTCTTTCTCCAGGACCAAGCAGGAAGTCAGTCCTCATATATGGGTGACTCCCAAGCTCTGGGCTACCAAGGAACCCAGGCTGAACAAGAGAACTCCCTCTAGTCCCAGCATCAAAGAAAGGCTTTTCACTGAAAGAACCTCCACCGGTAGCCCAACAGAGGGCTGGAGGGCAGGAGTTGCCTAAACCTCAAAGAGATTCCGGAGTACTGCCTGGCCAAAAGCACTGTCCCTACGGGACTCCCTCTCCAGGCAGTAATGAGCTGCAAAAGTCTGGCTTGAGGACCAAGTTGCAGCCCTGCAGATGTCTGCCAAAGGTACAGAGCGGAGATGAGCTACTGAGGCAGCCATTGCCCTGACACGATGGGCCGTGACCCGACCCTGCAAGGGAAGGTCAGCCGCCCTGTAAGCCCAGGTGATACAGTCAGCCACCCATATGGACAAGGTACGCTTGGACACAGCTAACCCCAAATTATTAGGGTCAAAAGAGATGAAGAGCTGAGTAGCCCTTTTATGTCCTTGCGTACCGTCAAGGTAGAAGGATAAGGCCCTCCTACAGTTCAGGGTATGCAGGACCGCTTCAGCCTGGCTTGCATGAGGCCTAGGGAAGAATGTTGGAAGAACCACCTCCTGGTTGAGGTAGAAAGAGGAGACAACTTTAGGGAGGAACTTTGGATGAGTCCTAAGGACTACCCTATTCCTATAGAAGCGGGTGTAAGGCCTGTCACAGATTAGGGCCTGAAGCTCACTCACCCGTCTGGCCGAAGTTAAGGCTACCAGGAAGAGTGTCTTCCAGGAAAGGAAGCGGAGAGGACAAGTAGCCATCGGCTCAAAAGGTGGGCGAGTCAGTTGCTGCAAGACCACATTCAACTCCCTCTCAGGGGCTGGAGGACGGACAGGAGGCTTGAGCAAGAGCAAACCTCTGAGGAACCGGGACACCAAGGGGTGAACCGATATAGAGTGTCCCTCCACCAGTGAGTGGTGAGCTGCTAGAGCTGAGAGGTGGACCCGAACAGAATTGGACTTAAGGCCATGATTGGATAAATGCAGCAGGTACTGAAGCACCACTGGTACAGTACAGGAGAAAGGATCTTCTGTACGCAGCTGACACCACACAGAAAACCTCTTCCACTTCAGGGCATAGGTCTTTCTAGTGGACTTCTTTCTAGAGGCCAGGACGACCTCCTCAACTTCAGGAGGTAGGCCCCAAGGAGCCAAAACTACCCTTGCAGCTTCCAGGCCATCAAATTGAGAGATTTGAGATTGGGGTGCAGAAGAGACCCCTGGTCTTGAGAAAGAAGGTCGGGCTGCAACCCTAGAGGTAGTGGAGTGTCCACTGCTAGCTGAAGCAGAAGTGGGAACCAAGGTTGTCTCGGCCACCTGGGGGCTACCAGAAGGACCGAGGCCTGGTCCTTCAGAACTTTGAACAGGGTTCGGGCCACCAGAGGCGTGGGAGGAAACGCATATAGGAGAGGCCTTGGGACCAGGAAATCAGAAAAGCATCTGCTGCTATTCTCAGAGGATGCGGTTGCCTGGAGCAGAACTGGGGCAGCTGTCTGTTCAGGGGACTGGCAAAGAGATCTATGGATGGAAGTCCCCATCTCAGGAAGATCTTCTGAACTACCAAGGGATGGAGCTGCCACTCGTGTGGCTGCAGAATTCTGCTCAACCTGTCTGCTAGGTAATTTTCCTGGCCAGGGAGATAAACCGCCTTGAGCAACATGTTGTGCCGGAGCGCGAACAAGCAAAGGTCCTGCGCCTCCTGACAAAGAAGCCTGGACCCAGTGCCTCCCTGTTTGTTCACATAAAACATGGCTACCCGATTGTCTGTCTGCACTAAAACAGATTGGTGGGCCAGGGTTTGAGAGAAAGTCTTGAGGGCTAAGCAAATAGCCCGAAGCTCCAGTAGATTGATCTGCTGCTGGGCCTCCCAGGGAGACCATAGGCCCTGAGTGCACTTGCACAGACAGTGTGCTCCCCAGCCCTGTAGAGAGGCATCGGTGGTCAATACCACTGTGAACCCAGGTGGCTGAAAAGGCATCCCTTCCAGTAAGTTGGGGGGATGCAGGCACCAACGTAGGGAGTGCAGGAATGGTCTGGACACCCTTACTCTGTCTCTGAGGCTCCCTGTGGCCTGTGACCACTGAGTTCTGAGGCACCATTGCGCAGGCCTCATATGAAGCCTGGCATGGGGTGTGACATGTACTGGCCCAGAAGCCTCAGGCAGAGCCTGGCGGAGACCAGTGACCTGCTGAGAAACTGGTTTGCCAAGGTCATCAGTCTTTGGGCTCTGTCTTCTGGCAAGAAAGCTTTTGCCTGCAGAGAGTCTAGTCTTGCCCCTATGAACTCTAAGTTTTGGGAGGGGAGCAAAGTGGACTTTGCAAAGTTTATGACAAACCCCAGATGCTGCAGCAGAGAAATCGTTTGGAGGGTGGCTTGCCTGGCCTCCTGGCACATCTGACCCCTGATGAGCCAGTCGTCCAGATAGGGGAAGACAAAGATACCCTGATTTCTCAAGTAGGCCGCCACCACTGCCAGGCATTTGGTAAAGACTCTGGGGGCGGAGGTGAGGCCAAATGGCAGCACCCTGTACTGATAATGGTTTCCTCCCACAATGAACCTGAGGTACTTTCTGTGGTCTGGATGAATAAGGATGTGAGTGTACGCATCCTTTAGATCTAAAGAGCATAGCCAATCTCCCTGCTGGAGGTAGGGCAGAAGTGTTCAAAGAGTAAGCATCTTGAACTTTTCCTTCTGTAAGAACTTGTTGATATTTCTGAGGTCGAGAATAGGCCTGAGATCCCCTGTTCTCTTTGGTACTACGAAGTACCTGGAGTAAAACCCGTGACCGTGGAGGTGGGGAGGCACAGGCTCCACCGCCTGATCTCGTAACAGACACTGGAGCTACTGCAGGAGGAGGGCTGTATGGAGAGGAGGCCTTGGAGGCTCTCCTGGAAAATAGGGAGGAGGCAACTGATGAAAATGAAGCAGGTAGCCCTTTTGGACTATGCTTAAGACCCAGTTGTCCCCTGTAATGGGTGGCCAACGGTGGGCAAACAGGGCTAGGTGACCTCCTATGCAGGGATGGGACAGCAGAGATGGAGAGGCTATGCCTTGGGAGTCACTGCTCCATGTTATTGTTCATGAAAAGTTAATTATACATAGTTATGAAAAAAAAAACACTGTTCCATGTAAAAACCATGTTCATTATATGTTAAATGTAAACCGCCTTTGATCTTTGGAAAAAGCGGTATAGAAGAAAAGCATAAATAAAAATAAAAATAAATAAAAAACCCCACCGTGCTGAGTAGGAGCAGGAGCCGGAGGCTTGGGGGCTTTCTGCCTACGGGGCCCATGTCCCTGCCCCTTGGCCTGCTGACCCTGTGGGGGAGCGGGGGAGGCCTGTTAAGATGGGAACTGTTTGTAGGCAGTCGCCTTCCTCGGGTAAAAGGGCTTTTTACCCGAGCCCTTCTTTTTGTGTGAAGGGGCAGAGGTCTTTCGAGACAGCCTTGTCCTCCTGAGGTGCTCGGTCTCGAGCTCAGCAGCCTTCTCGGCCATGGGCTTGCCAAAAAGGTTTTCACCTCGGCAAGGGACATCGACCAACTTGTCTTGAACCCATGGCTTGAGGTCCGATGACTGCAGCCATGCCTGGCGTCGAGCCGCGATGCCGGCAGCTGCAACCCGGGCCAAGGCCTCGAAGCCATCGTAGGCCGCTCAGGACATGAACTTAGAGCATACCAGGATCCCCGAAGACAAGGACTTGAACCTCTGCAAAGCTTCCCTAGAGAGACCAGCAGAGAACCCGGCAAGCTCTTTTGCTAGGTCCCGCAAGTACATGCCCATGAACAGCTGGTAAGACTGGACACGGCAAGCAAGCATCAAGCCCTGGAAGTACTTTCTGCCGAACGCATCCAGGTTCCTGGCCTCCCTGCCAGGGGGCACCGCGGAGTGCATCTTCTGACTGTTCAGACGATGCATGGCCGATTCCACCACCATGGAATGGTGCGGTAGCTGCGCCTTTTGAAACACAGGGCTCTTATGGAGTCGATAAATGGAATCGACCCGCTTGCTCAGAACCGGCGCCGAGGCCGGTGCCTCCCACATCCAGAAGAGGAGCCGTTCCAGCATCGGAGGAACCGGCACAGTAAAGGCCTCCTTCGTCATACTGGAGGGCCTCGAGCTCTTCGGCTCGAGGCTCCTCCTCGGGATCCGCCGGGATTGCCAAAGCAGTGGCCATATCCCGCACGAACTCCGAGAACCAGGTATCCTCCGGAGGGGACCTACTCCGGGGCTCAGACTGCGGTGAGTCCGATGGGACGCACCGAGTCTTGAAGGTATCGGGGGACTCCTTATCCTCTGTCTCCTAGGCGGACTTGTCCGAAGAGGAGTCGGGCTCCGACCGCGCGGGGCCCGGCAGCGCCCGCTCTGACGCCGAAGGCACCGGCGTTGATGCCCTCGGTCCCGATCGGGAGGTCAAGGGTGACCGCGATCGAGGACGACCTCGAGCCTTCATGATCTCGAGTATCGGCTCGGTCTCCGGGGTCGACTTCGAAGTCGATGTCCCGGTGGTCGGGGCAGATGCGCCAGCGAGGCTGGCCATCAGCACCCGCTGCTGATCCATGAAGGCAGACAGTCTGCACTCCAAGGCTGTCATCCTTAGACCCAGCTCAGGAGACTCAGCAGCTGCCGACTCAGGCCCCGGCAGCGCCTGGCCCGACGTCGGCTCCCTGGGAGGAGAGTCCTCGAGGACAACAGGACTTACGTGTCCAGCAGACTCCAGCTCCATCCGGGGTACTTTTGACCGCTTCTCCTGTTCCACGGGCCCGGGACGGCGGTCTGAGACCTAGCCCTCGAGGAGCCAGGGACCTCCTCCGACGCCGCCCTCGCGAGCCGCTTCTTCCTCTTTCGCTCTCGCTCGGGGGACCCCCGACGATGCTCGGGGTCAGACTCCCGAGACGTCGAGGCCTCAGATGAGGTCCGGGCCCGGCTGGAGGCCGAGTCGGAGAAAAACTTTTCCTTCTGGTGCTGACGACTTCGAAGTGCCTTAGTGGACATTTTCCCACACGGTCCACAGATCTTAGGATCATGATCAGGACCAAGGCACCGAAGACAGCAGTCATGTGTATCGGTGAGAGACATTAGTTTCTTGCACCGATCACACTTCTTAAAACCACTGGAAGCCATCGGGGAAAAAAGAGCCCCCACAAGGTCAAAGGACCGGCCTTCCAGGGAAAAGGAAAAAAGGGCGCGAACGCCTGCCACGAAGGGCAAAAACCGAAAAAATAAGATCGGGCTCGATACCGGTGTACCGAACCCGGCGAGAAGGGGAACCGGCGTTGAACCGGACAAAAACCACAAAGAAAATCACAAGGAATAGACGAAAAAATCTATTTTCCGGGTGAACTAGGACACACGTCCAAAGGGCTCCACGGAAAAAGAGAGACTGAGCAAGATGGCACCTTAAGGCGGGAAGGGGACCGCGCATGCGTGCAGTATTCCCAAAGGCTTTCATAGAAAGCTGGGGAAATGCTCCGCAGGGGCTCCATCGACGTCGATGTTACCCACATGTGAGGACTGACTTCCTGCTTGGTCCTGGAGAAAGAGCTTCTACCCGGGGCAACGTTTGTACATAAAGCATAGTTACTCACCTGTAACAGGTGTTCTCCAGGGACAGCAGGAATCAGTCCTTACATATGGGTGACATCGGCACCGACGGTCTGAGCAGAGCAGTTCCCCAGCTTTCAAAGAAAGCTTTTGGGAATACCACCATGCATGCGTGGTCCCCTTCCCGTCCAAGGGTGCCATCTTGATCAGTCAGATGACATAGCTCAGGCAAGGATAAAAAAATACCAAGAAGAGTGGGCAACTCCAAGGTGAGGTGGGTGGGTTGTGAGGACTGATTCCTGCTGTCCCTGGAGAACACCTGTTACAGGTGAGTAACTACGCTTTCTCCAGGAACAAGCAGGAAGTCAATCCTCACATATGGGAATCTCCAGCTACAGACTACTGAAGACCTGTAGAAAAGTGCCACGGTGAGCCGTGAGCAGACACTGGTAACCGAAGACAGCCCAAGGACCCCGAGTCCCAGAAAGACCAAACTCCTGGTAGCCGCAGAAGAAGGATCGGAGACCTGGAGTTGCCTCAACCCCAAAAAGATTACAGAATACGGCCTGGATGAAGGTACTTTGACTACATCAGGTTCTATGAGGGGAGCTCCATGAGAAGTTATGTCCTGGTGCTATTAACAAAGATACTCTCAGATGACAATTTGGTGGTATGTCAAATAGATGGAGTTTGCACCCATGAAGGATAATCTTAAGAACCAAGGAAGCCAGGTTTGAATCCCATTGTCACTGCTGGGTGAAGGGCCTAAATGTAACGCACCTTAAACCTCTGAAAAAGGTGCAAGCTACATCAAATTCCTTTTGCCTTTCCCTTTCCCTCTGCAATAACTGGAGATTATAAGGAGCAAACAATTTATGTAAAACCTTAGCTTCCATCCTACTGGAAGCTTTTCCTGGCACAGATATTGGTACCAGATTATGTTCTTGCAAAGACAGTCAAAATTCCAGTCTGGAGTTTGTCCTAGGAGCAGACTAGGGTATCTGAATCCTTTGTAGTCTGAGATGAGAGCATGTGTGACGTCGGCACAGACGGAGCCCTCATGGAAACATCTCCCCAGTTTTCAAAGAAAGCCTTTGGGAGATGCCACTATGCATGTGTGGTCCCCTTCCTGCCCAAGGGTGCCATCTTGCTCAGTCAAATGACATAGCTGAAGATAGCAAAATAAAAGAAGCAACTCCAAGGGGAGGAGGGAGGGTTGTGAGGACTGATTCCTGCTATCCCTGTAGAACACCTGTTACAGGTGAGTAACTATGCTTTCTCTGGGAACAAGCAGGAAGCCAATCCTCACATATGGGACTCTCCAGTTACAGGCTACCGGGAGACCCGTAGCAAAAATTGGGCCCCCTCAAGGGGAGCAGCAAGCAGCAGCAATTCAGTCTGGTATACAGACCACAGTAGGAGCCCTGTGTCTGATGAAACCAGCACTCCGGTAGCCTGAACACAGAAGGGTCGAAGGGTAGGAGTTGCCTAGACGCCGAAAAGATTACAGAGCACAGCCTGGCCGAAGGAGCTATCCCGTCAGGATTCTCTTTCTACGCAGTAATGAGCTGCGAAGGTATGGACTGAAGATCAGGTGGTGGCCCGGTAGATGTCCGCCATCAGGACAGAGCACAGATTTGACACCAAAGCCGCCATGGCCCAAACACAGTGTGCTGTGACACGACCATGCAGCGGGAGCTTTGCCTGCTCATAGGTGAGGGTGATACAGTCCACCACCTATGTGGACAGCATACGCTTAGTCACCGCTTCCCCCAGCCTGCTGGGGTTGTAGGAGATGAAGAGCTGGGAGGCTTTGCGGTGGTCCTGAGTGTGTTGGATATAGAAGGACAAGGCCCTCTTACAGTCCAAGGTGTGGAGGACTGTCTCCCCCCGACTGGTGTGAGGTCTCGGAAAGAAGTAGGGAATACCACCTCCTGGCTGAGATGGAACGAGGATACTACCTTCGGAAGGAATTTGGGGTGCGTGAGGAGCACTACCCTGTTCTTGTAGAACCTGGTGTAGGGTGCTTCAGCCACAAAAGCTTGGAGCTTGCTAAACCTGCGAGCAGAAGTGAGCACAACCAGGAAAATCACCTTCCACGAAAGGTAGCGAAGGTAGCAAGTAGCCAAGGGCTCGAATGGTGGACGGGTGAGCTGCCCCAACACCACATTGAGGTCGCAGTCGGTCGCTGGAGGGCGAACCGGGGGCTTAGACAGCCACCGGGCAGGAGAAAGGGTCAGCCCTTCGCTAAGCACACCAAGCTGAGAACCTCTGCCATTTGAAGGCATATGCCTTCCTGGTAGAGGCCTTACGGGAGGCCAGAAGAACATTCTCCACTCCACTACCCTCTAAGCAGCTAAGCCGTGAACGAAAGAGACCCCAGGTTGGGGTGTAGGAGAGAGCCCCCCTCCTGAGATAGAAGCCCTGGGGCAGTCTCCAAGGGGATGGAGGCTTCCACCACCAACTGCAGAAGCAGCGGGAACCAGGGCTGCCTGGGCCATCGGGGCTATCAAGATGAACGAGGCCTGTCGCAGAGGGTCTTGAACAAGGTCTTGGCAATCAGCGGCGGCGGAGGGAAGGCGTACATGAGGCCCCCCGACCATGGGACTAGAAATGCGCCTGCCGCCACCCTGGAGGGGTGAGCCTGTCGAGAGCAAAAGCGGGGCAACTGGAAGTTGTCCGGCTAGTGAACAGGTCCATCACGGGTTTCCCCTAGAGATGGAAGAGCTGGCATGCTACCTTGGGGGTCAGAAAACCCTGCTTAGCCTGTTGGCCAGTAGGTTGTCCTGTTCTGGCAGGTACACCGCTTTGAGGAAGAACCCCTGCCGGGCCGTATAAGAGCAGAGGGCCAGCGCCTCCTGACAGAGGGCATGTGACCCTGTGCTCCCTTGCTTGTTCACATAGAACATGGTCACCTGGTTGTCCATCTGGACCAGAATCGGCCGATGGCGGAAGCGATGGTCGAAGACTCTCAGAGTGAGATGAATGGCTCGAAGTTCAAGGAGATTGATTTGCTGGGTGCTCTCGTCTGACAACCAGCTGCCCTGAGTGTGGAGACTCTCGCAATGGGCTCCCCAGCCGAGTAGGGGGGCATCCGTGGTGAGGACCATCGAATGTCCGGGGCCTTGGAAAGGCACGCCCGTTTCTAGGTTCTGAGACAATTGCCACTAGATAAGGGAGTCCGCCAACTGGAGGGTCACCAGAACTCTGTCCCTGAGGCGACCCGTGGCCTGGGATCACTGGTCCCGGAGACACCACTGCGCCGTTCTCATGTGGAGACGGACGCCTGGAGTGAGGTGGACCACGGAGGCCATGTGCCCGAGAAAGCGCAGAAGATGGCTGGCAGACACCAAGGGACGGTGTTGTATGTCCCGGGCCAGAGATCTGAGGCAATCTGCCCGGTCCGTGGGCAAAAAAGCCTTTGACTGGTGGGTGTCGAGCTTCGCTCCAATGAATTCCAGGTACTGTGTTGGAAGAAGGTAGGACTAGGGGGAGGTTATGGCGAAGCCCAAGTGCTGTAGAACCAGGATGGTGCATGCAGTGGCCTGCTGCACCTCAGACGCTGTATCCCCTTTTACGAGCCAGTCGTCCAGGTAAGGAAACACGAAGACCCCCTGAAGCCTAAGAAAGGCGGGCACGACTGCCAGGCATTTCGTGAACACCCTTGGGGCAGAGGCGAGACCGAATGGGAGCATCCTATAGTGAAAGTGCCTACTCCCTACTACGAACCACAGATACTGTCTGTGGTGTGGGTGGATTAGGATGTGAGTATAAGCATCCATGAAGTCTAAGGAGCATAGCCAGTCTCCCTGAGGGAGGTAGGACAGCAATGTTCCAAGGGAGAGCATCTTCAACTTCTCCTGCACCAGAAATTTGTTGAGGTTGTGCAGGTCGAGGATGGGCCTTAGGCCCCATCCTCTTTGGGACAGGGAAATATCTGGAGTAGAACCCCTTGCCCTGAAGGTGGTGGGCACCAGTTCCACAGCATTGTCCTCGAGAAGTCCTGCCAGTTCCTTCAGAAGAAGATCCTGGTGAAGGGGAGACCTGGGGGGCTCTCGCGGAAAATAAGGAGGAGGTGTCTGAGTAAAGCGGAGGAGGTAAGCCTCCCTGACCACTCTCAGTGCCCAGGCATCAGTAGTGATGTTTACCCACCTTGGGGCATAGAAGGTCAGTCGTCCCCCTGTGGGCTGCTGACCTCCTTGGGGAAGAGAGGCTATGCTGGAGTAGTCAAGAACTCCCCCCTGGCTGGGCCGGAGCTGGTGGCTGGGACTTCGGAGCCTTCTGCTTACGCGGGCCATACCCTTGTCCCTTGGCCTGCTGCCCTTGTTGGGGAGCTGGGGAAAACCTGAAAATGTGGGCAGTAACGGTAAGCAGCTCCCTTCCTCGGGTAAAAGGGCTTTTTACCCGAGCCCTTCAGTCGGGGAGGGGCAGCGGTCTTCTTAGAGAGCCTGGTCCTCGTCATGAACTCGGTCTCCAGCTCGGCAGCCTTGTCGGTCATGGGCTTGCCGAGGAGGTTTTCTCCCTGGTAGGGGACATCGACCAACTTTTCTTGGACCCATTGCTCAAGGTCGGACAACTGGAGCCAAGCCTGGCGGCATGCATTGATACCTGCCGTGGCTACCCGGGCCGCCGACTCGAATCAGTTATAGGTTGCTCGAGACAAACTTGGAACATTCACGGACAGCCTTGGACAGGCTCCTGAAGCGCTGCAAGGGTTCCTTGGCGAGACCAACTGAGAAAACGGCGAGTTCCTTCGCCAGATCCCTTAGATACATGCTCATGTACAACTGGTAGGCCTGGACACAGCAAATGAGCATTGAGCCCTGGTAGCACTTTCTGAGTGCGTCTTCTGGCTCTTCAGCCGACGCATGGCCGACTACCACAACGGAGTTGTGCGGCAGTTGCGACTTCTGGAAGCCAGGGCTCCGGTGCACTCGATACATCGAGTCGAGCCGCTTGCTCACCACCGACACCAACACCAGCACCTCCCACATGTGGAACATGAGCTGTTCCAGGATGGGAGGAATGGGCACCATGAGTGATTCCCGAGGGGGAGCCTCGTACTGGAAGATCTCGAGCTCATCAGCCTGAGGGTCCTCCTCTGACTTGGTCGGGAATGCCAGGGCCTTAGACATGTCTTTGACAAAGTCTAAGAATCCCATGTCCTCCGGCGCAGAACCTCTCCGAGGTTCCGAGACTGGGGAGTCTGAGGGGACATTGCAGTGTTGAAGGGTATCTGGGGACTTGTTGTCCTCCGTCTCCCACTCGTAGTAGTCCGAGGAAGACTCAAGGGTGCGCTGCTCCACTGGCCTCAAGGGGCCCAATGCCACATGGTCTGCCCCCGGCAGGGGGGACATCGGGGACAACCTTGGGCCTCTCGAGCGGGACACCGAGCGCAACCTCGGCCAAGGATCGACTTGAGGTCACAAGACCTTGAGGATTGGATCGGACTTTGGGGACGTCTTCAACGTTGAACGCCTGGTGGTCGGGGTGGAGGAACCAGACGTGTTGGACAACAGCGCCCGCTGCTGGTCCAAGAAGGCAAACTGCATTCCAAGGCCGTCATTCTGGACTCCAGGCCAGAAAGCTCCGCAGCCTTCGGCGCAGGCACTGAGGAATTCAGGCCCAACGCTGGCTCCCCCGAAGGGGAATCCTCGACAAGGATAGCCTTCGAAGATTGAGGCCGGTCTGCCGCCAGATCCTTCCGAGGGACCTTCACTGGTCGCTCCTTCTCCAAAGACTCAGGCAGGCGCCTGGGGCTGTGGGACCAGGCCCGAGAGGAACCCCGTCTGTCGGAGCCATCCAGGGCCACCGCCTTCGAGGGTTTCTTCTTCCTCCTGTGTTCCCTCGAGGGGAACCCCCTCTCTGAGGACCCCCTATGGTACTTGGGTTCGGAGACCTCCTCCCAAGATGTAGGTGCCTCAGACGAGGCCCTGGCCTTCGGAGGCATCGGGGAGTCAGGGAAAAACCTATCGTGCTACTGCTGGCGGCACTTCAGGGCCTTGCTAGACATCCGTTTGCATAAGCTGCAGGCTGCCGGGTTATGGTCTGGCCCAAGGCAACGGAGACAGAAGTTGTGTGTGTCAGTTAAGGACATTAGCCTAGCACACCGATCACACTTTTTGAATCCACTGGTAGCTATAGAGGAAAAAAGAACTCCTGCAAGGTTGAAGACCCTCCGAGCTGCCAGCGGGAAAAAAAGGCACGAAGGCACCCAGAAAGAACAAACACACAAAAATGAATCAAACTTGATGCCGAGGCACCAAGATCGGTAGGCGGGAAGAGTACCGGCGCGATACCGGAGACGAGTTAGGAACTCGAGAAGAAAAAAAATCAACTTTTTCCAGAGGAAAGACAGATGACGTCTGAAGGGCTCTGCGGGAAAAAAGGAGACTGAGCAAGATGGCACCCTTGTGCGGGAAGGGGACCACACACGAGTGGTGGCGGCATCTCCCAAAGGCTTTCTGTGAAAGCTGGGGAGATGCTTCTGCGAGGGCTCCGTCGGTGCCGACATCACCCGTATGTGAGGAGTGACTTCTGGCTTGTTCCCGGAGAATCACTGTACCTGATAATCTGCGAGTGCCTTTTCAAAAAGTAGGTTTTCAAATTTGTTTTCAAATTTTTCACAGATGATTCCATCCGGATATAGTCAGGGAGCGAATTCCATAAATGAGGAGCCAGAAAGTAGAATGCTGATCTATGTGTAGACTCAAGATAAGCAAGGGAGGATTGATGGAAGAACCAAATGATTTAAGTATTACGACCAAAATGTTCTTGTAGGGCCTCCGACATCTGCCTCCCACCATCATCATCAGCTCTCCCCAGCCGGGGATAGAGCCTCCGACAGTAGGAGGAGCAGCCGCACGATCCAGGCCCAATCGGGGCTCAAAAGGGGACTTTAAAAGTTCGCGCCGAACAGCGCGCCCGCGCCTTGCGGGCCCGCACCAGAGGGCCTCGCCAGAGGGCTCTTTGGCGTGGCCCTTAGGCAGTGGCCCCACAGCCTTTCAAAAACGAAGGCAAACTGCACACCCACATTGGAACCTGTCACCCTCAACAGAAAAAAACTCCCCCAAGCAACAAGACGACTGAGAAATCTCTCAAATGATCCACTTCTCCTCCTCAACCAAACAGCACCTTCTACGACGATTCCTCATCGCAGTATCCAGCAATTACAAGCACAGCAGAGCTCCTCCAGGGTCCAGCTCATGAATCTCATCCCCTCCACTGAAATTCAACTACAGCAAGTATACCCTCTACAAACCCTATCAAACTAACTCTCTATCCCACAACTACTGTTACCAATTGCAGGTCATTAATTACTGTAACATTACATTCCACAGAACAACTTGAACTACTTTAATGCTACATCACACCTCAATTACTGTTGTCAGTAGCTGCAATATACTACAACTGTGCTCGGTATAAGTCTCCAACTATTACTGTTACTGTTGTCAGTATAAACCCTCCAGTTCTTACTGCTACCAGTTAAATCATATCTAGATACTGTATACCAATCATAGCTAGTTACAGCATCTCAATCTATTACTGTTGTCAGTATAAATCTCACAACTGTTGCTGTTGGCGGCTGCTGTTACTGTTGACAGTTACTGTTGCTGTTGACAATTGCTGTTGCTGTTGACTGTAACAGTTGCTGTTGCAGTTAACAGTGCTGTTGACAGTTACTGTTGCTGTTGACAATTACTGTTGCCGTTACTGTTGTCAGTATAAGTCTCCCAGCTATTACTGTTACTGTTGTCAGTATAAGTCTCCCAGCTACTACTCAGATGTCAGTATAAGTCTCACAGCTATTACTGTTAACAGTTACAACACAGTTAGTTACTGTAATCAATAGATAACAATTGGTGCCTATCACTGCTATCAGTAGCTCCACACTTAAATAACTGTTCTCACTAACTTAATCACAACTCATTACTGTTGCCAGTAACGATTCTGATTTATTAGTGTTACCAGTCAGTATATTTACCTCACCGAAACAATATATCAACTTCGTAGGTTCCTCAACTGCAACAAAATATATTGCTCAATATATATGCTTCATTAAAAATTCATATCATAACAATCCCTCTACCGCTAAATCTATATTACCTTGGATTAACTCCATAATAATGACTCTCACAAGACCTCAGACCACCATTCTCTTCACTATACTTATTCTCCAATTAATCCACAACATATACACACACAAAACAAACTACGCAACACACAACACTATCCCTATTATACACAATCCATACAGAAATACATTACAAGCACACAATTACACACCTAACCCAACCCACCGAGTCCACCCCCATAGACCTCACTCAAGATTGATACAAATAAATCTGCAACCACCTAACGATACAAACACCACTTCTAACACACACCCCTCTAGAAAATTTATCCTTATAAATGCCAGATCCATAAAAAATAAAATACCAATAATCAATGACTTAATCATAGACGAAAATCCTGACGTACTCCTCATCACCGAAACCTGGCTAACCCCCACCGATACAATCATAATAAACCAACTCAATATACAACAATATGACCTTTTCTCCTGCCACAGAGAAGCGAAAAGAGGAGGTGGAACCCTCATCCTCGCTAAAAAAGATCTCCAATACACCCTAACAGATATAAACAACTTAGAGGGTCTAGACATCATCAGTATAGAAAATAAAACCCTTGCACTTTCCCTTATCTACAGACCCCCCTCAGCTGACCATAAAAACCTCACCCCTATCCTAGAACTTGCTTGCACAGCCTCCCTAAAAAAACCTCGTATCATACTAGGAGACCTGAACCTACCTTCAATCAATCCACAACACACGACAAATTTCATAGACACCATGACAGAAATGGGCTATATGCAGATCATACACACCCCCACACACATAAAAGGAAACACCCTAGACCTCATTTTCATCCCTGCACCACTCAATAAACATCAACTCCATACCCCTCCAACATTAACCAATGTACCATGGTCAGACCATCATCTAATAACTTTTAACCTCATCACTCTCACAGCACCCTCCAACACCACACCAGCTATTCCTCCACACAAATCCCGCTTTACCCACTTTAACAAGGATACATTCCTAAATGAAGTAATACCTAAGCTCTCAACATACACAACCAACGTCAACGAATTAACAGACCAATGGAACACAACTATAAAGAGTGCAGCAACTCCCACCCAGCTCACACAGAAACAACCTTCAAAAAGATCTGAAAAATGGTTTACTAAAAACCTCTCTACTCTAAAAAAAACTACTGAGAAAACAAGAGAAAATATGGAGAAGAGTAAAATCTGATGACAACAAAGCCCAATATCTCTCACTACTCAATATATACAAAGACGCAATCAAATCTAAAAAAGATTACCACTCTAAAGTGATAAATATGGCGATCAACCGCCCAAGAGAACTATTTAATATCGTAAAATCCCTTACCAAAACCCAAACACCAGAACCAGATCACCTAGACATAAATGTACAAACCTTAGCCACACACTTTGCTGAGAAGCTAAAAAATAGAACTAACATCCAAACTATAACACTGCACTCAGACCCAAAACAACCAAATAAATGGACAACCTTTCACGAAATCGACCAAAGGCACCTCCTCAATGTCATAACAATGATCAACACTACAACTTCCCCCTTGACCCATGCCCAGTTTCATGGATAAAAGCCTCAAAAACTGAACTCGCTGTACATATCCAACCGATAGTGAATCAATCCCTAGCTCAAGGCTTAATGCCAGATCCTCTAAAACTCACCTCCATACGACCCATCTTAAAAAACAACAAATTAGACCCAAAGGACCCAAACTCATATAGGCCCATAGCCAGCATACCATTCGTAGCTAAAATAATTGAAAAAATTATACAACTCCAACTCCAAGACCATATTGACTCTCATGCCCCCCTTGACTCCCACCAATTTGGATTCCGCCCATCTCACGGGGTAGAAACCCTACTAATAACATTGTTGGACAACCTCATTAAAGGCACAGATAACAATCAAGGATTCCTCCTCATTTTCATAGATATATCAGCCACAATACATTAATTAACAGACTCCAAGATCTGGGAATCAGCGGGACAATCCTCCAATGGTTCATCTCCAATCTCATATATAACCCACCGAGTAATACACATTCAACTAGGCCAAAACACATCAGAACCCTTCACACAAGGCCAAGGCATACCTCAAGGCTCCGCTCTCTCAGCCCTCCTTTTCAACATTTACCTCCAACCTATCACAAATATATTCAAAAAATACAAAGTTAACCATTATATTTACGCTGACATCATGCTCACCCTCCCAATTACCACAAACAACCCCACATACCAGAATATGTCTGATTGTATCAAAGAAACAGACTCCTGGCTTGAGAATAACCACCTCAAAATCAATTTGAAAAAAACGGAAGCAATGTTTGTCGCAAGAAAACCAAACACAACCTTCCCTGAAACCATCACAATAAACAACACAACAATCCCAATCAAGAAAGAGGTGAAATACCTAGGAATAATACTAGACCATACCCTCAGTATGATCCCTCACATAAAGCAAACAGTTAAGACAATATTCTTCAAGCTAAAAACCATATAACACTTAAGACCACTCCTAGACTCCCATGATTTCAGATCGGTCATCAGTACACTCATCACTCCTCACTTTGACTATTGTAATAGTCTCCTAAACGGTCTACCACTAGCAAACACTAACCTCCTCCAAAGAGCCCAAAATATCTGCGCTCGCGTAACAACAAAAGCTCGCCTGACAGACCACATAACTCCCATCCTATTTGAACTGCACTGGCTCCCCATAAATAGCAGAATAACATACAAAATAATCATAACCACATTTAAACTCATCAATGACATCTCACCATCACATCTAACCACCCTCTTGCAAGCCCCACCAGAACACAGAACTAGAAGACAAAACGCAACATACTCGTTAGGCATACAAAATACTATCCGTAAAACAAAAAAAACTACGAGCTCTAGAGCCTTCTCATATGCTGTCCCCGCCCTCTGGAACAAACTACCTTTAAATCTTAGAATGATAAAAGACCTCCATCTCTTCAGGAGAGAACTTAAAACCCACTTATTCACAGAACACTTCACAAACACAATATACCTCTCAAACCCACCTTAAATGCAGACGTTTACACCGTAAACACATCAGAAAAGTCTAAATGAAACCCTACTGATGATTAAATCCAACAAATGTCTACCAATGCTACCTACTCTACTACTCCTGTATATAGTTGTTTACAATTAATAATATAGTTACTCAGAAAAATTGTTGATTTAAAAGTTGTTTGTAAATAATTTAAAATCTGTTCCATGTAAAACCTGTTCTGGTTACACTTGTTATATGTAAACCGCCTTTGATCGCTGGAAGAGGCGGTATATAAGAAAGTTTTAAATAAATAAATAAGGAATCAAGAATCAGGACAAGGAGTGAATAAATAGGTAGAAAAAGGTGAGCCAGCTGATATAGTGTATCTAAATTTTTAGAAAGCCTTTGACAAGGTCCCTCATGAGAGACTCTTGGCAAAATTAAAAAGTCATGAAATTGGAGGCAGTATAGTATTGTGGATCAGGAACTGGTTAAAAGAAAGCAAGCAAAGAGTAGGGCTAAATGGCCAATTTTCTCAATGGAGAAAAGTAAAGAGTGGAGTACTGCAGGCATCTGTGCTGGGCCCACTGCTTTATAAAGTATTCATAAATGACCTGGAAATGAGAATAACGAGTGAGGTGAACAAATTTGCAGATGACACAAAATTATTCAAAGTTGTTAAAACCCAAGAGGATTGTGAAAAATTGCAAGAGGACCTTGATAAATTGGAACAATGAATGTCCAAATGGCAGATAAAATTTAATGTGGACAAGTACAAGGTTATGTGCCTCGGAAAGAACAACCCAAACTTTGGTTACACAATGCAAGGTACCACCTTAGAAACTACCACACAGGAAACAGATTTAGGCATCATCGTGGACAAAGCATTGTTACTCACCTGTAACAGGTGTTTCTCCAAGGACAGCAGGAATCAGTCCTCACATATGGGTGACGTCAGTGCCAACAGAGCCCGCGCGGAGCATTTCCCCAACTTTCAAAGAAAGCCTTTGGAACATGCTACCACACATGGTGGTCCCCCTTCCTGCCCAAGGGTACCATCTTGCTCAGTCAGATGACATAGAACAGCAGTAAAAATAACACAAGGTAGGGAGGCAACTCCCAGAGGAGGAGGAGGAGGGAGGATTGTGAGGACCGATTTCTGCTCTCCTCTAGGTTGAGGTGGAAAGGAGACACCAGCTTCGGGAGGAATTTGGGGTGCGTGTGGAGTACTACCCTGTTCATTCTTATAGAACCTTGTATATGGTCGATCCACCATCAGGGCCTGGAGTTCACTCACTCTTCGAGTGGACATGAGGGCCACCAGAAAGGTCACTTTCCAAGACAGGTACCGCAGGTTGCAAGTGGCCAGGGGCTCAAAAGATGGTCTGGTGAGCTGGGAGAATGCCACATTGAGATCCCATTCTGCCGCTGAAGGTGGAGAGCAATCCTTGATCCCAGAGGTCAGCAACTGGAACTATTGAAGAGATTTCCCGTCAAGCCCTGCTGTAAATCTGAACAGATCCTGGGTTAGAGCCTTTATGTACAGTTCATAGGCTTGAATCCAGCAAACCAGCACGGAGCTCTGGTTAACTCTTATGCCTGAGGGCATCAAGGGCTCTAGCATCCCTTCCAGGAGGGACAGAGCAGTGGGTCTTCTGGCTCTTAATTTATGTATGGTTGACTTGACAACCATGGAGTTATGGGGGAGCTTGGAGCTAGTAGAACCCCGGGCCCTTCCGGATGCAGTACATAGCGTTGAGGCGCGGGCTCAACATTGGCACTGACACTGGAGTCTCCCACATTCTGAGTAGCAGCTACTCAAGGATCAGCTGCAAGGGCACTGTGAGAGTTTCCTTGGGTGGAGACTTGTACTGGAGGATCTCCAGTTCATCTGTGCGTGGATTTTCCTCCGCCTCTGTTTGCACCAAGAGAGCTCTGGCCATATCCTTGACAAAATCATGGAAGGCCACATCTTCCGGAGAGAATGGCGTTGGGGCGTTGGGGGAGATGGGTCCGAGCGAGTACCTCGGTGCCATTTGGTTTCTAGGGACATCTTGTTGTCGGTCTCCCACTTGGAGTCGAGAGGTGACGACGAGTCCGAGGCCCTGCGATTCATAACGACGAGGCCTGCGCCTTCCAGAGGACCGGGGGGGGGGGGGGGCGAGTCATGGAAACTGGTCAGGGAGGATCGGATGCTTGAGGAAAGGGACTGAGACCTTGACCAATGCTGATGGCTTACCCGAGGCCAATGGTGCTCAGAGTTTGGCTCGATGACCTGGGACGACCCCGCAGTCAGGGGCCCAGTCATTGGGGCAGATGATGTGGATGAACCAGCCATCATTGCCTGCTGCAGGGCCAGTATACCAGTGATGTTCTGCTCCAATACCACCATTCTGGTTTCCAAGCCAGAAAGCTCTGCAGCTTTCGGTTCAGGAACAGAGGATCTCGGGCTTGGTGCCGGCACTCTCGTGAGTGTCCCCTCGATAAGGACTATGGTCTCGAGAAACCTCACATGGTCTCCGCTGGCAGAGGAATCCTTCTTGACCACCTTGGTAAGGTGCTTCTCGGAGCTGCCCGAGTCCCTCTGGGTGGTTTTACTGGGTTTCTCTGGTGCAACCTTGGTGGACTTTGAGGATTTCTTCTTTCTTCTCTTGAGGTCCAGGGGCTTCTCGGTGGAGCCACCGCCGCAGGACTCAGAGGACGTTGGGGCCTCACGGGAAGTGTTGTGCTTGGAGCTCGGCGTCGGGGAGGTCAGTGCCGAGTCTGACCTGGGGAATAGTTTTTTCTGCTACTAAGACCTCTTTTTATTGGTCTTAGGCATCATGGCCTGGCACAGATCACAGGAGGTGCTGTCATAGTCCAGGCCCAGGCAGCGCAGGCAACAGTTATGGGTGTCGGTGACTGACATAGTTTGACTGCATCAGTCGCATTTTTCAAACCAAACAGGGAACATGGTGGGGAAACACCCGGACGGGGTCAACGATCCCCAGGTAAAAAAGGGTGCGAATGCCAGTCGAGGCAAGCCAAGATAAAAAAATGACAAAAGGAGCCGAGAACAGCACTAGTGCCGGCTTGAGCTTGGAAGAAGAACCGGTACGCAAACTGGGAAACTAACTTTTTAAAAGGATAATTAGCAAGGATTTTTCTGGGGAAACAGGACAGATGTCTGCTGGGCTCCGCAGAAAAAAAGGAGACCGAGCAAGATGGCACTCTTGAGCGGGAAGGGGACCAGGCATGCGTGGTAGCATGTCTTAAAGGCTTTCATTGAAAGCTGGGGAAATGTTCTGCGCAGGCTCCATCAGCACCATCACCCATATGTGAGTACTGACTTCCTGCTTGTTCCTGAAGAATACGTTGAAACCCCCCACCCAGTGTGTAGGAGTGGCCAATAAAGCAAATAGAATGCTAGGAATCATAAGGAAAGGAATGGAGAATAAAACAAAGGATATTATAATGCCTCTATATCATTCAATGGTGTGACCGCAACTTGAATATTGGGTGCAATTCTGGTCGCCGTATCTTAAAAAGGGTATAGCAAAATTAGAAAAGGTACAGAGAAGAGTCACCAAAATGGTAAAGGGGATGGAAAGATACACCTATGAGGAAAGACGTAAAAGGTTAGGACTCTTCAACCTGGAAAAGAGATGGATAAGGGAAATATCATAGAGGTCTATAAATTAATGAATGGAGTAGAACGGGTTAATATAGATCAGCTATTTATGACATCAAAATGTAGAAAGACTAGAGGACACGCAAAGAAGCTACAATGTAACTCATTTAAGGCTAACAACAGAAAAAGCATAGTTACTCACCTCTAACAGGTGTTCTCTAGGGACAGCAGAAACCAATCCTCACATATGGGTGACGTCGGCGGTGATTGACCCTGCAAGGTAATCTCTCCCCAGCTTTCAAAGAAACCTTTGGGAGATGTACCACACAAGGATTGTCCCCTTCCCACCCAAAGGTGCCATCTTGCCTCATATGATCTCATAGCACAAGACAGCGAAAAAGAAAATCAACTCGACAGGGAGGAGGGAGGGTTGAGAGGACTGATTCCTGCTGTCCATGGAAAACATTTATTACAGGTGAGTAACTACACTTTCTCCGGGAACAAGCAGGAAGTCAGCCCTTGCATATGGGACTCTCTAGCAGCAGGCTACTGAAAATCTGTAAAAAGCTCACGGGTGACCAGAAAAAAAAGCGAACTGTGAGCAACAGCAGTGGGTCGAGAGATAACAGATTCACAAGTGGCCTAGGTGCCCAGCGAGGAGACAATGCTTTAGTAGCCTGAACAAACCAAGTAGTCAGAGAACAGGAGTTTCCTATATCCCAAAAAAATGATGGAGTACTGCCTGGCCGAAGGCGCTGTCCTGATGGGACTCTCTCCCCAAGTAGTAGTGAGCTGCGAAAGTGTAGATTGAGGACCAGGTGGCGGCCTGGCAGACTTTCTACAAGGGAACGGAGCGCAAGTTTGCTACAGAGGCTGCCATGGCCCAGATACTGTGCACCGTGACACAGTGTTCCAGCAAGAAACCTGCTTGTTCATATGAGGTGGTGATGCAGTCAGCGACCCAGTTTGACACAGTCCGCTTAGAGACTGCAGCTCCCAACTGACTCGGGTCATAGGAAACAAAGTGCTGAGAAGCTTGGCAGTGCTCCTAGGTGCGCCTGAAATAAAAGGCAAGAGCCCATTTAAAGTCCACTGTGTGGAGAACTGCCTCCATCTGCTGGCGTGAGGCCGTGGGAAGATGGAGGGGAGCATCACCTGCTGGTTGAGGTGGAACAGAGATACCACCTTGGGTAGAAACGTGGCATGCGTATGGAGCATGACCCTGTTCTCGTAAAACAGTGTATGGTGGTTCTGCCACCAACGCCTGAAACTCGCTGCCCCTGCGGGCAGAGGTGAGTGACATGAGGACATCACCTTCCAGGAAAGATACTTGAGGTGGCAGGAGCAGAGAGGCTCAAAGGGTGGCACAGTAAGCTTGGAGAGCACAACGTTAAGGTCCCACTCCACCGCTGGCGGACGGGTGCCTTCGACAGGAGCAGCCCCCTCAGGAAGAGAGACACAAGCGGTTGAGCTGAGAGGGGTTTGACCTCAAAGAGATAGTGGCACGCTGCAAGAGCGATGAGGTGCATTCTTACAGAGTTAGAATTCAGCCCTGCCCAGGAAGGTGAAGTAGGTACAACAGCACTAATTGGACAGAGCAGGAGAAAAGGTTGACTTAACACTCCATGCACCAGAACAAGAACTTCCGTCACATGAAGGCATATGCCTGACGGGTGGAGGCTTTGTGGGAAGAGAGAAAGTCCTCCTCCACTTCAATAGAGAGATTGAAAGGGGCCAGGGCTACTCTTTCAGCAGCCAGGCCTTGAGTGTCAGGGACCCCCCCAGGTTGGGGTGCAGGAGAGAGCCCTCCTCTAGCGTCAGGAGGTCTGGAATGCACCCCGGAGGAACCTGGGATGATGTGGCCAGGAGGAGGAGCAGGGAAAACCAAGGCTGCCTGGTCCATCATAGAACCACCAGGATCACTGCAGCCTTGTTCCCTGTAAAATAGTTATCTCCGAGTTATAATGCCCTGTTCAATGTAATTTCAGTTTGTTCAATGTAAACCGCACTGATGCAGAATAGTGCGGTATATAAGAGAATGTAAATAAATAAATAAATAATAAACAAATAAATTGTCATGCTGGACCTTAAACAGGGTCTTCGGGATCAATGGTGTGGGCAGAAAGGCGTAAAGGAGGCCCTTCGCCTAAGAGATCAGAAATGCATCAGCCGCCTCTGGGAGGGGTGCAGCTGCCAGAAACAGAAGCAGGGCAGTTGTGCATTGGCTGGACAGACAAAGAGGTCCATCCTCGGGAGCCCCCAGCACTGGAACAACTGGCTGGTCACCCTGAGGTCCAGCCTCCACTCCTGTGGCTTGAGTAACCATTTGAGCCGGTCCACCAGGGTGTTGTCCTGGCCTGGGAGGTAAACTGCCTGCAGGAGAATCCTGTTGCTGCTGGCATTTCGAGCAGAGGCTCACTGCTTCCTGGCAGAGCAGGACCGAATCTGTGCCCCCCCTGCTTGTTAATGTAGAACATCGCTGCCTGGGTGTCGGTCTGGACCAGCACTGCCTGGTGCTGCAGGTGGTGGTAAAAAGCTCAGAGGGCTAAGGCTATGGCTCAGAGCTCTAGGAGATTGATTTGCTGGAGACTCTCCATCGATGACCAGCTACCGTGAGTGCAGAGGTCGTTGCAATGCGCTCCATACCCCAGTTTGGAGGCATCCATAGTGAGGATCCTTTGGAGTGCAGGGGACTGGAAAGGCATCCCAGCCAGCAGATACTGGAGGTTTTGCCACCAGTCAAGAGAGAGAGCCAGGGGATGGGTGATGAGCACCCTGTTCTGCAAGCACCCCATGGCCTGGGACAACTGTGAGTGGAGGGCCCACTGGGCGTCCACATCCCCAGGCAAGAGTGGAGTGATATGCACTTTGGATGCCATATGCCCCAGAAGGCAGAGCATGAGGTGGGTCGACGCCAATCAGTAGCGCTATGTGATTGCAGCAAGCGCTTGGAGGCATAGGGCCCTCTTCCAAGGGAGAAAGGCTCTGGCTTGGACGGTGTCCAGCTGAACCCCTATGAACTCTAGGTCCTGGATTGGTTGGATTTTGGATAGTCTATGACAAAGCAGAGGTGCTCCAGCAGGAGGATAGTATGTGCCATCGCCTGACCGGCCTCGACGGTCATGCTGCCCTTTACGAGCCAGTCGTCCAGACAGGGGAAGACGAATACCCCCTGCAGCCTGAGGTGGGCTGCGTCCACCCCCAGGCACTTGTTGAATACTCTTGGGGCGGAGCCAAGCCAAAGGGTAGCACTCTGTACTGGTAAGGATCTCCTCCGAACATGAAGTGGAGGTACTGCCTATGTAGGGGGTTGATGAGGATGTGTGTGTATGCATCCTTTAAGTCCAAGGAGCATAGCCAGTCTCCATGCTGGAAGTATGGTAGCAATGTTCCAAGAGAAAGAAGTTTGAACTTTTCCCTCACCAGGGATCTGTTGAGCTCCCACAGGAAGAGGATGGGGCGGAACCCTCTGGTCCTTTTTGATACCAAGAAGTAGCGGGAGTAGAACCCTGCACCTCTGAGGTGGGCTGGGATGGATTAAACCACCTGGTCCTCTAGAAGGCCTGTGAGTTCCTGCCGGAGCAGGTCCCAGTGGAGGGGAGTCCTGGGGGGCTCTCCCGGGAAGAATGTTGGGGGTGTCTGATGGAGGTGGAGGAGGTAACCTCTCTCACCACCTGAAGGGCCCACGTGGTCATGGAGGGCCACCTGTGGGCAAAGAGCACCAGATGCCCCACTGTGTGCTGCAGTGCTGTTCCTCCTGGGGGAAGAGAGGCTATACCCAAGGAGTCAACAGCCCCCTCCAGGTTGCGCTGGGGGCGCGGGCTGAGGTTTGAGAGTCTTAGGCTTACATGGGCTAGGCCCTTGTCTCTTAGCCTGCTAGCCTTGTGGGGAGCTGGGAAGGCCTGGTATTGAGGGTAAGTTTCTGTAAGCCTTCCTCTTCTTTGGGCATGAGGGCTTTCTATCAGAGGTCTTCCTCCGGGAAGAGTCAGCTGTCTTCTTGGGGAGCCTAGTCAGGAACTAGGGACTCCAGCTCGGAGGCCTTGTCTGTCATGGGTTTTCCTTAAAGATTTTCTCCACAGAAAGGGACAATGACCAATTTGTCCTGGACCCATGGCTCCAGGTCGGAGGATTGTAGCTAAGTCTGGCACCGGGCACTAATGGCTGCTGCAGCTATTCTAGCCGCTGACTCGAAGCCGCTCAAATAATAAACTTGGAGCACTCCCTGATAGCCAAGGCCAGGGTCTGGAACTGCTGGAGGGGTTCCCTCCAAGAGATCATCCGAGAACCCAGCCAGCTCCTTCACCAGGTCTTGAAGGTACATGCCCATGTACAACTGGTACACCTGGATCCGGCCAATAAGCAATGAGCCCTGGAAGCACTTTCTTCCCTTGGGGGTCACCGAGGAGTGCGTTTTCTGGCTCTTGAGCCACTGCACGGCCAACTCCATCACCATGGATTTGTGAAGCAGTTGGGCTTTTTGGAAGCAAGGGATCCGTCAAACCAGATACATCGAGTCCAGCTACCTGCTAACTATAGGCACTGAGGGGGGGGGGGGTGTCTCCCACATGCAGAGGAACAGCCATTCCAGGATGGAAGCAACGGGCACCGTGAGCGCCTCTTTAGGGGGTGCCTCATACTGGAGGATCTCAAGGTCCTCCATGCAAGGGTCCTCCTCCGACTCGGTGGTGAAGGGCAGAGCCTTAGCCATGTCTCGCATGAAGTCAAGGAAGGCCATGTCCTCAGGTGGGGTCCAGCGCCTTGACTCTGGAGGAGATGGGTCAGAGGGCACATCGTGGTGATGGCAGGTATCGAGGGACCCGCTATCCTCTGTCTCCCAATCCGAATCCAGCTTGGAGGAGGAGTCGGGGGTCCTCCGGGACTCGGGGTGCTGACATAACCCCAAGGACCTTGGGGCCGTAGCAGCCTGGCACTCAGCACAAAGGGCGCTGAATGGTGGGGACCACAGACCCGAGAACTGGGACTGCAGATGAGGTGTCTCTTGAGGCTGATGGTGCTCGAGGATCAACTCGACCTCCGGAGAGTCCCTCACAGAAGTGGGCCCAGTGGTTGGGAATGACGACATGGAGGAACTGTGCATCAGAGCCCACTGCTGGACCATGAAAGGCAGACAAACTGCGCTCCAAGGCCACCATCCTGGCCTCAAGGCCAGATGGCTACGCAACCTTTGGCGTGGCTCCAGACCTGGTGCTCTCTGTCGAGTGGGCATCCTCGACCAGGATAGCCTCAGGGGTCCAAGACCAATCCCAGCGAGACAACTTGAACAGCCACACCTTGCCATCAACCTCGGCTTCTTGTTGAGGGCTGCAAAACCGGGGCCGTGGGATTTCCCCACTTTCCCTGACTCGTTGCTTGATGGAGTCTTCAAGGTTTTCGGCCCTTCTTGGTGTGATCCTTGACTGGGGAGCTCCAGCTGGAGGTTTCATGGTCCTAGGGCTCCGAGGCCACACGGTCTCCGCGGGTGCTCGAGGTTCCAGAAGGTGTCTCTGAGTGGGGTCTCGCCAAGGACTCCGGGACATAGTCAGTCTTCTGAAAAACTGAAAACTGAATATATTCAGAGCGCCTGCGTCTAAGAAGTGCAGTCCTTAATGCTTGCCCTCTGCCTGTCTTTTGTTTATTTTGCTTGTTTGCTGTGTCTCCCTAGAGTCTGCCCTCTCCACCTGGGCCGTCAATCACCTGTCTCCAGCTTGGGTCCTCCCCTTCCGGAAGTGCCGCGGCCGTGCTGTGCAAGGTACACTGACCTGCACCTATATATTCAGAGCGCCTGTGGCGCTTGTCGCCGCAGCGCACGACTGGGACGCGCACCGAAGGAATGCGCCTAAGGAACATGTTGTGCTCCTTAGGCGTGCTCCTTGGGGCTGCTCCGGTGGCGTAGGCCACACTGCCGCTATGATATTGCAAATTCTCGTCCTCCTAGCGCTTTGCTCTCCCATAACACCTGAAACAGATACCTCAACTACTTTGCTCAGGTTTCCTTCCAGAATCGCCTTTTACTTCCCTCAGGTAGGAATCTCTCCTTGTTCTGCCATCTTCTCCTCTTCTTCCCACCGCTGTCTTATGGCTGCCATACCTGTGCTATGGGGCAGACGTCCGGACAAGCGGTTTGGCCCACGATCTCGTTGTCTCTCTAATCTCCATCCCTGCTTATCCTCCTCTTCTCTCCCCTCCATATCTCCTGAACCTTCCACTTCTCCTCAGCCCCCCCCCTTTATATTGGTCTTGTGAATTGTCGGTCTCTACGAACCAAAACCCTTCTTATTCAGGATCTCGTTCTTCGGTCATCATTTGATCTCACTCTCCTCACTGAAACGTGGCTCAGAGACGGTGAGGATGCCCTCCTTGCCCGCTGTCTCCCCCCCCGGCTTCTCTGCAGTTTCTGTTCCGCGTCTTGGCCGGTCTGGTGGCGGTGTGGCCGCTCTGCTATGTCCGTCCCTCTCTTATACTCAGGTCTTTTCTCCACTACTGCACTATCCCGAATCCCTTCTACTTCATCTTCATACCTCTCCTCCCACACACGTTCTTCTTGTCTATTCCCCCCCCCCTGCTCTCCGCTCTGATCTCTGGGACGCTCTCCTTTTAACTATTACTGATCTTTCCCTAGCTTTCCCCCACTTACTTATCGCGGGCGATTTTAATCTTCATGTGGATTCTCCTACATCGTCCAGGGATCAATCTTTCATTTCTTTTCTACATGATCTGTCTCTTTCCCAGCATGTTACCTTCCCCACCCATCATGCTGGTCACACTCTTGACCTGCTTTTAACGTCCTCTTCCTCTTCACTTATGCTTCACAATCTTTGCTCTACACCTCTCCCGAGGACAGACCACGTCTGCCTCTTGTTTCCTGCTCGCACTCAGGAGTGTCCTCTCCCTCTTCTCTTTCTTCCTCCACTTCTTCTCCCCAGCTCTCTCGCACCATCACTCCACTCACAATCCAGCAGTTTCCAGCAGCATCCGAGCTCCTTCCCACTGATTTTCCCTCTTTCACCTACTTCCTAATCTGCCCTCTGGTCATCCACCCTCTCCGCTGCCCTTGATCGCATAGCTCCCCTGCGTCCTCGTTCATCACGTCGCCGGCCCACACATCCTTGGTATCATAGCGGTCTTCGCATTTTGCGTTCTCACCTTCGCAGAGCCGAGCGGTTGTGGCGCAAGGCTCCTTCTCCAACCACGTTAGCACTCTTTAAGTCAAACTATTCCTATTACTGCTCTAGCGTACATCTTGCTAAGCGCACTTATTTCTCCAACGCTATTTCCAATGCCCCAAACCAGACACGGCATCTCTATTCCACCCTCAAGTCTCTCACCTCCCTTCACACCTCAGCTCCAGTTGCTTCGGTCCATCCCTCTGCCCCCCCTTCACTTCTGTCAGGCACAAAGAGAGCAGCAGCTCTTGCAAAGCTGAGCAGGAAACACACGGAGCAAGAGTGTAGATGACACAAGCGCTTTTATTGGGATCCCCAACGCGTTTCGCCAGGGTTGCCTTCCTCAGGGGGTTTGTAAACTTACAAATATAAAATGAACACGAATATATTAAAAACAATAAATACACAAAATATCATAAAAATGGTGATAAAATTGATGATGAATATATAATGATGATAAAAATGACAACTAACAAACTAAAGCTAACCGGGCATGGTAAACAAAGAGATAACAATAAAAACATTGATAATAAAGATGTATCTATAATTAAAATGTTCCAAACGAATGAATAACTAAATAAAACCTTAAAAACATAATGATAAAATAATCATAAAAAAATGTGTAAAATAATAAATAATTATGAACATATATACAAAATAATTAATAGCCAATCATAACGGCATCATAGTGTAGCCACTAGTAAGCAAATATGAGTCTATTATTGTTGTAACATATTAATAAAAGCATAAATAATATGTATAAAACAATAAATACTATACAAAACCATATAGAAAACCACATTGTAAAACACTGCAGGGCAGAAGCAGAAAATAAAACCAATAATTGAAGAAATTAATTACATCGTAGGAAATTATGAGGTCTAGTCCATATGGAAATATGATTAAAAAAAGGGGAAAAGTATGTAAAGTAAGGCAGAGAATTTAATCGTACTCACTCAGCGCGCACATAAACAGCAAAAACTCCAGCTGATGAAAGTGAGGGGGACAGACGGCTGAAGCCTGCAGCTGTTGTTGTTGTTAAGTGCCGTCGAGTCGGAGTCGACTCATGGCGACCCTCTGGATAGCTATCCTAAATTGTGTTCGGTCTTCAGTCAGGCGGCTCATTGTTGACAGACTGGTACCCGTAGCTGCTGTTATTGTAGCAATCCATCTCATTGCTGGCCTTCCTCTTTTGCGTTGACCTTCTATCTTGCCAAGCATGATGTCTTTCTCTAATGATCTCTCTCTTCGCATGATGTGTCCGAAGTATGAAAGTCGAAGTCTTGTCATCTGAGCTTCTAAAGAAAGCTTAGGTATGATCTCTTCTAGTATCGACTGGTTTGTTCTTCGGGCAGTCCATGGTATACACAGTATTTGCCGCCAGCACCATAATTCAAAGGCATCAATTTTCTTCCTGTCTGTCTTTTTCACTGTCCAGCTTTCACATCCATATGATGTTATTGAAAATACCATGGCTTGAACAAGTCGAATCTTTGTATGGAGAGAGACATCTCTGCTCTTGAGAATCTTATCTAGGTCTTTCATAGCCATTCTGCCAAGAGCAATGCGTCGTCTGATTTCTTGACTGCTTGTTGCTTCTTTATTGATAGTTGATCCAAGTAGGTTTAAAGTTGTTCACGATTTCAATTTCTTCTCCTTCAACGATGAACCTGTTGATTATGACAGTTGTCATGATCTTTGTCTTCTTTACATTAAGGTGCAGGCCCATTTGAGACTATGTTCTTTGATTGTGAGAAGCAAATGTTTCAGATCATCTTCACTTTCAGCCAGTAATGTGGTATCATCAGCATAGCGAAGGTTGTTGATGAGTCTTCCACCAATCTTCACACCTCTGTTGTCTTCATACAGTCCTGCTTCTCTGATGATTTGTTCTGCATATAAATTAAACAGGTAGGGGGAAAGTATGCAGCCTTGTCTTACACCTTTGCTTATTTTAAACCATTCTGTTTCTCCTTGTTCCGTTCGAACTGTTGCTTCTTGATCAATGTACAGATTACGCAAGAGAACGATCAGGTGTTCTGGTATAACCTATGCTTCTTAATGTGGCCCAGAGTTTCTCATGGTTTACACAGTCAAAAAGCCTTGCTATAGTCGATAAAGCACAAATAGATATCCTTTTGGTATTCTTTAGTCTTTTCAAGGATCCATCTCACATCCGCAATGATGTCTCTCGTTCCTCGCCCTTTCCTGAACCCTGCTTGCACTTCAGGTAGTTCTTGTTCTAGGTATGGCTGTAGTCTCTTTTGAATAATCTTCAGTAGAATCTTGCTGGCATGTGGGATCAGAGCGATTGTGCGATAATTTCCACAGTCAGTTGGATCACCTTTCTTTAGTATTGGTATAAACACAGATCTTTTCCAGTCAGTTGGGCCATGATGTTATCTTCCATATTTCTGGGCAGAGCCTTGTAAGTACGGTAACAGCTGCATCAGATTGCTGCAATACTTCTAGAGGAATGCTATCAATGCCTGGTGCTTTGTTCTTTGATAAGGCTTTCAATGCTGCTTCAACTTCTTCTTTCATCACCAATGGTTCCTGATCATAAGGTATAGGTTGAAACGGCTGTTGGTCCACTTGATCTTTATCATATAAAAACTCTGTATATTCCTTCCACCTTTTCTTGATCTTCTCAGCATCATTCAACATAGAACCTTGAGCATCTTGTAACATTCCAATTTGAGGCTGGAACTTTTTCTTTAACTCTCGCAGCTTTAGGAAAGCCGATCTTGTTCTTCCTCTAATAGTTTCTGCTTCTATTTCCTTGCAAGTGTCATTGTAGTACTTTTCCTTGTCCTGTCTTGCTGCACGTTTGAAATCTCTGTTGAGTTCTGCGATTGTCTTTCTTTCTCCTTTGGCTTTAGCTTCTCTGCGTTTCTGGGCAATTTTCAGAGTTTCTTCCGTCATCCATTTTGGCCGTTTTTGCTTTTTCACCTTTTGTAGAGACTTCTCGCTTTCTTCCAGCACAACCTTCTTGATGTCATTCCATAACTCTTCCGGAGCTCTGTCATTTGTATCTAAGGCAGCAAATCGATTTTGCAGGCAGTCTTTTAATTCCAGTTGTATATTCTCAAGGTCATATTTTGGTGCATTCATGAGTGGTTTGCTCTTTTTCAACTTTAGCTTGAGTTTGCATACTAGTAGTTGATGATCTGTACCACAGTCAGCTCCAGTTTTGTCTTTGTTGATGTTACAGAGCTTTTCCATCGTTGACTTCCACAGATGTAGTCAATTTGATTTTTATACAATCCATTGGGTGAAGTCCATGTGTACAGTCGTCGCTTGTGTTGCTGAAAGAAGGTGTTTGAGATGAATAGATCATTGGTCTTGCAGAATTCTATCAATCTTTCTCCAGCTTCATTTCTGTTGCCAAGTCCATATTTTCCAACTACTTTGCCTTCTTCTTTGTTGCCAACTTTTGCGTTCCAGTCACCCATGACTATCAGGATATCCTGTTTGCATGTTCTGTCAATTTCAGCTTGTACTTGTTCATAGAACTCTTCAATTTCATTCTCTTCTGCAGCTGTTGTTGGGGCATATACTTGAATTATAGTTTGTTGATAGGCATTCCTCGTAGACGAATAGAGATTAAGCGTTCGCTGACTGCATTGTATTTCATTACAGTTCTTGCAAGTTTTCTTCTTTATTATAAATGCAACACCATTTCTTCTTTGTCTTTCATTTCCAGCATAGTAGACCATGTGATCATCTGATGCAAAGTGCCCGATGCCAGTCCATTTCAGTTCGCTGACACCCAACAGATCAAGTTGTACACGTTCCATTTCATTCTTGACCACTTCCAACTTCCAAGCTACCAGTATCCAAATGAAAACACATCGAATTAAAGCACAAGGAAGTAACAAACTTCATATAGACTTATAAAATGTGATGATAAAACTAACTGGCAGGATCACTCTTGGTGTGAGGGGTGAAATATAAGAACTCCTGTTTTGATGTTAAAAACCGGATCAAATAAAATGTGTTGTAGGGTATGTGGAGAACTTAAAAACCTTAAAAATAGGGGGTAAAACTGGAACCTAAAAAGCTGCTGTTTGGCTGTACTAACGAATCTCCTTAAAATGTGTATTCATGGTAATTGGAGCAAACAATACTCACAGCCCCACGGAGAGTCTTTGATGTAGTAGTTACAGTCGCAGTTCCATGTGTCAGATTTTGCCAGTAATGGGAGAAAATCAAGGTAACTAGTGGAGAAGACCAGCGGTGGTTAATCGCAATGTAAATGATAAGCGCAGGTGGTTTTAAAATAATATTATGTGATATGGGAGAAATAAGTATCAAGCGCTTCTGTGCAAGAGACCTACTATGGTGATGGTGAAAGGCTGAAAATTAGTACATTATCTTAGTATAAAAAATTGTACTACATTTGTGAGGAAGACGTATGCCCAGCCCTTTGAAAATGAGAGAACTGCCTCACCGCGGCACCATGCCGTCATCGGAAAACCGTGCGGGTGAAGTGAACACACAGAGCCTTATAGTATTAATAGAAATGCTAACGCCCATCTGATAAACCGAGAAATTAAATTATAGATGGTCATAAATGTTAAGTCCTGACTTATCCATGTAAACATCGTGACACAGGAAGTAAATCAGAAAATATTGCGGGGCTCCTGCCTCTAATGTAAGGACATGACAAGTGTAAGGGCGGATGTGCATTGACAAAGAAAAAAGTGATGAATGAAGCAGTCAAATTTTGGCAAATACTCAGGGGAAGATGGAATAGATCAGAAAAATTCAAAACTTCCCAACCAGAGTAAAAGTACGGTCAGCACTAACTCCGAAAAATGCAAATGGACAGCTGAGTTGAAAACTGGATATTTAAAGACGCTGAGACTCGCGCCAAAAAAAAGGGGGCATGGCAAGCATAAAATTTCAAGGCAGAATCGCCTTCACAAAAAACAAACAATGTATGTAAATGTTGAAAACGGTATATAAAGTTCGTGTTATAAGGGAAGTGCCTTAGAGAGGAAATAAAACAGTAGTATGGAATATGAAATTTGCTATTGATAAAACAATACCTAAAAATCAGGAGGGAGTAAAGAACACATGTTGTGTAAAAACACTCTCTGGGGTACATTTAAATGTAAATTATGGGACACCTATAATTACTTTGCGGCTACACAGACCAAGTTACAAAAAAACAGAAAGATCAAATTCCTGATTTAACCCCTTGGGCTCCAAACTATCTAACTCAATGTACCGTTGTTCAAGCTTCAGTAATACCTTATCTATATCACCTCCTCTCCAATTTGGTGTAACTACTCTAAGAACGGAATATTTCAGGTCACTAATAGTATGATTTTTTTCTTTCCAATGAGCTACTAAGGGCTTGTCGGGTATTCCTCTATGGATACAACTCCTATGTTCCACTATTCTGGTGCGCACTTGTCTTTTAGTTTTTCCTACATAAAGTAGATTGCAAGGACAGATTATAACATAAATGACATGCTCGGTTTTACAGTTGGAGAAAGACTGTAAATATATTTTGTGATGTGTAACTGGATGGGAGAAAACCTCTTTAGTGGTGATCACATGAGTGCAAACTGAGCATGCGCCACACTTGAAGTGGCCCTTTAATGAAGTGCTAGGTCTGTACAGCGGAAGAGCAGATGATACTAGCAGATCAGACAGATTTGGGTTTCGTTTATGTGCTACCATAACATTTTTATTTACAAAAGGTAAAAGGGGTGAAAGCAAATCCCATTGTTGCCTTAAAATGTTGGTTATATCTTTGGTATAGTTAGTGAAGGTCAAAGGGCATACAATTATGTCTTGTTTTGCTCGTTCTTTTTTATGCAACAGTATTGCTTTGTCTGTGGTACTTGCTCTATAATAAACCTCCTTAATGTAACGTGTGGGATAGCCCCGCTGTTGGAATCTATGTTTCATATCTACTGCGTGTTTCTTGAAATCCTCTTCCATGGTACAGAGTCTCCTGACTCTGAGAAATTGACTTATTGGCAGGTTATTTTTCAAAGACGCATTGTGGAAACTGCTATACTGTAACAATGTGTTTCTGTCCGTGGGTTTCCGATAAAGTTCCGTCAGGAACCCTGTTTCTCCTTTTTTTATTTTAATGTCCAAATATGATATTTGATTGTTACTGAATGTACCATCAAATTGAAGGTTGGAGTCTAGTGTATTAAGTCACTCAAAAAATATTAAAAGTGTTTGTTCAGTACCCTCCCATATAACTAAGACGTCATCAATATATCTCCTCCAGAGTCGGATGTTGGATTGAAATGGATGTGTTTTTAAATACTTTCTTTTGAAATCTGCCACGTATAAGTTGGTGACATCTGGGGCCATGGAAGAGCCCATGGCCACCCCCTTAATTTGTTTATAAAAAATACCCTTAAAAGCAAAATAATTCTCAGTCATGGCTATCGTGGCCAATTGTGTCAAAAAGAATGTGGGTGTACGGATGGGTTTTGGTCTCTGAATGAGTGTATTTGCTAAAACTTCTAGGGCCTCTTTTTGGGGAATATTAGTATAGAGAGAGTTAATATCTAAGGTAACTAACAATAATTGGTTGTGATAATGTGGAAAATCATGTAAAATATTGATGATGTGTGTAGAATCCTGAACATACGAATCAATTTTGACGACAAAAGGTCTCAGGAAAACATCAAGGAATTTAGAAATGGGTTCTAGAAGTGACCCAAGGGCGGAGACTATCGGACGTCCTGGTGGACTGTGTAAGGACTTATGGATCTTTGGGATCATGTATATTGTCGGAATGATAGGATCCGTAACTGTTAGGAAGGCTTTCTCTTTGGGTGTTAAGTAACCTGCTTCCTGACCTATATAAAGAAGTGTATCTATCCGTTGTCGTATGTTGTCTGTAGGATCATCATAAATTTTTAAATAAAATTGGCTATCATTAAGTTGACGTAGAACTTCAGTGACATATGAAGCGCGGTTCTGTACAACTAATGCTCCGCCCTTGTCTGCTGGCTTGATTATGATGGAATTATTCCCACGGAGGTCACGAATGGCAGATTTCTCTTCCTTTGTAAAATTGTAATAAATTTTACTTTTCCTTTTATATAACTGATCCACTTTTGATAATACCACCTTCTCATATGCTATGAGCAGTGGATTGACATTGGATGGAGGTATCCAGGACGAGGGTTTTTTAATAACTGAGGGGTCTGGTGTGTTATCTTGTGCATTGTGGTATCTTGTGCATTGTGTTATCTTGTGCATTGTTAACTTTAGTTTGTTAGTTGTCATTTTTTCCCTTCCCTTCTTTTTTGCTGGCCCCGCTCTGTGGAATGCCCTCCCCACTTCCCTCCGTTTGAAACTCCAATATACCACTTTCAAACGAAATCTAAAGGCTCATCTCTTCTCCCTGGCCTTTGACCTCCCTTCCCCCTTTGTGTGATATCCTCCCTCCCTCTTCTTCTTATCTCCCTCCCAGAATTTGTTACCTACTCATATCCTGTCTTGTCTCTCTTTCTTCTATTCTCCTATCAGAACACTGTAAACTCTCCTTTCTACTTCGCTGGCCATTGGCCTCCTTTTAATTGTTTTTAATTGTACACCGCCTTGATTGTCATAGAAAGGTAGTTTTTATCAAATGAATAAACAAACATAATCTCGCTGCTGATGACGTTTCCTGAGGGCCTTAGGGATCAACTTCTTACAGAGACTGCAGACCAAGGCATTGTGGTCCGGCCCGAAACATCAAAGGCAGCAGTCATGCAGATCCATGCGCGACATATTATGAGCGCAGAAGTTGCATGGCTCGAAGCCACTGGTTGAGACCATGGCAGGGAAGACAGCCCCCCCACAAGGTCAAATTCACAGGGCCTGGCCAGGAAAAAGGCACGAACCCATGCCAATTGAAAAAGTAAGAAAAAAAGAACCAGAGGCCGCCATGTCAAGGCAAGCAAGCTCGGGGGCATGGAAAGGCAGCAGTATGCTTCCGGAGAAAGCAAAAAGGAAGACAAAAATCACTAACATTTTCCGGTGCAACAGACACACATTCGATGTGCTCCGCAGAAAAAAGGAGACTGAGGCAAGACTGCACCCTTGAGCGGGAGGGGGAGAAGTTACCGCACAGGCTCTGTCGGCACAGTCACCCATATGTGAGGACTGACTTCCTGCTTGTTTCCAGAGAATAGTTGGTTACTCAACGTAATCAAACTCTGGAATTCGTTACAGGAGGATGTAGTAAAAGCTGTCAGTGTAGTTAGGTTTAAAAAAAAAGGACTGGACAAGTTCCTGGAGGAAATATCCCTAAACTATTAACGAGGACTCAAGAAATCCACTACTTACCTCAGTATGAGCCTTGTGGAACCTGTGTGCCTTTTGGGAACCTGCCAGGAACATGTGACTTGGATTGGCCACTGTTGGAAACAGGATACTGGGCTTGATGAACCTTGGTCTGACCCAGTATGGCATTTCTTATGTTCTAATACTCTAAGTAACTCAGTGAACCTTCATGCAAAGCCTTAAACATGAGCATCAAAATCTTGAAATGAAAGCAGAATGATAAAGGCAGCCAATGGAACCAGTAAAACATTGGAGTTATGTGGTCGTATTGTGAAGCACCTGCTAATAGACAGTTATTTTGGATTGTGCAGCTTCTTCAAGAAATAGTCTGTTAGACCAGAATAGATTGCATTGCAGGAGTCTACTCTAGATAATACTAAAATATACAGTAGTATATGAAGAGCTTGGGCTATTTGATAGAACATATGTGACGCAGTGAATAAAAGGAGACATGCATGGTTACTGCCACTTGATATTCAAAAGAAAGACGGCTATCAAAAATAATCCCTAAATAAGTTAGGGATTCAACTAGAGGAATTGCAGAGCCCAAAATCAGAGGGCTTAAGGAAGGAGGGCACGAGCCTTCTGTCACTCAAAGAGCCTGGGAGTTAGCAGGATTCAATAGAAAACCATGTTCCTGAATCCTAGAAGATACTAAATCTAGACAAGTATTCAGTGGCAATAAACCAGCAAAATGTCATTGGCATAATAATAGCCACTAAGTCCTTGTTCCTGGATCTGCATAGTAAGAGGAGCTAAGAAAATGGTGAACAGTGTGGGAGAGTGGATAAACCCTTGGGAACCATAAGGAAAAGAAAGAACCACAGAGTTCTTGTTGTCCTGAGTACGAACTAAAAACAAAACATGCCGACAAGAGAGATACAAATCATTGTAGTACAGTTCCTGAAATTTCAATATCTAACAGGTGCCGAAGGAGTAAAGCACAGTTACTTACCTGTAAACAGGTGATCTCTGGGAACAGCAGGAATAAGTCTTCACATATGGGTACGTCGGTACCGACGGAGCCTGCGCGGGAATGCTCCCCAGCGTCCAATCAGAAAGCTTTTGGGAGCATCCCTCAGCGCCTGCGTGCTGCCTTCCCGCCTTTCCAACTGTCTCTCCTCAGTTGAGTTTTATAGCTGAGACAAAGAGAGAGAGAAAGAGGAAAGGAAGATAGATAGAGAGATACAACTCCTAGGGGAGGTGGGTGGGTTGTGAAGACTTATTCCTGCTGTTCCCAGAGATCACCTGTTACAGGTAAGTAACTGTGCTATCTCCAGGAACAAGCAGGAATGAGTCTTCACATATGGGGACTCCCTAGCTGTAGATGCCAGGGGGAGATCCCATAAAATGTGTGTCCCTGGGACAGGACTGCACTTCCCACACATGGATCTCTGGCATCCCATGAGGGATGGTGGGTAGGAGTTGAAAAGAGAGGAGCTGTAGAAAAACAGCTAACCTAAGGACTACAGGTAAGGAGTCCTTGGTATGTATGATAATTATCATGAAAAATATTGAATGAACAATCACAATATGGACCTCACCTACTGGATTGCAGGAAGTAGAGAGGCTGATGGAGTCTACTGGAGATTCAGTAGAGGAATTTTCAAGGTGACCTCACGGCAGTGAAGGTGAAGGTCCAAATCTGGAATTGACAGGTGACCCAGGTGTCAATTGGGGTAGTATAAAAACGGCAGGTCTTTAGTGGAAAGCTTTATGGAAAAAGCTGGAAACTCTTTTGGCTACAGAGTCATTAACATTTAGGAGCAAAAGAGGAAGACTGACCGATTTGGACAAACTAGCCCAGTCCTGGAGGGAAGAAGGGGTATGGGAAAAAAGCCCGTATTCCCAAGGAGAACAGATGTCTGAAGGGCTGAAACCTCAGATCTACTGAAGATCTACCCTGTCTTTCCTAGCTGGTGAGAGATAGGAAAGATATTGAAGCATGGAGCTTCAGGGATACCTAGACCTAGGGTTAAAGTAGGAGCTGTCAGTACCACAGTAGTGGTTGTGTGCATAATACCCCAGACATACTGAGAGACAGTATGAACATATGCAAGTCCACTGTCTGGAACCTCTAGGAAGGTAAAACCTTTATAAGCAAAGACAGTTAGAGAGATAAGTATGTAAATACATATCCACCTATAAGGAAGCATCTCGACAGATACACATATATATATATGTGTGTATATACATATATATAGGGGTATATATATATATATGTCTATAGTGAGATCTGGAGGGGCATAACTTATGCACATGCAGCTTACAGACATATGTATCTATAGAGAAGTATATAGAGATATATACATACATGAATATATATGTCTAAAGATAAAGAGTAGTTACTCACCTGTAACAGGTGTTCTCCAGGAGCAGCAGGAATCAGTCCTCACATATGGGTGACGTCGGCGCCGACGGAGCCCTCGCGGAGCAATTTTCCCCAGCTTTCAAAGAAAGCCTTTGGGAATTGCAGCGCGCATGCGCGGTCCCCTTCCCGCCCAAGGGTGCCATCTTGCTCAGTCTGATGACATAGCTAAAAGACAGCAAAAAATTAGCAAAAACGAAATCATAGGACTGTAACTCCAAGGGGAGGAGGGAGGGTTGTGAGGACTGATTCCTGCTGCTCCTGGAGAACACCTGTTACAGGTGAGTAACTACTCTTTCTCCAGGACCAAGCAGGAAGTCAGTCCTCACATATGGGACTCCCAAGCTTAAGGCTACCGGAGACCCTAAGCACAAAAAAGGAGCTCCCTCAAGCTCAGTAGCACAGAAGGAAGGAATCTTCTCTGAGTACGCCTCCAACCGTAGCCCAACATCCGGGATGGAGGGCAGGAGTTGCCTATACCTCAAAGAGATTACGGAGGACTGCCTGTCCGAAAGCACTGTCCCTGCGGGACTCCCTCTCCAGGCAGTAATTGGGCTGCAAAAGTCTGGCTTGAAGACCAAGTAGCGGCCCGGCAGATGTCTGCCAATGGAACAGAGCGGAGGTAAGCCACTGACGCAGCCTTCGCCCTAACACGATGAGCCGTGACTCGACTTTCCAACGAGAGGCCGGCTGCCTTATAAGCCCAAGCGATACAGTCAGCAATCCAGATGGACAGAGTACGCTTGGAGACAGGGAGCCCCAACTTATTGGGGTCATAAGACACGAAGAGCTGAACAGCCCTTCGGTGCTCCCGCGTACGGTCAAGGTAGAAGGTTAACGCCCTCCTACAGTCCAGGGTATGCAGGACCATTTCAGCTCGGCTGGAGTGTGGCCTGGGAAAGAAGGTCGGAAGTACCACCTCCTGGTTGATGTGAAAAGGGGAAACCACTCTAGGAAGAAACTTAGGGTGAGTCCGTAGGACTACCCTATTCTTGTAGAACCTAGTGTAAGGAGGATCAGACACTAGGGCCTGTAGCTCACTAACGCGTCTAGCAGAAGTGAGGGCTACTAAGAATAAGGTTTTCCAAAAAAGAAAACGAAGATGACAGGTAGCCATAGGTTCAAAAGGCGGACAGGTAATCCACTGCAAAACCACATTCAGATCCCAGTCAGGGGCTGGTGGGCGCAAAGGTGGTTTAAGGAGGAGGCGGCCTCTGAGAAAACGAGCCACTAGAGGGTGGCTTGAAAGTGGTCTGCCATCCACCGGCATGTGATGCGCAGAAAGAGCACTGAGGTGGACCCTGACCGAGTTGGACTTAAGTCCAAGATCGGAGAGGCAAAGCAAGTACTGCAAGACCACTGATACCGAACAGGAAAAGGGATCTTGAGACTGCTGAGCACACCAGACGGAGAACAGACGCCACTTAAGAGCGTAGGACTTCCGGGTGGAGGGTCGCCTGGAGGCCAAGACGACTTCCTCCACATCTGGAGGCAGCAGGAGGGGAGCAAGGATTACCCTTTCAGCAGCCAGGCCATCAGATGAAGGGACCGGAGGTTGGGGTGTAGGAGAGTCCCGTGATCCTGGGTGAGGAGATCGGGCTGAAACCCCAGAGGAAGAGGAGTGTCCACCGCCAGCTGCATCAGAAGCGGGAACCAGGGCTGTCTCGGCCACCGGGGAGCCACGAGGATCATTGAGGCTTTGTCCCGGAGAACCTTGAAGAGCGTCCGAGACACCAGTGGCATGGGAGGAAAGGCATACAGAAGGCCTGTGGACCAGGAGAGAAGAAAAGCATCCGCCGCTACTCTGAGAGGATGCGGTTGTCGAGAGCAGAATCGGGGAAGTTGCCGGTTGAGAGGACTGGCAAAGAGATCCATGGTGGGTAGGCCCCATTTGAGAAAGATCCGCTGAAGCACTAACGGATCCAATTTCCACTCGTGTGGCTGGAGGATTCTGCTCAGTTTGTCTGCCAGGCAATTTTCTTGACCCGGGAGATAAACAGCTTTGAGGAGGATGCCGCGGCTGACGGCCCAAGAGCACAGCTTTTGTGCTTCCCGACAGAGAAGGAAGGAGCCTGTGCCCCCTTGTTTGTTCACGTAGAACATCGCAACTTGATTGTCCGTCTGGACCAGCACAGACTGGTGAGAAGTGAGGTGGGAGAAGGCCCTCAGAGCTAGGCGGATAGCTCTGAGCTCCAGGAAGTTGATCTGCTGGGCAGACTCCCAAGGAGTCCAGAGGCCCTGAGTACATGTCCCTTGGCAATGTGCTCCCCAACCCAGGAGAGAAGCATCGGTCGTTAGGACCTGAGAAGGCGGAGGAGACTGAAAAGCCATTCCTAGCACTAGGTTTGGCAGATGAAGCCACCATTGCAGAGAAGAGACCAGCGGGTCGGAGATCTGTACGGAGTCCGCTAGGCTCCCAGTGGCCTGATGCCATTGTGTGCGAAGGCACCATTGAGCAGGCCGCATGTTCAGGCGGGCATTGGGGGTCACATGGACTGTGGAAGCCATATGGCCGAGCAGTCTCAGAAATTGCCTGGCAGAGACCAGGGAATTGCTGTGAAAGTGGCTGGCAAGATCCATGAGCCTGTTTGCCCTGTCGAGAGGCAGAAAGGCTCGCGCCTGAAGCGTGTTTAATCTTGCGCCAATGAACTCGAGATCCTGAGAGGGGAGCAAAGTGGACTTTGCGAAGTTTATGACAAAGCCCAAGTGCTGGAGCAGAGCCACAGTGCGGTGCGTGGCGTGAGTGGCCTCTTGGGAAGACTGTGCTCTGATGAGCCAGTCGTCCAGGTATGGAAATACAAAGAGGCCTTGAAGTCTTAGATAAGCCACCACCACTGCTAGACATTTGGTGAACACCCTTGGTGCGGAGGATAGGCCAAAGGGTAGTACTCTGTACTGGTAATGATTGCCCCCCACAACAAACCTGAGATATTGTCTGTGGCTGGGGTGGATGAGGATGTGAGTGTAGGCATCCTTTAGATCCAAGGAGCATAGCCAGTCTCTCTGCTGGAGGTAGGGCAGCAGGATTCCAAGGGTAAGCATCTTGAACTTTTCCTTTGCGAGGAACTTGTTGAGGTTCCGCAAGTCCAGGATGGGTCTGAGGCCTCCTGTTCTTTTTGGTATCAGAAAGTACCTGGAGTAAAAGCCTTGACCTCTCAGGTGGTGGGGCACCGGTTCCACAGCCTGTTCCTGAAGAAGACTTGCTAACTCCTGAAGGAGTAAGTCCCTGTGCAGAGGGAGTCTGAGAGGCTCCCCTGGAAAGTAGGAGGGAGGTACCTGGTGGAAGTGCAGAAGATAGCCTTCTTGGACTATGTGAAGCACCCAGGTATCTGTAGTGATGTTGGACCACCTGTGGGCAAAGTGGACCAGCCGGCCTCCTGTGCTGAGAGAAACCAGCTGAGGGGGAGAGGCTATGCTGATGAAGTCAAAAACTCCCATCCTGCTGAGCAGGGGCCGCTGGTGCAGGCTTGGGGGCTTGCTGCCTACGGGACCCATTACCCTGTCCCTTGGCTTGCTTACTCTGTTGGGGAGCTGCTGAGGCCTGATAATGAGGGTAGTGTTGATAGGCAGCCGCCTTCCTTGGGTAAAAGGGCTTTTTCCCCGAGCCCTTCTTCTTCTGAGAAGGGGCAGAGGTCTTCCTTGAGAGCCGAGTCCTGGTGAGAGTCTCGGTCTCGATCTGTGCAGCCTTCTCATCCATGGGTTTGCCAAAGAGGTTTTCACCTCTGCAGGGGACATCGACCAACTTGTCCTGCACCCATGGCTCGAGGTCGGATGACTGAAGCCAAGCCTGTCGGCGGCCACCAATGCCGGCTGCGGCTACTCGAGCCGATGCTTCAAAGCCATCATAGGCTGCTCGAGAGATAAACTTTGAGCACTCCCGAATACCAGTTGACAAGGCTTGGAACCTCTGCAAAGGTTCTTCGGAGAGACCAGCAGAGAACCCGGCTATTTCTTTAGCCAGGTATCGGAGATACATGCCCATATAGAGCTGGTAGGTCTGGACTCGACAAGCAAGCATAGAGCCCTGGAAACACTTCTTACCGAGGGCATCCAGGCTTCGAGCCTCCCGACCGAGGAGTGCATTTTCTGACTCTTAAGTCTATGCATGGCCGATTCCACCACCATAGAATGGTGCGGTAGTTGTGCCTTTTGGAACCCGGGGCTCTTGCGGACTCGATAAATGGAATCGACACGCTTGCTTAACACCGGCGACGATGCCGGGCTCTCCCACATGCGGAAGAGAAGTCGTTCCAGCATCGGAGGAACCGGTACAATAAAGGCCTCCTTTGGGGGAGAGTCATACTGGAGGGAATCGAGCTCTTCGACTCGAGGCTCCTCCTCGGGATCCGCGGGGAAGGCCAAGGCCTTGGCCATATCCCGCACGAAGTCCGAGAACCGGGTATCCTCTGGGGGGGACCGTCTCCGAGGTTCGGACTCAGGGGAGTCCGATGGGATACACCGAGTCCGAAAAGAACCAGGTGACTCTTCGTCCTCGGATTCCCAGGCTGACTCCTCGGAGGAGGAGTCGAGCGGCTCCGGTCGGGCGGGCATCGATGCCGTCCGCCCCGACGCAGAGGGAGTTGGCGTCGACGACCTCGGTCCCGAATGGGAGGCCGAAGGAGACCGTGACCGAGGATCGACTCGAGCCATCATGGACTCGAGGATCGGCTCGGTCTCCGGGGTCGACTTGGACGTCGACGTCCCGGTGGTCAGGGCAGAAGCACCGGCGAGGCCAGCGATCAATGCCCGCTGCTGGTCCATGAAGGCAGTCAGACTGCTCTCCAAGGCCATCAACCTGAGTCCGAGCTCAGGAGACCCAGCAGCCCCTGACTCGGGCCCCGACGGCGTCGGACCCAACGTCGGCTCCTTCGGAGGCGAGTCCACGAGGACTACAGTACTCATGTGAGCGGGCGAGTCCATCTCGAGACGAGGATGTTTGGAAGGCCTCTCCATCTCCAAGGACCCGGGACGGCTATCGGGGCTATGCGACCTGGCCCTCGAGGAACCAGGAGCGTCCACCGACCTCGCCCTCGCGGGTTTCTTCTTCCGATGACGTTCCCGGGTAGGAGACCCCCGCTCAGAGGAACTTCGACGATGCTCAGGACCAGAGTCCCGAGATGACGAAGCCTCTGACGAGGTCCGGGCCCGGCCGGAGTCAGAGAAGATACGTTCCCGCTGATGCTGCCGACTCCTCAACGCTTTTGAGGACATCTTGCCACACGGACCACAGATCATCGGGTCATGATCGGGTCCGAGGCAGCGGAGGCAGTAGTCGTGTGTGTCGGTAAGAGACATGAGCTTCTTACACCGATCACACTTCTTAAACCCGCTGGCAGCAATCGGCGGAAAAAGGGCCCCTGCGAGGTCAAAAGACAGGGCTGCCAGTGAAAAAGAAAAAAAAAAGGCGCGAAATCTGTCACGAAGGACAAAAAAACGAAAAATAAAGAACGGACTCGCAACCGGCGTCGAGGGTCCGGGCGGGAAAAGAACCGGCGTCGAACCGAGAAAAAAGACAAATAAAATCAACTTTTCTAGCGGTGAAGTACAAACAATGTCTGTAGGGCTCCGCGGAAAAAAGAAGACTGAGCAAGATGGCACCCTTGGGCGCGAAGGGGACCGCGCATGCGCGCTGCAATTCCCAAAGGCTTTCTTTGAAAGCTGGGGAAAATTGCTCCGCGAGGGCTCCGTCGGCGCCGACGTCACCCATATGTGAGGACTGACTTCCTGCTTGGTCCTGGAGAAATGTCTGCAACTAAGCAGATGGAGATATGCCCATAAGAACATTTACATGGGAGATGTGAAGGAGAAAGATTCATCTAACAACAAGAAGGTGGAACCTACTTGAGAAGATATATAGAGAATCTATTCCCCCTGGCTAAGATGGTGCAGGAATGCTATCCAGTGAATTAACCAGGATGGTTGCGTGAAAAAACAGAGGATAATATCAGTCTGTAAACAGCAAGTCCTGAGTCCTGTAGAACTCTCGCATGGTAAATGGACAGAAAACGTATAGGATGAGATACCAGGTTGACCCACTGGAGGGACACAAGGGGTATCATGCGTAATTTGTAAAATATGTGCTGTCCATGAAAGAGTAGGATACCATGAGGACAAGCTGCAAGGAAAAAAGAGCATATTCCTTGTAGGAATTGGAGTACTCTTTGGACGTTCACGTAGAAAAGGCTTATGTCCTGTATTATAACAGGAGATAATAGGGTGTGGAGAACCCTCACAGTCATGGAAAATGACTGAGGAAGCCTTTCCCAACCATATAGGATAGTCATCAGAGACAAAACCCCATGCTCTCTAGCAAGGGCCCATAGTAGAAAGCTTCTCTGTAAGATTGCAGAGAGCATTATGCAGGAGAATTGGGAAATAAAACTGGCTGTAGGTCAACTGTGCTGCCAAATCCAAAGAAATTGGAGATGGCAAGAAAAGAAGATAGTGTGATAAGCCTGAAGTGATTAGGATTATCCAAGATAGATGAAAGCACTATCTTGGAATCACTACCAAGGCCAGACAGAAAGTAGTGGAAGACAGACTGGAAACTTGTGGAAAAGTACCAGTAGTCCAATCACTGGAACTCCTGCATGGGCAGCTGCTGAATAAGACAGCAGAGAGAATCTTTCTGTGTAAAACAGAGAGAACAGACAGAAGAGGAAAAATTCCTGTCCCTGTCTGATGAGCTGCCCAGAGAAAAGAAGGGAGTTTATTCGAGAGAAAAAACTCTACACTGGAATGAAAGGCTAGAGAAGCCCTGCAGTGGTATGGTACCACTCATTCAGGGGAAACCCTGGATAAGAGGGTAGAGAAACAGGAGCTGAAGGGTGACTTACCATGTGGTAAGTCTGTGGAAGGAAAAAATTCATGTTGGAACAGAAAACTATCATGGGATAGTTGTTAACTTCTCTTCTTGGTAGGAAGAAGAGGAGAATGTCTGCAGGGCTCTGCAGAAAAAAGAATGAGGTAAGATGGCACCCTTGGGTGGAAAGGTGACCACACATGCGTGATGTAACTTCCAAAGACTTTCTTTGAGAACTGGGGAGTGGATCCCTGTGGGATCTGTCGGTGCCGACGTCACCCATATGCGAGGACTGACTTCCTGCTTTTTTCCGGAGAAAGGTGTGATTAACCATGTCAAAGGCTGATAAGTCAAGAGACACCAATATATGGGATCTATGAGAATCTAAGTTCACATGCAGCTCACTTAATAGAGCCATAATAGCTGTTTCAGTACTATATCCCTTATGAAATCCTGAATGTCAGGGGTGTAATATAATTGTTTTTCAATATAATTGTATAGTTGAACTGAAATACATTTTTCTATATTCTTTGAGAGAAATGGCAAATTCGAGATTGGGCTTCATTATCTGGGCAGGTCACGTCTAAGTTCTCTTTTCTCCACTAGTGACCTGAGTTAGGCAGACTTGTCCTGAGGAAGATGATCTGCGAACTCTTCATTCTTACACAAAGTGTTTCACATACACTGACCCATGAAGACCTGGTAAGAAGTTATGAAAGAACACAGTATAACATTCTGAAATAATTTCCTCCCAAGTGAATCTAATGTCTGAGCATCTTTCCCTAGGAGTACTGAGGAGTAGGACTTGGAAGGTATGGTTCCCTTGAAAGCAGTATGAGAAAGCTGCTGCTTTTCGAATCCAGGAGCCTTCTGGACAATGTCAATGGAGACTGCCTTCTTATTAACAGAATGTGCAGTGTGGGGGGAGGTCTCCTCCATTATTATTGATGCATCCACACTGTCAAGATGTCTGTGGGGAAGGAGGGGGAGGGAGTTGAGGAGAAGTTGAGAAAGAATTCGAGGTATCAGATATTTCCATCCTGGGCTCCTCCCCTTCATCTTTAACCTAAATGGGATAGTATCAGGCATTTCCTTAAAGTCTATGAAGAAAAGGTCTTCCAGAGATTTTCTTCTTTCCTATGGAGGAGAGGGATCTGAGGGGAAGCCTGTCAAGCCTTCTTCTTCAGAGAACTCTGCTGGCTCAGAATCAGAGCCCCAGGAGTGCTTTGATTCAGATCCAAAAAACTTCTCTAGTGACGAGGTCTGGCTCTGTGCCTAGCACGAGATCAAGGCCTGAATGAGGGTAGCCTTGACTGAGTGTTCAGACTCCAATGTCATTCAGTGCCTTGGGAAGCTTTCTCCTTAATGTACTTAAGATTAACAGTGCAGAGTAGGGGTCTTAAGGATCATCTGCATAAACCTATGCATCAATATCGATGCTGAAGCTTTGTATTGAGCAAGGTAAATAAATAATTTAACTTACACCTTTCTCAGAAATTCAAGGAGTTACATTCAGATACAGTAGGAAATATTTCCCTGTCCTCGGAAGGCTTACAATCTAAGTTTGTACTTGAGGCAATGGAAGGTTAAGTAATTTGCCCATGAACACAAGGATCAGCAGTGAGATTCAAACCTGGCTTCCCTGAATCTCAGCCCACTGTTCTAGCCATTAGGCAACTCCTCCATTCACAGATCTTACTATCAGGTTCCTCCTCAAAGACTTCTGATACTAAGGTGAAGTCATGCCTTTCCGAGACACCTGGGGAGTACTGGTGGTTTTGGTCTCAGATTTTTGGAAGCTGATGTCCTCCTTCTGAGGCGGTTGAACAGTCCACTGTTTGGGAACGCTTTGAAAATATACCAACTGTCAGCATTTCTGTGCTTTAGAAACCATACTCTCAGGAGAGCCAATGTCATTCATTTTTTTATTACACTCGATATCAGTGGTTTTTGGTGTTGAAGCAGCAGCCAAATTCTCCCCCTTTGGGTAGGCATCAGTCAATGATGATCCCAATGGCCTTTATTAATGATTAGTGTTGAGGAAGACCAATGATCCCTTAAATGTTGCTGCATCGCCAGTATCCAATACCGCTCTTGGACCCTTCAGGACCAATGCCTCCAATGCTAGCGATGGTGGATCAGACTCAGAAGTGCTGAAGATCCTTTCTAACTGCTCTTCAAGGCCACAAATCCCTCTCTTAGTCATCTGGGAACATAAATGACAGAGGGTTCATGATCAGATCCAAAGCAGAGCAAGTACCAGTTGTGAGTACTCACTCCGAATATGGCCTTGCTGTAGCACTCACTTTTTTTTTAAAGCTGCTGGAGATTTTTCTTTGTGATATATCACTAAAAAAAAACAGCTACAGCAAAATCAAATGACTATTTTTCAAAAAGGAATGTTCGACTGGAATGCCAAGCACCAGAAAATGCGGGGCAAAAGCAAAATGTGGAAAAAAGAAGGAAACGTTTAAAATAGCTGAAAATATTAAGAGAATTAAGAGGAATGAAGGCTCACATACACAACACAGATAATGTGGAAAAGCACAGAAAAGGTATGATAAATAGAACCTAAAAGATTATAGTAGAAAGACACTTCTCACCAGCTTTGTGGAAAAACAAGAAGTGAGAGGGATGGTGTATGAAGTATGGTATAAGTGTGGTTGAGATAGAAAAGCTTCTAGAAGTTAGCTGAAGCTAGAAAAGCTTTTCCTTGCACCTGGATCCTGCTCATCTTTGCAGAAAAACATGCCATAGGCCTAGACATCTAAAAACAGACAATACCATATGGCGATCAGCAAGACATAATAGTAACATAACATTAATGGATACTGCCAAACCATAAAAACATTACAATGATAGAAGGGCAAAGATGTGTGCATAGAGAAGGGAAGGTTGATGGAAGGTGACACAAAGTGGAATTTTATGGCTCATCTCTTTGTTCAGTCTTTTCATTTCCAAAATGTCAGATCATTTTAATTTCAAACTCATCAGCCACAAAATTTCATTTCCTGTCACCTGCTGATGAGTTATCAACCTCCCCTACCCTTCCCCTTCAGATCACCATTCAAATGGTTTTAATGATTCACTTATGTATTCTAGTAATATGAACTTTTGTTCTCTCTCTTTTGACCTGAGGGAATATTAGCTTCTAAAAGTTAGTCTAGATATCTATTAAGTTATTCCAATAAAATGGTATCACCTAATATTCTTTTGTTAGCCTATACTTCTTTGCTTTCAAGTAAATTAGTGCAGCAACACTACTTTTTCCATTAAACTTTCAAACATACATCTTAAAAATTTAAACTGTTTATGCTTATCTACAATGCTTGATTTACCTGAGTGCAAGACTGCATACACTAACTCAAAGGGAGCATGACATAGGTTAATAAACTCATATTACAATAAATTGACAAAAATTATACCAAGAAAGTAGTTCAGGTGGGAAGAATACACAGTCATTATTACAGTATAATCTCTCTCTCAAAGCAAAGTTCTGAGTCTTGTGCAATACGGGGGTAATTTTAAAAGGAGCCATGTAAACTATATTTTAGTGAATTATGTGTATACTTAGCCAGTCACTATTTTATAAGTATGTGCATAGGACCAATGATGCATACTTTCACTGTGGATGTGCGCATGGGTGGAGTTTGGGCAAAGAGCCAACTATACATGTGAGTTATAAAATACAATCCTCTTCCCTGGCAGGTTTGGCTATTTTGAGCCTACCTTTTCCCTGTTTTGCCCTTGAATCCATCTGGGAAGCCATTTCCTAATTGGGGAACACTTTATAGCGTCAATTGCAGATCCTATATCCATGAAAATACCACTACGATTAAGCTTTCCAAAAGGTCTCTTTCTAATCTAAATACTATTTCTAAGGAGAGTGATGTTAAAATTCGGTCAATACAGGGTACGGTGGCTGCGCTTATTAAAGATAATATTGTTATTTAGAATAAGATGGAGAATATGGAGAACACTGTACAGTTGGAAACCTTGTTATAAATTTTCTTAAAGTGACTGTAATATCTGCCAAGGAATGATGGAAGTTTTGAAATTAGCTAAACAGGGGGTCCCAAACCTGCCTCCAGCCAGTTGGGTTTTCAGGATATCCACAATAAATATGCATGAGAGAGATTTGCATGCACTGCCTCCATTGTATGCAAATCTCTCATGCATATTCATTGTAGGTATCCAGAAAACCCGACTGGCTGGGGAGGCCCCAGGACAAGTTTGGGAACCCCTAACAAAGAGACATTGCCATCCATTGCTTATAGGTATTATTTGCCTATTGTCAAGAAGTCATCTTAGGATAGATAATATTTCCCCAACATGGGCAAGAAATGGATGCTACAAATGTGACTGATTTATTAGAGAACTCTGAACTCTATGCCCTAGTTTCTGCTTCTTTATTGGCTTCTTTCGCTTTAACTGCCGATAGAAAGGTGAAATTAGTCTTACCTGCTAATTGTTGTTCCTGGAGTGTAGACAGTCTAGTCCCGGACCTCTGGGTTCCCCATCTCATATAGCAGCTTGGAGACTGAGAAACTCCTCCTTTTTATGTCATCACCAGTATATCCATCCAGGATCTGCCTCATGTGGCCAGTAACCTATTGACAAAGCAGACTCACCGGAGACACAAGTAAGCCTTCGATATACATGGCTGAGACGTAAAATAACGGTCAACCCCTAACAGATGGACCAAGCCCCCCCCCTAGCATAAAGCCAATTACAGCTCCTAACCTAGCGGGCTCTAATGGCAGCAGGCTCTTCCCTGCACTCTAGGAAAAAGAAAGTGCCCTCACCTGGAAAGTAAAACCCCCAGGGAGTAATCTTTTCTTCTTTTTTTTTTATTGTATTAGTAACACGCAGCCCAACACCGGCAGAGATAAAATAAACCATAACGCCCCCGAAGGGCTGACTTACCTTGAACGAACCTCCACTTCGCAGACCACTGCAGAACTCGAACAAAATACTGGGGTGGGATACAGTATTAGACTGTCTACACTCCAGGAACAACAATTAGCAGGTAAGACTAATTTCACCTTCCTGAGCGTGTTAGCCAGTCTAGTCCCGGACCTCTGGGTCTGTACCAGAGCAGTGCACAGAACTTCGACCACGGGAGGGACCTGGCAGACCAGCGTGCAGCACTGTTGCACCAAAAGCGGTCTCTTCCGACTGAAGCACATCTAGACGGTAATGCTTCACAAAGGAGTGCAAAGACGACCAGGTCGCCGCCTTACAAATCTCTTCCAGCGGCACCGAACGCCGCTCCGCCCAGGAAGCAGCTTGCACTCTAGTGGAATGCACCCTAAGCCCTTCTGGCACCGCCTTTCCCTTTAATATATAGGCGGATGCAATGGCTTCCTTAATCCACCTAGCGATGGACACTTTAGACGCCTGTTCCCCTTTCTTTGACCCCGCGAAAAGGACAAAGAGACTCTCTGACTTGCGGAAGGAGGACGTTTGATGAATATACTTCAACGCCCTACGGACATCCAGAAGGTGCAACCGTTGCGACCCCGACGAGCGCGAATCCCAAAGAAACACCGGTAAAGAAATTTCCTGATTAACATGAAAAGGCGAGAAGACTTTAGGAAGAAAAGCCGGCACTGTCCTCAAAACCACCTTTGCTGCAAAGAACGATAGGGCTCCCTGCAGGAAAGTGCTTGCAACTCCGAGATTCTCCGTGCCAAGCAGATGGCCACCAAAAATACCACCTTGAGAGTAAGATCTTTGAGAGACGCTCGGTCCAGTGGCTCGAAAGGCTCACGCTCCAACGCGTCTAACACCAACGGCAGATCCCATGTAGGAACAACCCCTCTAGTCGGAGGCCGCGTGATCGTCACCGCTCTGAGGAACCGCTTCACATCTCCCTGGCAGCCCAAAGACTTCCCTGCTATCCTGCCTCTGTAACACGCCAAGGCTGCCACCTGCACCTTCAATGACGCTGCAGCTAGCCTTTTGTCAAAACCGTCCTGCAAAAAATCCAAAATCTGAGGAATGGAAGATTTCAAAGCTTCACACCTGCGTTCGTCACACCACGCTTCGAATACTCTCCAGACTCGGACGTAAACTAAGGACGTGGACCTCCTCCGGGATCTCAATAGCGTAAAGACCACCGCCGCCGAATAGCCTCTCGACCTCAACCGTGCCCTTTCAAGAGCCATGCCATAAATGAGAATCGATCCACGTGAGGCATGAAGAGGGGTCCCTGAGACAGTAGATCCAGCCGAGGGGGAAGCTGCCAGGGTTTGTCTACTAACAACCGAACCAGATCCCCATACCAGGGTCTGCGAGGCCAGTCAGGAGATATGAGAATTACCAGCCCTGAGAACCTTTCGATTTGCTGTAGAACTCGCCTGATCAGGACCCACGGCGGAAACACGTATACCAACTGTCCTACCGGCCAGACTTGGACGAGGGCATCTAAGCCCTCAGACATCCGTCCCTGCCATCTGCTGAAGAAGCGGCTGACCTTTGCCAAGGCGAACGTCGCCATGAGATCCATGACCGGCTTGCCCCACCTGCCTACCACCTTCTGAAAGATGTCGGGATGAAGAACCCATTCTCCCGGATCCACCCGCACTCGACTGAGGAAATCGGCTTGACAATTATCCACTACATGTCCCGCTACATATGCCGCCGACAGATCCAGAAGATTCGCCTCCGCCCAGGCACACAGGGCTTTGGCCTCCAACTTGAGTGGTACACTGGTGGTGCCTCCTTGCCTGTTGACATATGCCACCGCCGTGGCATTGTTGGAGAATACTCGAACCGCCTTGCCCACGAGCAACCAACGAAACTCCTGCAACGTCAGGGATACTGCTCTCAACTCCAACCTGTTGATGGACCACCCCTTCTCGTGGTCTAACCACTGTCCCTGCGTGAATACGCCTTGACAATGTGCCCCCCAACCCAGGAGACTGGTGTCTGTCATGACCGGCACCCAGGTCAGCGCGTCCAGTAGTCTTCCGCCCTCCAATGATGTGGGGAGCAACCACCACTGGAGGGCCTGGCGTACTTCCTCCAGACAACTCAGCTTCCGAGACAGCAGATCCTGCTGATGCGACCAACGACGAAGCAATGCTCGATGCAAGGGCCTCATGTGTGCCCGCGCCCACGGCACCATCTCTATGGAGGCCGCCATCGTGCCCAGCAACTGCAGATAATGCCACGCCGAGGGCGCTCGGACCCGAAGAAACTACCGCACCAGTTTGCGAAGGCTCTGCGCTTGCTCCGTCATCAGGAATACCTGGCCTACCCCCGTGTCGAAGCGAGCTCCCAGGTATTCCAGATTCTGAGAGGGGACCAACTGACTTTTGGACATGTTGACTACCCAACCGAGCTCTTGTAGAAAGGACACTACGCGGTCCATGGCCTGCTTGCTTTCGGCCCTCGTCTTTGCCCGGATCAGCCAATCGTCCAAGTAGGGATGAACCAAAATGCCCTCTTTCCGTAGAGCTGCTGCCACCACCACCATAAGTTTGGTGAAGGTACGGGGCGCCGTTTCCAGACCGAACGGGAGCGCATGGAACTGAAAATACCCAAACGGGACCGCGAATCTGAGAAATCGTTGATGTTCCGGACGAATCGGAATGTGCAGATATGCTTCTGATAGATCGAGGAAGGTAAGGAACGCGCCCCGCTGCACCGCCATGATAACCGATCGCAGTGTCTCCATGTGGAAATGCGACACCCGAAGGCAACGATTCACGCTCTTGAGATCGAGAATTGGCCGAACTCCGCAATCCTTCTTTGGCACCACGAAATAAATGGAGTAACGACCGCCTCCGCATTGGTCTGGCGGCACGGGCACTATGGCCTTGAGCTCCAACAGCCTTTGTGCCATCTCCTGCAAAGCCCTGCACTTGGCTACCGACTTGCCGGGAGTCTGCACGAAGGCGTCCCGCACCGGTCTCAACAATTCCAGCGCGTAACCTTCTCAAATCACTTCTAACACCCACTGATCTGACGTTACTCGGACCCAGGCAGCATAAAACTCCTGCAACCTCCCCCCTACCGGCAGCAAGGGTGCCCTGGTCCCCCGCATCTCATTGTTGCTTTTTTGTATTGAAAGACGAGGAGGGGGCAGGATCAAATCCTCGTCCTGCTCCCCGAAACCCCCGAAAACCTTGGTTTCTATTAGCAAACCGACCTCGCTGACTGGAACTGAACCTTTGATACCGGGATCGGCGAGCATCCCTCGGTTGGCCTCTGCCAGCTGGAAACGTCCTGCTTGGCTTAGGCTTGTCCTCCGGTAATCTGCCCCCTTTGGACTCGCCCAAGTCCTTCACCAGCTTCTCTAAGTCCTCCCCGAACAACAGCCATCCTTTGAAGGGAAGCTTACTCAACCTAGATTTAGAGGAACTATCCGCCGCCCAATTACGCAACCAGAGATACCTCTGAGCCGCCACGGCGGATGCCATGCTCTTCGAGAGCCCGCTCATAAGATCATAGTGGATATACGCCAGGTAGGCCGTGCCAGACTCCAACTTAGCCAGATCGCTAGCTACTGCACTATCTTGGCCCACCTGTACTCCCTGCGACCAGCAAAGACATGCTCGAGCCACCCAGGCCCCACAAATAGCCGCCTGAAGGGAAAGAGCATTCACATCAAACACTTGACGAAGCAGCACCTCTAGCTTCCTATCTTGTGTATCCTTGAGGGCCGCACTTCCTTCTACTGGGATGGTAGTCTTTTTGGTGACAGCCGAGACCACTGCATCCACCTTGGGCGACTGAAAAACCTCCTTATCCTGATCTACCAACGAATACAGACGCCCCATGACTCTGGCTCCCCTGAGAGGCACCTCCGGCACGTTCCATTGCTCCTGTATCATTTCTCGAAACACCCTGTGCACCGGAAACGTCTTCTGCGTCTTTCTAAAGACCTGCAATAAGGGATCTTCCAGGGAGTCCTCCTCCGTTGCTCCAGGTACCGGCATATTCAGTATCTTTAACGTCTCTACTATTAGCGCCGGCAGCTCTTCTCTTCGGAAGACCCGAACCACTCTGGCCTGATCTTCCTTCTCAGGAAGCTCCCCCTCTTCTAACTCCTCATCTGCCTCCACCGTACGACTATCGTCATCCGACAGCGGAGCTTCGGAGGCTACCGAACCATCTCCAGTTCCCACCTCCATACGTGGCCTCTTAACCGCCCGCGGAGGTTCCTCAGTCTGTAAGGGTGTCGCCAATCTCTTACACCGACCCGGATCCTCAGGTGCTACCCGCTGCTGATCGCCTCAAAAAATAGCACGCTGCAGCAGTGAAATAAAATCCTGAGAAAAAAATCGCCTTCAAATCTTGGGGAAAGGCAGTCTGAGGGAGCAGCGAGTCCGGGGACGAAGATGGACCAGCCACTGGCTCCACCTGCGGTCCCACCGGCAGAACTGAGGACCCGCTCTCCTGCTGGGACTCTGGCAGCCCCTCTTTTTCCTCCGTGGAGTGCTCCATGGCCGCAGCTTCCTTCAAACAAATTTTACACACCGCGGAATTAGTACTTTTCTTCACCCCACATACTAGACAAAGTGGCCTAGATGGCATGGCACAGTCCCACCAGGGAAGGCTACACCGGCAGACCCAGCCGTTTTCAAAACCACTCGAAAACCCCAGCTGGAGCCGCTCGAAAAACTGCTAGCCCCGGAAGACAGGAGTCCTTTAAAACCTTCCCCGCAGTGGACTCCCCCCGCTGAGGCCGAAAGAAGAAAGGCTCAATGCCGCTGCGGCGCTTAGCTGCTGATCGCAATGGCGGCTGCACACGGCACTGCCACGCGGCTAGGCCCCTCACTTCCTGCTTCGCGCCAAAAAACGGTGCCTCACCTCAGCCGCTTTCAGAGCCCCTCTTACCTCCTGCGATGCCTCAGCCCCGAGGGTTGCTCAAGCGTAGCGTGCCATAGCCTCCGGGAATCTCCCCCGCTACCGGAAGACTTTGCTCCTGTGTCCTTGAAGCCACAAACAGAGCTGGCTGGGCTCACCTTCGGCTGTTTCTTCCTTCAGGCACTGTCGGTCCCGCTGTCGGGAGTACTGCCCCACCGGAGCTAACGCCCCTGATCACCCCGTAGGGTTCATGTAGGCTAAATTGGTCAAGCAGGGGGGGGGGGGGGGAGATAAAAGAGCCAGAGAAAAGCCTGCAGGAACTTTTAAAGGCACAGGACGTAACTTAAACCCCCTCTACCGCTGCACTATCCAAGAAATACTAATGCTGATAGCACCTAACTAGAACCCAAAACTTAAATGTTTCTCCAGTGAGCCCGGACCTCCGGGATCTAATCTATCCAGCTGCTTGGAGATAAACATAAACATAAGAACATAAGATATGCCATACTGGGTCAGACCAAGGTCCATCAAGCCCAGTATTCTGTTTCCAACAGTGGCCAATCTAGGTCATACGTACCTAGCAGTTTCCCCAAGGGACACAGGTTCCACAAGGCTTGTATTGGTTCAAGCATTGATATCCTGGGTCCCTTCTTAATAATGGTTTATGGACCTTTCCTCCAGGAACTTGTCCAAACCTTTTTTAAACCCAGCTACACTAACAGCCTTTACTACATCCTCCGGTAACAAATTCCAGAGTTTGATTACACGTTGAGTGAAAAAATATTTTCTTTTATTAGTCTTAAATAGTTTACCCTGTAGCTTCATTGCATGTCCCCTAGTCTTTCTATATTCTGATAAGGTAAACAATCGATCTACGTTTACCCGTTCCACTCCGTTCATTAATTTATAGACTTCTATCATATCTCCCCTCAGCCGTCTCTTTTCCAGGTTAAAGAGCCCCAACCTTTTTAGCCTTTCTTCATAGGAGTAGCCTTCCATCCCCTTTACCATTTTGGTGGCTCTTCTCTGAACCTTTTCTAAAATTGCTATATCCTTTTTAAGATATGGCGACCAGAATTGCACACAATATTCAAGGTGCGGTCTCACCATGGAACGATATAGAGGCATTATAATATCTTTTGTTTTATTTTCCATTCCTTTCCTTATCATACCTAGCATTCTATTTGCTCTCTTGGCCGCCGCTGCACACTGGGCCGAGGGTTTTAACATGGTATCCACAAGGATGCCTAAATCTTTTTCTTGGGTGGTGGTTCCTAATGTGGAACCTTGCATCGTGTAACCATAGTTTGGGTTGTTCTTCCCTAGGTGCATAACCTTGCACTTCTCCACATTAAATTTCATCTGCCATTTTGATGCCCAGTCTTCCAATTTATCAAGATCCTCTTGCAATTTTCCACAATCCTCCTGGGTTTTAACAACTTTAAATAGTTTTGTGTCATCAGCAAATTTGATAACCTCACTCGTTATTCCAGATTGAGATTGAGGTAACTGGCCACATGAGGCAGATCCTGGATGGATATACCGGTGACATCATAAAAAGGAGGAGTTTCTCAGTCTCCAAGCTGCTATATGAGATGGGGAACCCAGAGGTCCGGGACTAGACTGGCTAACACGCTCAGGAACTGGTTTTTGAGGACTTTCTTTAATTTCTTTCATGGATTTTGCTGTTAGAATTCTGCACACAATAATCCAAAATTTAGCACTTTTTTGTGATACTTAACTTGAAACAGAAAATAGAAAAAAAGCATCACAGAAAAATATGCCTTCTTATTTTGACAAACAAAACAAGCAGAATTTTGCATAATTCAGATCTTTTCACACAGAATTTTGAAATGTGTGTGCAGAATTCCAGTAGGAGCAGCACAGGAAACACAAAGGAAAAGGAAGGAATTCCTTTTACTTAAGCTGGGAGTCCTACAGTTGGGAGCACTTTTTTGTTTAAAATTTCCTTGTAAGTGCTTAGTTCAATTGGATTGTGTTTCATATTTGCTTTTCAAGCCTTCTCAATTAGCTACTGGTATTAAAAGCAGAATAACCTTGTTCTCTGGTCAGTGATTCCATGACTCCACATTTTGAATAGCTGGCTTTGTTCAGTATATCTGCTTTCTTGTTTCATCTCCTTTATTTTTCCTTTTTCCTGTGTTTAGGATTCCTCCTAAACTGAACACTAGTGTTGATGATGTGATATTGTTTCTTTAATTTTTTATAATTATTCATGATTATTGTATTTTTTCTGTACAATTATCCTGTTTGGTCAAAGTGTAAAATTTATAAACATAAAATTTAAAAAAATATAAAAACTTATGATTTATATGCGCTGACACCAGTAATACGGCAGGTTTAAGTGACTACACCTAAGTTTAACAAATGCTTTTGATCACTTATACCATTTAAGTCAAATACATGCGTACCAGGTGGAAATACACACAGAAAAACCCGCGTTAATTATATGGGATTTTATAAGAGTTGCCTAGATTTATGCACATTTAGATGAGGAAAGCACGTTAGTTTAGTGATTACATGTGTAAATGGCCACTTATGCATGTAATGTACCCGTACTTGGTCGCTATCCTGTAAGTATGCATGTTGGACCCATGGCACATACGTGGCCTTACCAAGGCCCTCTCTCTGTCGCCACCCACGAAAATGCATCAAGGGAGCACCCTACAAAAACCAGACAGAACTCAGCTCTTCGACCAATAGACGTAAGCCAGTTCCTGACCAGCCAGATATTCCCCAAGCAAACCAGACACTTCTGCGAAGCCAGAATAGATCCACATTCAAAAAAACTGCTTTCTACTCACATACTTTCACTGTGGGCATGTAGAGGGATGGAGTTTGGATGGAGCATTGGTAGAGCACAAATTTGTGTGTGCAAATTAAAAAATACTATAACTTCCACATGCTCTTGAAAAATCAAGGCATGGGCATTTACACTAGATCCCACTAGAGGACAGCAACCTTGGGCCGGAAGGACTGGGGTTTCTAGTCCCATGGGTGCTCCTTGTGGTCTTCGGTAAACCACTTAACCCTCCATTGTCCATGTTCCCTGTAAGTATTAGTGTATGTGTCTCATGTCCCCTCGTCTTAAACGTATCCCCCAATTGTGTTGTGACCACTTTGATTGAAGGATAAGGTGGTATACAAAACTCTCTAAATAAATAAATAAAATACACCTGCCAGACAGGTGTTAAGTGCAGGGTCAGCCTCAGATTTGGTTCAAATGTTGGTGTCCTAGGCAAACTTTAAACTTTACAGTCCCCCTTGCTATCAAAATCTGTTGTTTAACTTTCAATGCCCTGCTTGTTGGCACCCTAAGTGGCTGCCTAGTTTGCCTAAAGTTGGGCCGACCATGGTTAAGTGCTCGCACCAAGTTTAATAATACAAACCTTTGACCACTTCAGCCCCTATTTCACAAGGCAAAGTACACAAATACATTAGGATTCAAATTGCTTGTAAAAACATGCTAAACCCTTCTAAAATTACCCTTGGTATATGTAACCAAGTTAGTGATGCTATGATTTCTATACTGCCAGTCTTACATACAATGCAGATGTTGTTAAATTATTTTAGGAACTTGTTACCAAGGCCGCTGCAGATTAAAGGAGTAAGTTTCTATGGCAAATTTCTATAAAACTGCATATAACTGTATATACAAATAGATATCCTTTATTGAAAATCTATCATTTAAAAGTTCTTTAAAATGCATCCAATCTGCTGTGTTTTTCCCCACATTTTTAAATTCAGTTCTCATTTAAGAACATAAGAAATGCCATACTGGGTCAGACCAAGGTCTATTAAGAAAGCCTTTGGGATTGCTGCCACACATGCGTGGTCCTCTTCCTACCCAAAGGTCCCATCTTAGTCCGTCAGGTCCCCTAGCTAGAGCCCTACTAAGAAGATGGCAAGGAAAGGACAAAAATAGCAACTCTTCAGGAAAGGCAGGAGGGTAGAGCAGGACTGATTCCTGCTGTCCCTGGAGAACACCTGTTACAGGTGAGCAACTACGTTTTCTCCAGGAACAAGCAGGAAGTCAGTCCGTGAGCAGAAGTCGATGCCTGGAGGAGCCCGTGTCTTCGGGTCCCCGGGGTGAAGCTCTTGGTAGCCATCGAAGAAGGGTGGGAGGGAAGGGGTTGCTTACACCCAGAAAAGATTACGGCGTACAGCCTGGCCGAAAGCGCTGTCCCGAAGGGACTACCTCTCCAGGCAATAGTGGACAGCGAAAGTGTTCGCTGAAGACCAGGTCTCAGCACGGCAGATGTCCGTTAGAGGCACTGAGCGCAGCAAAGCCACTTTGGCTCGGACACCATGTGTGGTGACCGCTGGCCCAGCGGGGCACCCGACTTTGCTTGGGCGAAAGCAATGCAGTCCGCCACCCAGACGGAAATGTGTGCTTGGTGGCTGCCTGCCCCAGGCGATTGGGGTCGTAGGCGACAAAGAGCTGATCGGACTTGCGATGACCATGGGTACACTACAGGTAGAAGGCAAGAGCCCTCTTGCAGTCGAGTGTATACAACACTGCCGATGCCTGGTCAGCATGCGGTCTTGGGAAGAAGGTCGGTAGGACTATCTCCTGGTTGAGATGAAAGTCCGAGACCACCTTCAGCAGAAACGTAGGATGGGTGTGGAGGGCCACCCTGTTCCTCAGCCATGAGGGCCTGAAGTTCACTGACTCGGCGAGCCGAGGTCAAAGCCACCAGGAAGACCACCTTCCAGGAGAGATGCCGAAGTGAGCACGTCGTCATTGGCTCGAAGGGCGCTGGTGTGAGCTGCATCAGCACCATGTTAAGGTCCCACTCCACCGGCGGAGGCCGGATGGGAGGCTTGGAAAGCAACAGACCTCGCATGAAGCGAGAGACCAACTGCTGCCCCGAGAGGGGTTTTCCCTCGATGGGGAGGTGGTTTGCCAAAATGGCGCTCAGGTGTACCCTGATCGAATTGGATTTCAGCCCTGCCTTCGAGAGGTGCAGCAGGAGAATGGGTCAATATGGAGCTCGGAGCATCAGGTTGAGAAACATTGGCACTTAAAGGCGTACATCAATGAGTCCTTCCTCGATGCAGGGAGGATCTCCTCGACGTCCTCTGGGAGACACAGTGGATCTAAAGCGACCCGTTCAGCCACAAGGCTGCAAAAGACAGTGAAGTCAGGTTTGGGTGGAACACCCAACCCTCCTCTTGTGTTAACAGACCCGGGGTGCAGCACAGGGGGACTGGGGGCTAGGACGCTAGCCGGAGCAGAAGCAGCAACCAAGACTCTTGAGGCCACAGAGGGGCCATGAGGATCACCAAAGCTTGGCCCCGCTGGGCCTTGTGGAGGGTCTTCGTAATGAGAGGAGTGGGAGGGAACGCGTAAAGAAGGCTGGAGGTCCAGCTCAAGAGGAACGCATCCGGGGCCACTCTGCTCTGGTGCGGAACTGGGCTGCAGAAGCGGGGAACCTGCGCATTCGCTGGACTGGCAAACAGGTCCATGGCTGGAGTCCCCCACCGATGGAACAAGACGCTGGCGACCTTCAGATTCAAGGCCCACTCATGTGGGCGGAGGATCCTGCTGAGTTTGTCCACGAGGAGATTCTACTGGCTCCCCTCCTTGTTGATGTAAAAGATGGCTACCCTGTTGTCGGTCTGTACAAGCACTGACTTCCCCCTCAGATAGCCCTCAAAGGCCTTTATGGCCAATTGGACAGCCCGAAGCTCGAGCAGGTTGATCTGCTGCCGAGACTCCTCGGGCAACCACTGCCCCTGGGTGTACAATGCGCCAAAAGTGGGCTCCCCACCCCAGCAGGGAAGCATCCGTCGTTAGGACGAGCTCATGCTGTAGGGTCTGGAAGGGCATTCCCTGAAGGAGACTTCTGGGGTTCCGCCACCAACTCAGGGAGTCGTAGAAACTGCGGGAGACCCGAAGAGGGTCTCTGAGGTGCCCGAAGGCCTGGCTCCATTGTGCCCTGAGGCACTGCTGGGCTGTCCGCTTGTGCATGCAGGCGCGGGGGACCACATGAATGGTAGAGGCCATGTACTCGAAGAGGCGCAGCATGGCCCACGCCATAACTCAAGTCTTGTTTTGGACCAGGGACGCCATGGCCCGAAGGCGGTCTGCTTGGTCCGTGGGAAGGAAGGAAGGCGGTCACCCGCACCGTGTTGAGGCAGGCGCCGATGAACTCCAGGGTTTGCACCAATTCGAGGTTGGACTTGGAGTAGTTGACCAAGAAGCCGAGGTGCTCGAGGTAGGGGTAAACAGGTATGCCCTGCCGCCTGAGGGAGACGGCGGCAACAGGGAGGCATTTTGTGAAAACCTGTGGTGCGGACGCGAGCCCGAAGGGAAGCACTCTGTATTGGTAGTGTTTCCCCTGCACCCTGAAGCGCAGGTATTGCCTGTGCTGGGGGTGAACTAGGATGTGGGCATAAGCATCCTTGAGATCCAAGGAGCATAGCCAATCGCTCTGCTGAAGGAAGGGCAGCAGGACGACAAGCGATAGCATTTTGAATTTCTCCAGCACCAGGAACTTGTTGAAATTTCTGAGGTCGAAGATGGGGCGTAGGTCCCCCATCTTTTTTGGGATGAGAAAGTAGCGGGAGTAGAACCCTTGATCTCAAAGGTGCCGCGGTACCTTTTCGACCGCCTGTTGGGCGAGGAGGTTGGACAGTTCCCGCTGCAAGAATGTCTGGTGCGTGAGGAGCTGGGTAGGTTCCGCTGGGGAGAAGGGAGGAAGGCGTCTATCCAGGCAGAGATGGTATCTTGTCCTGGATTACTTGGAGGATGCAGGTGTCTGACATGATTGACACCCACTCTGGGGCGAACAGGGACAGGCATCCCCCCCACCAGTGGAAGAGCTGCCGGGGGGTAAAAGGCTATGCCTACAGCATCAAAACCCTTGCGTAGGCTGGGGCGGCACTGGTGGTTGAGCTTTAGGCCCTTTAGGCTTACGGTGGCCATGTGCACCTCCCTTCCCCTGCGTGCTGGGAGCTGGTGCAGATGTGGGCGGAAAGGTGGGTAACCCCAGTAAGGGAGCCCCTTCGTTTGGAAGAATGGCTTTTTGGGCTGCTGCTTCTTCCTAGGGAGCGAGGAAGTTTTCTGCGAGAGACGAGTTAGTCATAAACTCTGTTTCTATCTCAGCGGCCTTATCCTCCATAGGTTTACCGAACAGTTGCTCGCCAAGGCAAGGTACGTCCAAGAGCTTCTCTTGGAGTCACTGCTCCAGGTCCAAAGACTGGAGCCATGCCTAGCGCCGGGCCCCAATGCCGGCTGTCGCCACCCGGGTGGAGGACTCAAACCAGTCATATGCGGCACGGGAGAGGTACTTCGAACACACTGCGACAGATTTTAGGAGGGGCTCACCACCGAGGCCCGCGGCGAAACTGTCAAGCTCCTTGGTGAGGTCCTGCAGGAACATGCGTGTATAGAGTTGGTATGCCTGGATACAGCAAGCCACCATGGAACCCTAATAGGCCTTACGCCCTAGGGCGTCGAGAGCTCTCGACGCCCTACCTGGGGGGACCGAAGAGTGAGACTTCGGGCTTTTTTGCTTCTGCATTGCCGACTCCACAATCATAGAGGTGTGTGGGAGCTTATTCTTCCGGAACCCCGGGCCACGCTGCACTCTATACATGGCATTGAGGCACTTGCTCACAATGGGGACTGAAGCAGGTATCTCTCACATGTGGAGAAGCAGCCTTGACAATATGGGGGAAACCGGGACAGTAAGAGACTCCAGAGCCAGGGACTCATACTGTAGAATATCGAGCTTCTCAGCTTGCGGCTCCTCTTCAGTCTGCGTAGTCAGGCTGAGGGGCGTGCCATGTCCTGCACGAACGCCAGGAATGATGTGTCCTTGGGCGGTGAATGCCTCTGATATGCAGGCGGGCGGGGATGGATCCGAAGGGAGGTCCCTTTGGGCACGGGTCTCCTGGGAAGTATCCCCGTCCGACTCCCAGCCTGAGAGGTCCGAGTCGTCGTCCAACTCGGGCAGGTTACCCCAATCCAGAGGCCGAGGTCTGCTTGGAGCCAGAGGCCTTGGAGGATCACGCTCCCAAGGACCTGGAAGATGAGCGAGACCGACGCCGAGGACCCTCACGAGGTCTCTGGCTCTTGGGGGTTTCCAGGGCAGATTTTGGTGTCCCTCTCGAGAGAACCTCGGTCTCGAGGCGCGGGCCAGCCGTGCTGGGCACGAGCGCCTGCTGGACAGCTAAGACAACAGAAATGCTGCGCGCTAGTACCAGCATTCGGGACTCCCATGGACCCTGCGACACCGACGTTACTGGGTCTGGTGTGGAGGAGGAGAGGGGGTCCTCACCGGGACGACCCTCAGGAGACCAGGTGCCATCGCTGGAGGCCTCTGTATCTGTACAAGGTAACTTTCGAGGCTGCTCCTTGTCCAACTCTCGGGACCGCTGTGGGGGACTGAGCGACCGAGCACGGGAACGCCCACGCTTATCCGGAGCTCCCGAGAGCAACTTTGAGATGATCTTCTTCTTACACCACTCCATTTTAGGGGAGCCCTGGTCGTAGTACCGCCGATAACGTGGAACCGAAGTGGGGGATCCCATCAGCGGAGGGACGACCGAGGATGCTGCCGAGGATTCCGGGGCCACCTTCTGGAAAATGTCATCGGACTTCTGCTTACGGCTGAGCAGGGCCTTGGAGGACATTTTCTTGCAAAGAGCAGAGCTCTGGGTCATGGTCGGCCCCAAGACACCGAAAACAGTCATGGGTGTCTGTGAGCGACATGTTCTTGGAGCATCTTCACATTTTTGAAAACCAGTGGCCATAGGGGCAAAAAGGACCCTGCTAGGTAAAGACCTTTGCGGCCAGTGGTTGGGAGAGAAAAGGGAGCGAAGCCCACAACAGGGAAAAAACATTGATAAAGGCTATCCCCTTGCTCGATGGAAAAAAAGGGAGAGAAGGGGAGGATGGAAGAGGACCGGTGCAACCGGAAAAATCACGGCCCAGGGGCCGAAAACGAAACACTTTTTCCGAGGGATGAGGATGTGTGTCTGAAGGGCTCTGCGGAAAAAGGGAGACCGAGCAAGATAGCACCTTTGGGCAGGAAGAGGACTACGCATGTGTGGCAGCAATCCCAAAGGCTTTCTTTGAAAGCTGGGGAATTGCTCCACGCGGGCTCTATCGGTGCCGACATCACCCATAAGTGAGGACTGACTTCCTGCTTGTTCCTGGAGAATATCCTTTCTTTTATTCTCAAATCCTTTCCTTATGATTCCTAGCATTCTATTTGCTTTCTTGGCCAGTGCTGCACACTGGGTGGAGGGTTTCAATGTAATATCCACAATGATGCCTAAATCTTTTTCCTGGGTGGTGGTTCCTAATGTGGAACCTTACATTATATAACCATAGTTTGGGTTATTCTTTCCTAGGTGCATAACTTTGCACTTGTCCACATTAAATTTAATCTGCCATTTGAACATCCAGTCTTCCAATTTATCAAGGTCCTCTTGCAATCTTTCACAATCCTCTTGGGTTTTAACAACTTTGAATAATTTTGTGTCATCTGCAAATTTGATCACCTCACTTATCATTCCAATTTCAGGTCATTTATGAATATTTAAAAAAGCAGCGGACCCAGCACAGGTCCCTGGGGTACTCCACTATTCACCTTTCTCCATTAGGAAAATTGGCCATTTAGCCCTACTCTCTGCTTTCTATCTTTTAACTAGCTCCTGATCCACAATATTATGCTGCCTCCTATCCCATGACTTTTTAATTTTGCCAAGAGTCTCTCATGATGGACCTTGTCAAGGGCTTTCTGAAAGTCCAGATACACTATATTGACCGGCTCACCTGTTTTTTCATACCTTCAAAATAACATAATAGAGTAAGGCAAGACCTTCCTTGGCTAAAGCCATGTTGGCTTTCTTCCATTAAAACATGACTATCAACATGTTCAGTAATTTTGTTCTTTAAAATGGTTTCTACCCTTTTGCCTAGTACTGATGTCAGGCTCAAGGCTCAGGCTCCCAAGGACTGGGAAGGTGAGCGAGACTGACGCCAAGGACCCTCACGAGGTCTCTGGCTCTTGGGGGTTTCCAGGGCGGATTTTGGTGTGCCTCTCGAGAGAACCTCGGTCTCGAGGAGCAGGCTAGCCGTGCTGGGCACGAGCGCTTGCTGGACAGCTAAGAAGGCAGAAATGCTGCGCTCTACTGCCAGCATTCGGGACTCCCATGGACCCTGCGACGCTGACACAGGGGTTACTGTGTCTGGTGTGGAAGAGGAGAGGGGTTCCTCACCAGGACAACCCTCAGGAGACCAGGCGCCATCGCCGGAGGCCTCTGTATCTGTACAAGGTAACTTTCGAGGCCGCTCCTTGTCCGACTCTCGGGTCCGCCGTGGGGGACTAAGCGACCGAGCACGGGAATGCCCACGCTTATCCGGAGCTCCCGAGAGCAACTTTGAGATGATCTTCTTCTTACACCGCTCCACTTTAGGGGAGCCCTGGTCAGAGTACCGCCGAGAACGCGGAACCAAAGTGGGGGATCCCACCAGCGGAGGGACGATCGAGGATGCTGCTGAGGATTCCGAGGCCACCTTCTGGAAAATGTCATCGGACTTCTGCTTACGGCTGAATCACCCCTGGAACACTCTGTAAAAATTGGCATTACGTTGGCCATTCGCCAATCTTCAGATATTACGGATGATTTTAATGATAGTTCACAGATTACTAATAGGTCTGAAATCTCATATTTCAGTTCTTTTAACACCCTCGGATGTATACTGTCCGGTCGAGATGATTTGCTACTGTTTAGTTTATCAAATAGTTGTAATACATCTTCCCGGTTTATCAATATTTCTTTTATTTCTTCCGATGCATCACCTTTAAATATCATTTATTTTGCTTTATATTTTGTTCCATTTTTTTTTGTTCCATTCCCATCTCTCCTTCTGAAAATTTCCTTTTCTGCCTGTCTCTCCATGTCACTCTTTTCTTCCAGTTCTTCACTCTTTGCTCTTCTATCCCTTCATCTTTTTAATTTTTTCTCCAATTCCACTTCTCTGACTCAGTATTTCAACGCTCACTTTCACCCATATATTCTTCCCATTTTGCCCTTCCATCCTCACCCCTCTCCTTTCTTCTCATCTTCCTCCTACTAATCATTTCTATAGCACTACGAGACATACACAGCACCTAGCTAGACGTCAAAGATTCCAAAACTAATAGCAACTGCCAGCGACAGTGCAATGATGTAATGTACGAGGGATTACTTGGGGAGTGTCATGGTCCAGTGGGGTATGGAGGATTGTGGAGCAGTGTAGTGACCACCCAGGTACAACCTACGACAATGTGGTAGCCTAGCCGAGGAAAAGTGCTGAGTGAGGATGACAGTGGACTTAAGAGAGCCAAAGTAAAAGGCAGTTAACTCACCAGTAGCAGGTGTTCTCTGTGGACAGCAGGAAAAGTCCTCAAGTATGGGTTATGTTATCCGAAGGAGCCCTGTGAGGGAGTATTGCTCCTTCTGGAAGCTTTTGGAACTCTCCTCTGCGCACTCGTGTCATCTTCCTGCCCGCAGCGGCAGTTCCATCTTACTTTAGTCGTATATTGTAGTTATTGTAGAATACAACTCCTAGGGGAGATGGGTGAGTTGTGAGGATTTTTTCTGCTGTCCACAGAAAACACCTGCTACAGATGAGTAACTATCTTTTCTCCATGAACAAGCAGGAAATAAGTCCTCATGAATTGGACTCCCTAGCTACAGGCTACCTTAAACAAAAAAGGGGAAAACAAGTGTTGTCCAATAGGGGCAACCCAATAATATTTTTGTTGGCAACATGCTTTTTACATTTTTATTTTAAAGGTAGCATGAACAGAAAGTAATGGGCCTAGGGGAGATGAAGTTGGATTCTACTCCACAAACAGATTCCATAGTACTAATTGGTTGAAGATGCTGTCACAAGGAAACCCCTTCCAGACAATAGTGAGATATAAATGTGTGGACTGATTGCCCACATTGTAGCCTTGCAAATCTCCTTCATGGAGACCGAGTGCAAGTGGGCCACCAAAGCAGCCATGGCCCTGACATTATGAGCCGTGACATGACCCTCAAAGCGCTTTTGACGGGGGTGAGAGCAGGAGCTCCCCCTTCCTCCCCGCGCCCGCCAATCAGCAGCCATGCCCAACGGCATAAGAACCGCCGTTGCCGGGGCTTCAGCAGAGCAGCGCTTTTGACGGGGGTGAGAGCAGGAGCTCCCCCTTCCTCCCCGAGCCCGCCAATCAGCAGCCATGCCCAATGGCATAAGAACCGCCGTTGCCGGGGCGGGCCCGCGCCTGAGGGCCTCGTCAGAGGGCCCTTTGGCGTGGCCCTTAGGCGTTGGTCCGTGGCGTCTGTTTCTGGAGTCTATATTGATGTCCTGCTTATATATCATGGTAACTTGCTGTTCCGTGTCCTTCTCTTCCTCTTATCTGTTTGACTGTCTCTGTCCTCTACTCTGTCCTATCTTATAAATGGAGTTCTTTTCTTATTTCCCTAAATGATGTAGTATTGTAAACCGCTCTGATACCTTTTGGTCTGAGCGGTATATCAAATTCAAATAAACATAAACATAGGTATGCCTGGGCATAAGTGAAAAGAGATGCAGTTTGCTCGCCAAATTGATAGCATATGTTTGGAGACAACAATCCCCTAGCTTGTTGGGGGTCAAAAACAAACAAAAACTGGATGGACTTTCTATGGGCTTTTGTCCACTCCAAGTAGAAAGCTAAGGCTCGTTTGTCGTCCAATTTGTGCAACCCAGTTTCCCCTCTGTGAGAATGGGGTTTTGGGAAAAATGTTGTTAGAACAACTGACTGATTAAGATGGAAACGTGATACCATTTTTGGAAGGAACTTGGGATGAGTATGCAGGACCACTCTATTGTGATGGAATTTAGTGTAAGGTGGATGAACCGCTAGAGTCTGAAACTTGCTCACCCTGAGTGCTAAAGTCACTGCTACCAGAAATAATACCTTCCAGGTCAAGAAAAGGTGTCATTCACCTGTAGCAGGTGATCTCCGTGGACAGCAGGAATAAGTCCTAACGCATGGATGAAGCCCCTCGAGGAAACACTCCCTAGCTTCTATTGGAAGCTTTTGGGTGGCTCCACTGCACCTGCATGCTTCCTTTCTGCCTGTTGCTGCAGCCCCATTGTCTTCGGTTTGTAGCAGAATACAACTCCTCAGGGAGGTGGAAGGATTGTGAGGACTTATTCCTGCTGTCCAAGGAGAATACCTGGTACAGGTACACCTTTTCTCCACTGACAAGCAGGAAGTAAGTCTTCGCACATGGGACTCTCAAGCTACAGGCTACCGAAAACCAAGGAGGCCGCTGAGAAGTCCAACAGGGACAATGTAAAACAATGGAACTCAAAAAACCAACAGTGATGGTAATTCTCACTTCTTTTTCCTCTGTTGTCCTATATTTTTCCTTTCCTTTTTTTTTTTGGTAGCCTTGACAGACAGAAGGGCATTGTGGGGATGGAGTTGAATTCTAATCCCCAAACAGATGACAGAGTACAGATTGGCCGAAGTTGCTGTCCCATTGGGAATCCCCATCCAAGTAGTTGTTAGATGTGAACGTGTGGACAGATTTCTTCCACGTAGACTGAATGCAAGTTGGCCACCGACACAGCCATCGCTCTGAATTGTGAGCCATGACATGACCATCAAGGCTCAGGCCTGCCTGGGCATAAGTGAAGGAAATACAGTCTGTTAGCCAAATTGAAAGAATGTTTGGAAACGGCAGTCCCCAGCTTGCTGAGGTCAAAAGAAACAAAAAGCTGGACAAACTGTCTACGGTCCTTTGTCTGCTCCACGTAGAAGGCCAAGGCTCACTTGTAGTCCAATAGGAGCAATGCTGCTTCCCCCTTGTGGGCGTGAGGCAGAGTTAAAAATGTTGGCAACACTATGAACTGACTGGGGTGGAAATCCAAAACCACTTTCGGAAGAAAATGAGGATGAGTATGAAGAACCACTCTATTATGCAGGAATCTGGTGTACAGTTTTTGTGTGGGATCTAAGGAATGTTCCTCACACCAGACAAAAAAACATCTTTCATTTGCATGAGTAGGATTTTCTCATTGAGGCCCTCCTGGAGGCCAAAAGAACATGGCTGACACTGGCTGGCAGATTGAGAATGAACAATGTTAGCCTCTCAACAACCAAGCTGTGAGGGCAAAGAACTTGATGTTGGGATGTAATATTGTTCTGTTCTGAGATATATCAGATCTGGTGCATGGCCCAGCTGAATCAGTTCCCGACTGGAGAGTTCGAGGAGGAGAGGAAAACATGGTTGTCTGGGCCAGTAGGGAGTGATGAGAATCATCAAGCCTCTGTCCAATTAGATCTTCAGGAGGGGCTTGGCAATGAGAGGTATTGGAGGATATACATACAGAGGATCCTCTCCCAAACTGAGGAGGAAAGCAATGGAGGCTAGTTTGCTGTGTGCCCTTACTCTGTAGCAGAACTGATCCAACTGGGCATTCTGAGGAGTCACGAACAGATCTATCAAGGGGGTGCCCCACTCTCGAAAGACGTGGACTGCATTTGAGTGGTTGGAGGACGAGTCAGCCTGTCTGCCAGAGTGCTTTGTTTGCCTAGCAAATATGTGGCTTTTAAGTCCATCTCATGGGCAATGGTAAATTTCCACAACCTGAATGTTTCCCAACACAGGAGGTTCAAGCCCACTTCCCTGCTTGTTAATGTAGAATACTGCTACCTGAGTTGTCTGTTCGAAGTATGACAATTTGATTGGATAACCGACCTTTGAAAGCCTTTAGAGCAAGCGTTATGGCTCTTAGTTCCAAGAAATTAATCTGATAGAGACTTTGCTGGAAGGACCAATTGCCCCAAGTGTGAAACCCATCAAGATGAGCTCCCCAATCCAGTTTGGATGCATCTGTCATCAATACCTTTCGTGGTGGTGCAATTTGAAAAGGGAGACCTTTGAGCAAATTGTTTGGGACAGTCCATCAGTTCAAAGACTGAATGAGAGAATTGGTGATGTACAGATAAAGCATAGTTACTCACCTGTAACAGGTGATCTCCGGGAACAGCAGGAATTTAGTCTTCACATATGGGGGTATCGTCGGTACCGACGGAGCCTGCGCGGGAACGCTCCCCAGCGTCCAATTAGAAAGCTTTTGGAAGCATCCAACAGCGCCTGCGTGCTGCCTTCCCGCCTTTCCCAACTGCCTCTCTCCAATTGAGTTTTAAAGCTGAGACAAAGAGAGAGAGAGGGAAAGAAAAGAAAAGATATACAACTCCTAGGGGAGGTGGGTGTGTTGTGAAGACTAAATTCCTGCTGTTCCCGGAGATCACCTGTTACAGGTGAGTAACTATGCTATCTCCAGGAACAAGCAGGAATGTAGTCTTCACATATGGGGACTCCCTAGCTACAGATGCCAGGGAGAGACCCCAGAAGCTGTGTGCCCCTGTGAAAGGGCTCCACTTTCCCTCATGGATCTCTGGCATCCTACCAGGAATGGTGGGTAGGAGTCGATTAAGTATGGAACAGGTGTCGTAGAACAGCCTGACCAAACAAGGCATCCTGGCGGGAGTCCTTGTCTAAGCAGTAATGGGCTGTGAAGGTATGAACCGAGGCCCAAGTAGCTGTTCGATAGATGTCGTCAATAGACACAGAGTGTAGATGAGCCATTGAGGCTGCCATGGCTCTCACATTGTGAGCTGTGACATGGCCTTCCAGAGAAAGGTTTTTACTCTGATAGGCAAAAGAAATACACTGTGCAATCCAATTGGACAATGTTCTCTTGGAGACTGGAAGTCCCAAATGAGAAGGATCAAAAGCAACAAAGAGTTGAGAGGATTTTCTATGTTGCTGTGTCCTTTGTAAATAAAAAGCAAGTGCTCTTTTTCAGTACAAAATATGAAGATTCCTTTCTGATTTGAAACATGAGGCCTTGGAAAAAATACAGGCAGGCAAACTGCTTGGTTTAAATGAAAAGGTGAGACCACCTTTGGCATAAAGTGCGGATGAGTCCTAAGGACTTCCTTATCATGATGGAATCTTGTATAAGGAGGATCAGCCACTAATGCTTGCAACTCACTAATGCGACGTGCTGATCTGATTGCAATGAGAAAGACAACCTTCCAGGAAAGGAATTTCAAGGAGGTAGTAGCTAGAGGTTCAAAAGGCAGCTTCATGAGCTGTCCAAGAACCAGATTTAGGTCCCATGCTACCGGTGGTGGCCTAATGGGAGGCTTAGTTAGAAGGAGGCCCCTCATAAATCTCGCTATGAGAGGATATAGGTTGTCCATTTAAAGGCTTGAAAGAAGCTGAAATAGCACTTAAATGGACTCGTACTGAGTTAGTCTTAAGCCCTGCATTAGATAAATGAAGGAGATACTCCAATAATGATTCCAGAGGTATCGCCAGGGGGTCAAGACCCTTCTGCGAACACTATATGGAAAACCTTTTCCACTTGAAAGCATAAGAGCGTCTTGTGGAAGGCTTTCTAGAAGCACAAAGGATATCCTTTACTTGTTGAGACAGGTTAAGACCATGAAGGTCTAGGCCCTCAGCAAACAGGCCCTGAGATGCAGAGAGTGGGGATCGGGATGCCACAACATCCTGTCCTCCTGAGACAGGAGATCTGGAGCAGATCCTAACTCCAGAGATGGAGCTTGAGAGAGATGTAGGAGCAGAGGGTACCACACCTGCCGTGGCCAATGAGGAGCTATGAGAATCATATGGCCTCTGTCTCTCTGAAGCTTGAATAGGGTTTTGGGGATTAGGGGAAAGAGTAGTTACTCACCTGTAACAGGTGTTCTCCAGGAGCAGCAGGAATCAGTCCTCACATATGGGTGACGTTGGCGCCGACTGAGCCCCCGTGTGGATCATTTCCCCAGCTTTCATAGGCCTTTGGGAATGCAGCGCGCATGTGCGGTCCCCTTCCTGCCCAAGGGTGCCATCTTGCCCAGTCTGATGACATAACTAAAAGACAGCAAAAATAGCAAAAATAAATCATAGCACTGCAACTCCAAGGGGAGGAGGGAGTGTTGTGAAGACTGATTCCTGCTGCTCCTGGAGAACACCTGTTACAGGTGAGTAACTACTCTTTCTCCAGGACCAAGCAGGAAGTCAGTCCTCACATATGGGACTCCCTAGCTCAGGGCTACCAGAGGCCTCAAACTGAAAAACTGAGCTCCCTCTAGAGCCTCAGCATGCAAGAACAGAATCTTCTCTGATAATGCCCCCGAAAGGTAGCCCAACACCAGGGCCGGAGGGTAGGAGTTGCCTAGATACCAAAGAGATTATGGAGTACCGCTTGCCCGAACGCACTGTCCCTGCGGGACTCCCTCTCAAGGCAGTAGTGGGCCGCAAAAGTCTGGCTTGAAGACCAAGTAGCGGCCCAGCAGATGTCTGCCAACGGAACAGAGCGGAGATGAGCCACTGACGCAGCCTTCGCCCTGACACTGTGAGCTGTAACTCGACCCTGCAACGAGAGGCCGGCTGCCCTGTAAGCCCAGGCGATGCAGTCAGCTACCCATATGGACAAAGTACGCTTGGAGACAGCCAACCCTAAACTTATTGGGGTCATAAGAGATGAAGAGCTGAACCGCCCTCCGGTGCTCCTGCGTACGGTCAAGATAGTAGGACAACGCCCTCCTACAGTCCAGGGTATGCAAGACCATTTCCGCCCGGCTAGCATGAGGCCTGGGAAAGAAAGTCGGAAGAACCACCTCCTGATTGAGGTGGAAGGAGGAGACAACCTTTGGAAGGAACTTAGGGTGAGTCCGTAAGAACCTAGTATAAGGTGCTTCTGATACTAGGGCCTGAAGCTCACTCACTCGCCTTGCTGAGGTAAGGGCTACCAGAAATAGCGTTTTCCAGGACAGAAAACGCAGAGGTCAAGTAGCCATAGGTTCAAATGGTGGGCAAGTAAGCCGTTGCAAGACCACATTTAAATCCCATTCAGTGGCAGGTGGACGCACTGGAGGCTTAAGCAAAAGCAGGCCTCTGAGGAAGCGAGCCACCAAAGGATGGCTGGAAAGAGACTGACCCTCCACCTGTGAGTGGTGTGCTGAAAGAGCACTAAGATGAACTCTCACAGAATTGGACTTAAGGCCTAGGTTGGACAGGTGAAGCAAATACTGTAGCACCACTGGTACCAGGCATGAGAAGGGATTCTCGTTGTGTTGAGTACACCAGGTAGAGAATCTAAGCCACTTAAGGGCATAAGACTTTCTGGTGGACTGCCTCCTAGAGGCCAAGACTACGTCCTCCACTTCCCTAGGCAATAGTAAAGGCGCCAGGACTACCCTTTCAGCAGCCAGGCCATCAAATTGAGGGACTGGAGATTGGGGTGCAAGAGGGACCACTGCTCCTGAGACAGGAGATCGGGTTGTATCCCCAGAGGAAGAGGAGTGTCCACCGCCAGTTGCAACAGTAGTGGGAACCAGGGTTGCCTTGGCCACCTGGGGGCCACCAGAATCACTGAGGCCTTGTCCCGGATCACCTTGAATAATGTCTTGGACACTAGAGGCGTGGGAGGAAACGCATATAGTAGGCCTGTAGACCATGGAATGAGAAACGCATCCGCTGCTATTCTGAGAGGATGCAGTTGTCTGGAACAGAACCTGGGTGGTTGACGGTTCAGAGGACTGGCAAAGAGATCTATGGTTGGAAGACCCCATCTCAGGAAGATCTGTTGAACCACTAAAGGATTCAACTGCCATTTGTGCGGCTGCAGGATCCTGCTCAATCTGTCCGCCAGGTAATTCTCCTGAACTGGAAGGTAGACTGCTTTGAGAAGAATGCCATGATTGACTGCCCAGGAGCACAGTTTCTGCGCTTCCTGACAGAGAAGGCGGGACCCTGTGCCCCCTTGTTTGTTCACATAGAACATAGCCACTTGATTGTCCGTCTGAACCAAGACGGACTGGTGAGAGATGAGATGGGAGAAAGTTCTTTGGGCTAAGCGGATAGCTCTCAGTTCTAAGAGACTGATCTGCTGTGCGGCCTCCCAAAGAGTCCACAGGCCTTGAGTACATGCCCCTTGGCAATGTGCACCCCAACCTTGAAGAGAAGCATCGGTTGTCAGCACCTGAGAGTGTGGGGGTGCCTGAAAAGGCACCCCTTGCACTAGATTCGGAAGATGAAGCCACCATTGCAGAGAAGACTGTTGTAGGCCGGACACCCTCACTTTGTCCGTGAGGCTTCCTGTGGCCTGGTGCCACTGAGTCCGGAGGCCCCATTGAGCTGGCCTCATGTGTAGACGGGCATTCGGAGTCACATGGACCGTGGATGCCATGTGGCCTAAAAGCCTCAGGAATTGTCTGGCGGAGACCAGAGAATTGCTGTGGAATAGCCTGGCTAGAGCCATCAATCTGTGGGCCCTGTCCACTGGTAGAAAGGCCTTTGCCTGAAAGGTGTCCGGTCAAGCTCCTATGAACTCCATGTTCTGGGAGGGTTGCAAACTGGACTTTGCGAAGTTTATGACAAACCCCAGGTGCTGAAGCAGAGCGACAGTGCGAAGGGTGGCTTGATTGGCCTCTTGCGGGGATTGACCCCTGATGAGCCAATCGTCCAGATATGGAAAGACAAAGAGGCCTTGAATCCTGAGGTAGGCCACTACCACCGCCAAGCACTTGGTGAATACCCTGGGGGCGGATGTAAGGCCAAAAGGCAGTACTCTGTACTGATAATGGTTTCCTCCCACTACAAATCTGAGATATTGTCTGTGGTCTGGATGAATAAGGATGTGAGTATAAGCATCCTTTAGATCTAAGGTAGGGCAGCAGTATTCCAAGGGTAAGCATCTTGAACTTTTCCCTCTCCAGGAACTTGTTCAGGTTTCGCAAGTCTAGGATGGGTCTGAGGCCTCCTGTTCGCTTTGGTACCAGAAAGTACCTGGAATAGAAGCCGTGACCTCTCAGGTGGTGGGGCACTGGTTCCACTGCCTGTTCCTTTAAAAGACCTGCCACCTCCTGCAGGAGTAAGTCCCTGTGCAGAGGGAGTCTGGGAGGCTCCCCTGGAAGATAGGAGGGGGGTACCTGGTGGAAGTGGAGGAGATAGCCCTTCTGGACTATACTTAGAACCCAGGTATCCCTTGTGATGGTTGACCACCTGTGGGCAAACAGGGCCAGCCTGCCTCCAGTGCTGATGGGGGCCAGCTGAGGAGGAGAGGCTATGCCAATGCAGTCAAAATCCCCCTCCCTGCTGAGCAGGAGCCGGAGTAGGAGACTTGGGGGCTTTCTGCCTACGGGGCCCATGACCCTGCCCCTTGGCCTGCTGACCCTGTTGGGGAGCTACAGAGGCCTGATAATGAGGGTACTGTTTATAGGCAGATGACTTCCTCGGGTATAAGGTCTTTTTTCCCCGAGCCCTTCTTCTTCTGAGAAGGGGCAGAGGTTTTTCTGGACAGCCTTGTCCGGTAAGAGTCTCGGTCTTGAGTTCGGCAGCCTTGTCAGCCATGGGCTTGCCAAAGAGGTTTTCACCTCGGCAGGGGACATCGACCAACTTGTCCTGCAACCATGGCTCGAGGCCCGATGACTGTAGCCAAGCCTGACGGCGTGCACCGATGCCAGCCATGGCTACTCGGGCCGAAGCCTCGAAGCCATCATAGGCTGCTCGAGATATAAACTTCGAGCACTCACGAATACCGGAGGACAGAGTATTGAACCTCTGCAAAGGTTCCTCGGAGAGACCAGCAGAGAACCCGGCAATCTCCTTCGCCAGGTCTCGAAGGTATATGCCCATGTACAGCTGGTAGGTCTGGACACGGCAAGCAAGCATAGAGCCCTGGAAGCACTTCTTACCGAGGGCATCCAGGTTCCAGGCCTCCCGGCTGGAAGGCACCGAGGAGTGCATCTTCTGACTCTTCAGACGATGCATGGCCGATTCCACAACCATGGAGTGGTGCGGTAATTGTGCCTTTTGGAACCTGGGGCTCTTGCGGACTCGCTTAAAACCGGCGTCGATGACGGCGCCTCCCACATGCAGAAGAGCAACCGTTCCAGCATTGGAGGAACCGGAACAGTAAAGGCCTCCTTCGGAGGAGAGTCATACTATAGGGCCTCGAGCTCCTCTGTTGGAGGCTCCTCCTCGGGATCCGCGGGGAATGCCAAAGCCTTGGCCATGTCCCGCACAAAGTCCACGAACCGGGTATCCTCCGGGGGGGACCTTCTCTGAGGCTCGGACTCGGGCGAGTCCAAAGGAACGCACCGAGTCTGAAAGGTGTCGGGCGACTCCTCATCCTCCGTCTCCCAGCCGGACTCCTCGGAGGAGGAATCGAGCGGCTCCGGTCGGGCAGGCATCGATGCCATCCGCCCCGACGCTGAGGGTACCGGCGTCGACAACCTCGGTCCCGAACAGGAGGCCGAGGATCGACTCGAGCTCGCATGGACTCGAGGATCAGCTCGGCCTCCGGGGTCGACTTTGACGTCAATGTCCCGGTGGTCGGGGCAGATGCACCGGTGAGACCGGCGATCAATGCCCGCTGCTGTTCCATGAAGGCAGCGAAGCTGCTCTCCAAAGCCGTCAACCTGATTCCGAGCTCAGGAGACCCAGCAGCCCCCGACTCGGGTCCCGACGGCGTCGGGCCCGACGTCGGCTCCCTTGGAGGAGAGTCCACGAGGACAACAGCACTTACGTGTCCAGGAGACTCCATCTCGACACGAGGATGCTTGGCAGGCCTCTCCGACTCCGAAGACCCGGAAGGGCTATTGGGGCTATGCAACCTGGCCCTCGAGGAACCAGGAGCGTCCACCGACGACGCCCTCGCGGGTTTCTTCTTCCTGCGATGTTCCCGCGAAGGAGACCCCCGCTCAGAGGAACCCCGACGCTGCTCGGGGCCGGAGTCCCGAGACGTCGAGGCCTGGGCCCGGCCGGACGCGGAGTCAGAAAAGATCCTATCCTTTTGGTGCTGCCGACTCCTCAACGCCTTCGAGGACATTTTGCCACACGGATCACAGATCATCGGGTCATGATCGGGTCCGAGGCAGCGGAGGCAGCAGTCATGTGTGTCGGTAAGAGACATAGGTTTCTTACACCGATCACATTTCTTAAACCCGCTGGTAGCCATCGGGGGAAAAAGGGCCCCTGCTAGGTCAAAAGACCGGGCTGCCAGGGAAAAAAAAAAGAAAAAAGGCGCGAACGCCAGTCACAAAGGACAAAAACCGAAAAAGAGAAAAAACATGGAAAATCAACTTTTTCCTCGGGGAAAAACGAACTACGTCCATCGGGCTCCGCGGAAAAAAGACGACTGAGCAAGATGGCACCCTTGGGCGGGAAGGGGACCGCGCATGCGCGCTGCAATTCCCAAAGGCTTTCTTTGAAAGCTGGGGAAATGCTCCGCACGAGGGCTCTGTCGGCGCCGACGTCACCCATATGTGAGGACTGACTTCCTGCTTGGTCCTGGAGAACATGGATGTACGCATCCTTGAGATCTAGAGAACAAATCCAATCCTGACTCTGAAGGAATGGCAGAAGAGTTCCTAGAGAAATCATCTTGAACTTCTCCTTGAACAGGAATTTGTTCAATTCTCCGAGGTCTAAAATGGGTCTGTGTCCCCCTGTTTTCTTTGGAATAAGGAAATAGGGGGAGTAAAACCCTGTTGGGAAATGGGTACGTCTTCTATTGTCTCGTGGGCAAGAAGTAAATTGACCTCTTGACCCAACTGATTTTTGAGTGAAGTTTGAGAATGGAACCGTCTTACAACTGTAGGGGGGGCATGTTGAGGAAATGAAGCTTGTACCCCTCCTTTACAAAGGAGAGAGTCCATTCTTCTGCTGTTATCTGCTCCCATCTGGGGTCAAAATAACATAACCTTCCTGGAATGGTGGAGGGCTCTGGCCCGTTGAGGGCCAGGAAGGCCAAGTTCTCTAGATGGGAGTCAAAGCCCCTGTGAAGGCTGAGTCTGCTGGGCCGGTTGAGGCTTAGCAGACTTTGCTTTCCTTTGTCTTGGTGGCTGCTGTCCCTTTCGGGCAGACTGACCTGCAGAATGCCCCTGCTGGGTATAGGAGGGGTAAAACATCATCTTTTTAGAGAAGAATGGTTTCTTGTAGGATTTTCTCCTTGCAGGATCAGCTGTAGCCTTGGATAGTCTATCCAAAGTGGTGTTATCAGCATCTAGCTCATTAGCTTTCTCTTGCCAATTTTTGCCAAAGAGATTTTCGCCTGTGCAAGGGATATTCCCCAGTTTGTCCTGTACCCAGAGTTCTAAGTCAGATGCCTGGAGCCAGGCAATCCTACGAGCACCTATGGCAATGGCAGAGGTTCTGCTTATGCACGCAAAGCAGTCAAAAGCTGCACGATTAACAAACTTGGAAACATCTTGGGCATGTTTGACAAGTGTAAGATTATCTTGCCTCTTATGATCAGGAAGGAGAGGGCTCATAAGCTCTAGATCGCCTGTAACTTCCTTAAGGAACATTCTCATATATAAAATGCAGGAATTAATCCTGGCAGAAAGCATAGAGGCCTGGAAGGTTTGACGCCCAAAGGCATCAAGAGTCCTACATTCACATCCTGGTGGATTAGATGCATGTCTTTTTGCACTCTTGATCCTTCTCATAGCTGATTACACTACCATGGAGTGGGTGTGGTAACTGGGTTTTTTAAAATCCAGGACAAGGAGGCACTCAATACATGGTATCAAGCTTACGAGAATGAGGAGAGGTGGTAAGAGGTGTTTCCCACATTCTTAGCATGAGATCATGCAAGATCTCATGAATAGGCAAAGTAGCTGCCTCCTTGGGAGCTTTAGGATATTGTAAAATCTCCAATTCCTTTGCTCTGGGCACGGTTTCAGGAGCCACTGTGATGGAAAGACCTCTAGCCACCTCCCTGATGAAATCCTGAAAGGATATATCCTCTGGAGGAGACATCCTACGTTTAGGAGAGGAAGGCTCCTCAGAGAGAAGTACTCCGGTATCGACAGAGCTGTCAGAATCCTCAGACATCGGAGGATTCAAAATATCTCCTGTCTGGGTGCTCTTGCAAAGCACGATACTGGTACTGATCGAAGTCAGTACCGAAGGGGTCCGGTACTGGCCTGTCGATACCGGAGGAAACAGCATGACTCAGTGTCAGTAACACAGTCGCCAATGTCGATGCTGTCGGTACCGGTACCGATATCCGTGCCGGAACCGGTGTCGATACCGGTTGAACCGTCTGAAGCGGTCCTGAAGGCACCAAAGCCACAAGGAGAGCCGCCAGACTGCGTTCAATAGCCAAGAACCTCTGGTCTATTGATGCTACCGATGCCTGGGTATCGGTACTGGACGAAGCGGCCAGTACCCCAGAGCATGGCACCAGTAGTTCTGCGGAGGTTGAGGCCTTGAGAACATCCTGGAGACCCGATAGTGCTTTGGAAGCTGAAGCCTCCCGCCGGGGCAATTTTGCTAGTATAAGTCCCTCAAGGGCAACGCCAGAGGCATCTCGATGCTTGGAAGGAGATCTAACTTTTGAGAACCAGCCAGATTTATGTTTGGTTACCTGAGATCCATGGGAGGAAGACGAAGCCCTGGAAGACGTCAATGCCACGGATGCTGCATTGGAGGGAAAAAGGGTGCTAAGCTTAGCAGCTCGGTTTTGCCAACCCCTCTTCGACATCATCCCACAGGTAACACACTCCGAAATGGAGTGGTCAGGACCTAAACATTTAAGGCAACACTCGTGAGTGTCGGTGACGGAGATGGTACCGCCACACTTGGAACACTTTTTAAAACCCGAGGCGGGTTTTTCCATTCTGAATGAAAAGTTGGGTCTAGTGCCCAAAATGGCGCGTGGCACCCGACAGAAAACAGACTGGAAAGTCCAGAAAAAAGATTACAAAATAGCACAGTTACTTACCTGTAACAGGTGATCTCTGGGAACAGCAGGAATAAGTCTTCACATATGGGGTACGTCGGTACCGACGGAGCCTGCGCGGGAACGCTTCCCAGCATCCCAAAAAAGGAAAGCTTTTGGGAGCATCCCACAGCGCCTGTGCACTGCTTTCCCGCCTTTCCTAACCGCCTCTCTCCAGTTCGAGTTTTAAAGATGAGACAAAGAGAGAGAGAGAGAGGAGAGGAAAGATAGATAGAAAGATACAACTCCTAGTGGAGGTGGGTGGGTTGTGAAGACTTATTCCTGCTGTTCCCAGAGATCACCTGTTACAGGTAAGTAACTGTGCTATCTCCAGGAACAAGCAGGAATGAGTCTTCACATATGGGGACTCCCCAGCTAGAGATGCCTGGGAGATCCCCAAGGTTGTGAGACCCTGAGAAGGGCTCTACCTCCTCCCATGGATCTCAGGCATCCAACCAGGGATGGAGGGCAGGAGTTGACTAAGCATGGAACAGGTGTTTGAGAACAGCCTGACCAAACAAGGCATCCCGGCGGGAGTCCTTGTCCAAGCAGTAATGGGCTGTGAAGGTATGAACCGAGGCCCAGGTGGCCGCGCGACAGATCTGGTCGATGGACACAGAATTTAGATGAGCCATAGAGGTTGCCATGGCCCTCACATTGTGAGCTGTGACATGGCCCTCCAGAGAAAGGTTTTTACTCTGGTAGGCGAAAGAAATACACTGAGCAATCCAATTGGACAATGTTCTCTTAGAGACTGGAAGTCCCAAATGAGAGGGATCAAAAGCAACAAAGAGTTGAGAAGACTTTCTATGTTGCTGTGTCCTTTGTAAGTAAAAGGCAAGAGCCCTCTTACAATCCAGGGTATGAAGATTTCTTTCTGCACTTGATGCATGAGGAGCTGGAAAGAAGACAGGTAAATATACCTCTTGATTAAGATGAAAAGGTGAGACTACTTTAGGCATAAAGTGTGGATTGGTCCTAAGGACTACCTTATTATGATGGAACCTTGTATAAGGTGGATTAGCCACTAAGGCCTGTAGCTCACTGATGCGGCGAGCCGAGGTGACTGCAATAAGAAAGATAACTTTCCAGGAAATAAATTTCAAGGAGGTAGTGGCTAAGGGTTCAAAGGGAGGCTTCATGAGCTGACCAAGAACCAAATTCAAGTCCCATGCCACTGGAGGTGGTCTAATGGGAGGTTTAGTTAAAGAAGGCCTCTCATGAATCTTGCAATAAGAGGATGAGAGGAAATAGGTTGTCCATTGAGAGGCTTGAGAGATGCTGCAATAGCACTCAAATGGACCCTTACTGAATTCGTTTTGAGGCCTGCATGGGAAAGATGCAGGAGATGCTCTAGTAAAGAATTCAAAGGTATTGCTAGAGGGTTAAAACCCTTTTCAGCACACCAAATTGTAAACCTTTTCCATTTAAAAGCATAGGAACGTCTAGTAGAAGGCTTTCTGGAAGCATGAAGGGTATCTCTCACTTGCTGAGAAAGATGCCAATCTTGAAGGTCTAAGCCTTCAGCAACCAAGCCCTGAGATGGAGAGATTGGGGGTTTGGGTGCCACAACGTTCCCCCCTCCTGAGACAGGAGATCTGGAGCAGATCCCAAGTCCAGGGAGGGAGCTTGAAAGAGATGCAGGAGTAGAGGGTACCACACTTGGCATGGCCATCGTGGAGCTATGAGGATCATAGTCCCTCGATCTCTCTGAAGCTTGAACAGGGTCTTGGGAATTAGGGGAATGGGTGGAAAGGCGTATAGGAAGTCTAGACCCCAATGGAGGAGGAAGGCATCCTTGGCCTGAACTCCCTGACACGGAATTCTGGAACAGAATCGGGGAAGTTTGGCATTCCACGGACTTGCAAAGAGGTCTATGTCCGGGGTTCCCCAAATTCGAAAGATCTGACTATCTGGTCCATATGGAGGGACCATTCGTGTGGAAGCAGAACTCGACTGAGTCTGTCTGCCCAAGAGTTTTGAACTCCTGGAAGGTATACTGCCAGAAGATGAATTTGATGCTCTCTGGCGAAGGCCCACAATCTCAGAGCTTCATTGCAAAGCGACAGAGAGCAAGTCCCTCCCTGCTTGTTCACATAGAACATGGCTACTTGGTTGTCCATGTGAATGAGGACTGTCTTGTAGCTGAGCAGAAGACTCAGAGCCAGGAAGATTGCTCTGAGCTCTAAGATGTTGATATGTAGAGAGTCTCCTGTGGGGACCAAATGCCCTGGGTGGAGAGGTCGTGAAGATGAGCTCCCCAACCCTTGGGAGAGGCATCTGTTGTAAGGGTTGCTTGGGGTAAGAACTGTTGGAAGGGGGACCCCTGAAACAGATTTTGAGTGGACTTCCACCACTGGAGAGACCAAAAGAGGTGCCTGGAGGTTGCTATTTTGTCTGACAGACCCCCTGATGCCTGGGTCCATTGGTTGGACAAAGTCCATTGAGCCGCCCTCATGTGAAGGCGAGCATAAGGGACCACATGCACAGTGGATGCCATGTGGCCTAGCAGTTGTAACATCTCTCGAGCAGTTAAATGGTTTTTTAACTGAATCTGGGAGGCTAACTGCACTAAGCGTAGGCAACGGGCCTGGGGAAGATAGGCCCTTGCAGTTGTGGTATCCAGCAAGGCCCCTATGAACTCTAGAGACTGAGTAGGGGTGAGTTGTGACTTTGGAATGTTTATCACCAGTCCCAGATACTGCAGAACACGCATTGTGCAGGTTAGGGAAGTCTGGGCCTCTGACTGGGATGGAGCTCGGATGAGCCAGTCGTCCAGATATGGGAATACGAATATTCCTAGAGTGAGTAGGAATGCAGCTACTACTGCCATGCATTTTGTGGACACTCTTGGAGCAGAGGCCAGACCAAAAGGAAGTACCCTGTATTGGTAGTGCTTCCCTTGATAAAGGAACCGAAGGAACCTTCTGTGTGCTGGATGGATGAGTATATGGGTGTACGCATCCTTGAGATCTACAGAACAAAGCCAATCCTGACTCTGAAGGTATGGAAGGAGAGTACCTAGAGAAATCATTTTGAATTTCTCCTTGCATAGAAACTTGTTCAATTCTCTGAGATCTAATATGGATCTGTAACCCCCTGTTTTCTTTGGGATAAGAAAGTAGGGGGAGTAGAACCCTGAGCCCTGTTGAAGAAGGGGTACTTCTTCTATTGCCCCTTGGGCAAGAAGGGTAGTAATCTCTTGACCGAGAAGGTCGAGGAGAGGTGTTTGAGAATTGAACTGTCTCACCATGGTGTGAGGAGGAAGGTTTGAGAAATGAAGTTTGTACCCTTCCCTTATGATGGAGAGGTCCATTGCTCTGCTGTGATTTGTTCCCATCTGGGAGCAAAGTAAGCTATCCTTCCTGGAATGGTGAGAGGCTCTGGTTCTGCTAGAGCCAGAAAGGCTAAGTTCTCTAGATGCAAGTCAAAGGCCCTGAGGAGGCTGAGGCTGTTGGGCTACAGGAGTCCTTGCAGCCTTAGGCTTGGCCTGTTTAGGTTGTTGATGCTTTGCAGCAAAACGACCTGCAGAAGATGTCTGTTGACCATAAACAGGATAATATCTTCCCTTCTTGGGAAAATATGGCTTTTTGAACAACCTCTTCTTGACAGGATTAGAGGTAGACTTTGAAAGCCTATCCAAAGCAGAATTTTCTGCATCCATCTGTGTGGCCTTTGCCTGCCAATCCTTGCCAAAAAGGTTTTCACCTGTACAAGGAAGATTTCCCAATCCATCTTGGACCCAAGGTTCCAGATCAGAAGCTTGTAACCAAGCAATTCTGCGTGCACCTATGGCAATAGCCGAAGCTCTGCTGGCACCCTCAAAAGAGTCAAAGGCTGCACGGTTGGAACATTTGGAAACATCTTGGGCATGCTTAAGCCAAGTGAGAAACTCTTCCCTCTTATCTTCTGGAAGAAAAGGGAGGAAAGTTTGCAGATGATCTGTAACCTTTTAGAAACATCCCCATATAGAGACTATAGGAGTTGATTCTGGCAACAAGCATACTGGCTTGAAAGATTTTTCTGCCAAAAGCATCTAAGGTTCTACATTCTCTCCCTGGAGGAGTAGAAGAGTGCCTTTTTGCACTCTTTATCTTTTCCATGGCAGACTCCACCACAATAGAGTGGTGAGGAAGCTGAGTCTTATGAAACCCAGGACAAGGCGGGACACAGTACATGGTGTCTAGCCTACGAGAGTGGGAAGAGATAGTAAGAGGGGTCTCCCATATGCCCAACATGTGATCATAAAGGATCTCATGAACTGGCAAAGTGGCTGCCTCTTTAGGAGCCTTGGGATATTGCAAAATATCCAACTTTTTGGCTCTAGGCTCTGACTCAGGGGCCACTGAGATAGAGAGCCCCTTGGCCACTTCTCTTATAAAGTCCTGAAAAGACAAGTCCTCTGGAGGAGACATTCTTCTTTTTGGAGAAGAAGGCTCTTGAGGAAGGAGTACCGATGCTTCGACAGAAACCTCCGATGCATCAGAGTCTTCGGAGGAATCGAAGTATCGCCTGTCTGGATGCTCTTGCAGAGCCCGATACGCGTACCGAGTGGTATCGACATCGGGAGTGATCGGTACCGGTTCGGTACCGATGGGCATCATCGGACAGGGTACCGGTGCAGTCGACATCGAAGCCGATGCAATCGGTACCGGCACCGGAACCGAAATCGGTGCCGGTGCCGGCAACAGAGCCTGTTGCGGTACCAGCTGCGTCGCAGCTCGAATGAATGCCGTGATGGCCTGCTGCATGGTCAGAATATTCTGATCCATCGACGCCATCAATGTCTGGAAGTCGGTACCGGCAGATTCCACCGGTACCCCATAACATTGTAACAGGTGATCGGTCGAGGCCGTGACATCGATGTCAACCTGTGACCCCATAGGAGGAGCTTTGGAAGCCGGAGCTTCCCGCCGAGGTACTTTTGCCGGTGCAGGATCCTCAAGGGCAAGCCCGGAGGCATCTCGATGCTTGGAGGGAGATCTACCCTTCGAGGACCGGCTGGATTTATGTTTGGTTACCTGAGATCCATAGGAGGAAGAAGCAGCCCTGGACGACGTCGATGCCACCGAAGCTGCATCAGAGGGAAACAGGTTATTGAGCTTAGCTGCTCGGCTCTGTAAACCTCTCTTAGACATCATGGAGCAGGACGCACAATCCGTAATGGAATGGTCAGGACCCAAACATTTAAGTCACCAGTCATGGGTAACAGAAATGGTACCACTGCACTTAGTGCATTTTTTAAACCCGGAGGCGGGCTTTTCCATGAGGAAATTTCCCTTAGGCCTAAGGCCCAAAGAGACAAAAACATACACTAAAGTGGAACGGAAGAATTATTATTTTTTTTTTTTTAAGAAAAGAAAGAAAAGACTGGTGGTACCGGTCCAACGTCGAAGAAGGCAGACGCGCGACCAAAGAAATAAAATGAAATAAAGAACTTCTTCAGCGGTGACAGGAACACGACCTGCTGGCTCCGCGGAAAAGAAGAACTGGAGAGAGGCGGTTAGGAAAGGCGGGAAGGCAGTGCGCAGGCGCTGTGGGATACTCCCAAAAGCTTTCCTTTTTTGGGACGCTGGGGAGCGTTCCCGCGCAGGCTCCGTCGGTACCGACGTACCCCATATGTGAAGACTCATTCCTGCTTGTTCCTGGAGATTATTTTTTTTTTGAAGGAAGGAAGAAAGAAAGAAAGAACCGGCGGTACCGGTATAGCGTCGAGGAAGATAGACGCTACCATAAAAAAGATGGGATCATTTCTGCGGTGACAGGAAAAATGACCTGCTGGCTCCGTGAAAAATGAAGAACTGGAGAGAGGCAGTAGGGAAAGGCGGGAAGGCAGCACGCAGGTGCTGTGGGATGCTCCCAAAAGCTTTCTAATTGGATGCTGGGGAGTGTTCCCGGGCAGGCTCCGTTGGTATCGACGATACCCCATATGTGAAGACTACATTCCTGCTTGTTCCTGGAGATTCGCATATATGTCCTGCAGCTTGGGTCCACTAGGTTCTCAGAGTCCATTGAGCCTGTCTCATATGTAGATGTGCCAAGGGTGCCACATACACAGTGGACATTATGTGTCCCAGTATAGTTAACATTATGCAAGTTGTTACCTGATGAATCAATTGCGTCTTTGGCACTACTTCAGTCAACCTGTGCAGTGTGTTGTGCGGGAGGAAGGCTCTCACTTGAGTAGTGTCGAACAGGGCTCCTATGGATTCCAATTGTTGGAAAGGTTGTAGGTGGGATTTTGGGTAATTTACTACGAACCCTAGTAGTTCCAGCACCCAAATGGTGTTTGAAGGAAAGCTGCTACTACAGCGAGGCATTCTGTAAAGACACAAGGTGCTGAGGTTAGACCAAAAGGCAGAATTCGGTACTAGAAGTGTTGCCCCCTAGAATGAATCTGAGATATTTCCTGTGGGATGGATGTATCTCTGTGTGGGTATATGCATGCTTAAGTTCCAGAGAACATACCCAATCTCCTTTTTGAAGATAAGGGAGCAGGGTGCCCAGAAAAATAATTCTGAACTTTTCTTTGACCAGACATGTCTTCAGATCTCTTAGGTCTAGGATAGGACAGAATCCCCAAGTTTCTTGGGGGATTAGGAAATACCTAGAATAAAAACCTCGTCCTCTCTGCTCTGGTGGCAATAACTGACAAGAATATGGAGGTTTCTCTCTGAAGTAGTTCCTGATGCTAAGGTATGTTGAATAGAAGCAATTTGTAACTGCTCTGGACAAAATGCAAAACCCATGTGTTTGAGGTTACAAGGGGCCGCCTTTGGGCAACAATGAGCCTTCCTCCGACAGCAGAGTTGTCCGCTGCAGTTACAAGTATAGTGGCTATGTTCTGAAAGAACCAGTCAAAACCACACCCCTGGTTTTAGCTGAGGAGTAGGCTGGGCCTTCTGAGGCTTCTCTCGCTTCACTTGTGTTTGAGGAGCTTGCTTTGGGAATAGTGAAAACCAGGGAAAGCACTTATGCCTGCGAGAGTAATAGGTCTTTATCTGGCTATTGCTCTAAAACCTCCTGTAGTAGGAGGCCAGTTCAGACGTGCGCCTTGAGAGATTACAAAGAGTGATGTGCTGCTTTTTGATGAAGCCAGCTTTCGTTTCAATTTTTTTCTCCGAAGAGATTCTATCCATGGCACAGTACATCAGCAAGCTTGTCCTCCAGAGACTGTGCCAGGTCTACAGCCTGGAGCAAGGCGAGTCACTGGGTACCAATACCCATTGCAGAAGCTCTCTATACTGTTTCAAAAATATCATAAGTTGCTCGGGCCATGCAGTTAAAGCAGTCCTTACCATGTTTCAGAAGGGAACGATATGGTTTCAATCTCTCTGGAGGGAGATACTTGACAGATCAGCTCGGCTGCTCATGATGTCCTTGTAGAGCTGGTTTAAGAGGCCATTAGGGCCACAAGTATGGAACTCTGGAAAATCCTTCTCCCAAAAAAGTCTAATATCTGAGCTTCCCTTTGTGGGAGGGCCACGGAGTGAGTCTTGGAACTTTTAGATTTCTTAAGGGTGGATTAAACCACCAAGAAATGGTGAAGAAGCTGGGGCTTCTTAAATCCAAGAGCCTTTTGAACTCTATACATGGAGTCAAGCTTTCTACTAACAGAAGGTAAAGTGAGAGGGATCTCCCACATTATCATCTGTATTCTCTAAAAGATGTGGTGCATGGGACACTGTCACAGTCTCCTTGGGGCAGGACTACTGAAGGATCTTCAATTCTTCTGCCCTTGGTTCATCCTCGGTCTCAAAGAAAATGGTATGGCCTTAGCCATATCCTTTACAAAATCTTGGAACATTCTATCCTCCGGATGTGATTTACGCCTCTCATGAGGAGGAGAAGGATCTGATGGAAGTTCTGGGGACCTGTCCTCCAACAAGCCCTCAGATTCGATATTGGTGAACCAGCCTTCTGAGTCAGTCTCAGAGAGAAAATCAAAATATTTCCAAGTCTCAGCCTGGATCGCTTTGCTACCCCTTGGAGACGGGGAGCTCCTTCGGGAGCGTCAAAGCACCGATGACTTTCTAGACTTCAGGGGAGCATTGGACCCTGATGCACTAGATAGCAATATCAGCCAGACAGGCTCTGGTGTCAGGTCCCCTCAATGCCTCTCTCGCAGGAACTCTATGCTTTTCAAGGATCGGCTGGACTGCTGCTGATGTTGATGCAGTAGACATCAAGGCACTGATATACTGCATGGCAAACAGCATTGTGATGGGTTCCTCAATAGCCCTCGGAAGGCGTTTCTCCATGGCTGCCATCTCCAAAGGCTGTGGGGCCCCAGCAACATTGGCCAATGTTCCCAGAATCTGAGTGTGTGTATTGGCTGCTTGGTCTTGGCATATAGTAGGCCAGTCCTGCCCCTCCAGTGTCCTGAAGGATGAGCTCCTCACTTCAGGGCTGCTTAGAGGGACATGCTCCTGCAAACCCACCTTGGTCTTGATGGCATTTATCGGAGAGCTTAGACGTCGATGCACCAGAACCTCCATTCAATGCTTGACATGTTCACCCTTCGGCCTCGATGAAGATGAAGATAAATCCTCCTTTACGTTTGGGCGAACAGCAATCGATGGCTGATACTCTGGGGTACTACGGGTGCTCGATTCCAAGTGAGCCTGAGGGGTCCTCGATGTCGACGAAACCTTCGATGCCATTGAGACCTGTGCAGTTGATGCTGATGGATTGGACTTGTGAGTGCCAAAAATGGATTTGCGCTGCTTCTCTTGACCTTTGAGTCCTCTTTTTCTCACCTGCAAATACAAATTACTAGAAGAGGGCTGATGATTGGGTTCCAGGCACCAACTATGAGTATTCATTATGAACATGGTCCTTGAGCATCTGGAACACTTTTTAAACCTTCTGGCAAACTTTTCCAATGTATCAGTTGGAAAAATAGCTGCAGCGAAATAAAGCGACTTGATTTTTAAGAGAAAAATAATGTACTAGACACACACGGCCGAAGCACCTACGCCTAAGGGGGCAAAGGTGTCAAGGAAAATAAAGGAAACTAAGGATACTATGGGGAAGAACCCAAGACGGAAAGCAGGCAGAAGCAGAAACACCAAAAAAATATTAATTTTTCTATGAGAAATAATACCTAATGAAGAAACTTATCAGATGCGTCCATTGGGCTCTGCAGAAAAACAAAGACTGAAGTAAGATGGCGCTGCCTTGGCGGGCAGGAAGATGACATGCATGCACAGGGGCTCCGTCGGATGATGTCACCCATACTTGAGGATTTACGTACCTAAATGTAATTTGCCTTGTACTCAGATATGGAAAAAATACTAGTAATAAATTTAAAAATCTTAATTCCTAACATGGCTGGGCCTATGAAGGAAGTAATGCAGTGGCCTAGTGGGAGCGAGAATGCTGATGCTGGACAACAGCACAAAGAGAAGGAACAAACAATAGCTGAACTTTGGTTTGCTACACTTTCATAGAAAGTATAGTTATTCAATTGTAACAAGTGTTCTCCAGGGGGACAGCAGGAATCAGTCCTCACATATGGGCGCCAACGGAACCTGTGTGGATCCACTCCCCAGCTTTCAAAGGAAGCTTTTGGAAGCTACACCGCACATATGCGGTCACCTTCCTGCTCAAAGCTGCCATGTTATTTCAGTATAATATCATAGCACAAGATGGCAAAAAAATGAAAAACGAAAAAACTCCAAGGGGAGGAGGGAGGGTTGTGAAGACGGATTCCTGCTGTCCCCGGAGGGCACCTGTTATGGGTGAGTAACTACACTTTCTCCAGGAATAAGCAGGAAGTCAGTCCTCACATATGGGATTCCCAAGCTACAGGCTACCGAAAAAACCTGCAAAAGCCATGGGTAACTCAAAAAGCATCCCGTGAAGGGCAGCAGGAGGTGCTGATTGGCTGGAAGTCTGACAATGGACACAGAGAGCTGGAGGGAAGGAGTTGCATTATTCCCTAAAGAGGTGACAGAGTACAGCCTGGCCAAAGGCACTATCACTCCGGGAGGTCTCCTCCAGACAGTAGTGCACCACAAAAGTACGTACAGAGGATCAGGTGGCTGCCTGTCAGCTGTCCAGCAAAGGCACAGACCGCAGGCTAGCCACGGAGGCCACCATGGCCTGTATGTTGTGAGCTGTCACATGGTGCTCCAGGGAGAGCCCCGCCTGTTGGTAGGCAAACACGCAGTCGGCCACCCACCGAGAGAGGGTACACTTGGAGACTGCGAACCACAGGCGAATGGGATCGAAAGACACAAAGAGCTGTGTCGATCGGTGATGAGGCTGAGTCTTTTGGATGCAGGACAGGGCACATTTGTAGTCCAGCCTGTGCAGGGAGGCCACCACTCTGGAGGCGTAAGGCCTGGGGAAAAAGGTGGGTAGCACCACCCCCTGATTCAGATGGAAAGCTGAGACCACTTTTGGTAAGAACTTTGGGTGCATTCAAAGGATCACCCTGTTCCTATGGAACCTGGTGTAGGGTTCATGCACCACTAGCGCCTGCAGCTCGCTCACTCATCTGGCAGAGATGAGCGGCACCAGGAAGACAACCTTCCAGGAGAGGTACTTGAGAGGACAGGTCACCAGGGGCTCGAAAGAGGCCCCATGAGCTTCCCTAGGACCATATTGAAGTCCCACACCACCAGCAATGGGCGGACTGTGGGTCGCGAGAGGGAAAGTCCCTGTATGAACCGGCTTACCAAGGGGTGGATGGACACCTCCTGACCCTCCACTTTGTGGTGATGAGCCGAGATGGTGCAAAGGTGCACTCTGACCGAATGGACTTCAGGCTTGCGCCTGACAGGTGCAGGCGGTACCACAATACCTCCGCTATGGCGAAGGAGAAAGAGTTAAGGCCCTGTCCCACACACCAGAGAGAGAAAATGCGCCACTTAAAGGCATAAGCCTAGCATGTAGAGTCCTTACGTGAGGCCAGCAGGATATTCTCCACCAGCCGAAGCAGGCGGTAGTGTGTGACGGCCAGGGTGGCTCAAGGCAATCTGCTGCCTGAGGCGAATGATGAGATGTGCCCCCCCCCCCACCAAAGAGGGGGGTGGGGCTTTTTCAGAACTCCAATAAGGGACTGAACCAAACCAAAAAGCCGATCAGAATAAATGGAGGAAATGCAAGATGTTTGCACACCAAGGAACTAAAAGAGAGCGAGAACCAACAGCACAGTTTATAAAACTAAATTATAACTCATTTTTATTTTGTTGTTATAAACTGCATTATGGTTCTTGCGTTTCTTTTTCAACATATATTTTGCATCCACAGTGGGTGCAGAGCAGAACCAGGACATTCACCCACAGGACTCAATATCTTAAAAAAAAAATTCTGATCATCTCACTAACAACAACGAACACCACCATTCTCCAGTACCAGGCATATTGTGAACCATATGCCACCACCGCCTCACTCGGCCTCATTATAGAGCTGCCCCTGGCGACGGCTATCCTCCAGCAGCCAGGCTGTCAGAGCCAGGGATTGGAGATTGGTATGTTGCAGCATGCTGTCCTCATGCGAGAGCAGGTCCAGGGAACACCCCAATGGCCAGGCATTGCCCTGTGACAGTTGTAGCAATAGGGAGAATCAGGGCTGCCTTAGCCACCGGGGCACAATGAAGAGGACGGAGGCCATCTCCGTCTGAATCTTCAGGAGGGCCGAGGCACCAGGTACATTAGTGGGAAGGCATTCAGAAAGCCCTTGGACCACGGGAGGAGGAAGGTGTCCGCCACACACCTTTGTATATAGTTTCCCCTATTTCCCAAGTTTATATCTCCTGTTAAATGTAATTGACCAGACATATGTAAATTGTCGGATGTTTTTTGTTCAATGTAAACCGCGCTGATGTCTAATAGTGCGGTATATAAGAATTGTTAATAAATAAATAAATAATAAATTCCCAACCCTGGGCCGGTTTCCTGGAGCAGAACCTTGGGAGTTGTGCGTTCTCCAGGCTGGAAAAGAGATCGATCTCCGGAGTGCCCCGCTGCTGGAGTATCTCCTCTAAAACGGTTGGGTTCATCTTCCATTCATGGGGTTGGAGGATGCAGCTCAGGTGGTTGGGCCAGTATATTGACCTTGACCGGCAAGTACACTGCCTTGAGGAAAATGTTCCTCCCCGCCGAGAAGTTCCAGAGGTGCACCGCCTCCCAACAGAGGTGGTATGAACCCATGCCCCTTTGTTTGTTGATGTAGAACATCGCTACCTGTTGTCCGTCTGGACCTAGACTACCTGTCCTTCCAAATGGTCCTGGAAGACTCGCAGGGTGTAACAGACTGCCCGTAGCTTGAGCAGGTTGATCTGTGAGGCACTCTTCACCGGCAACCATGGCCCCTGTGACTTTAGGTGATTGCAGGCCCCCAGCCTGTCTCGGATGCGTCTGTGGTGAGGAGGTGCTGCACTGGTGGGGCTTGGAACAGCAGGCCAGCCCTTAGATTGCAGAGGTCCTGCCACCAGGTCAGGGAGGCTGATACGGTCCTCCAGATGGCCTGACGTCTGCAACCACTGAGCACTGAGAATCCATTGGGCTTGCTGTATGTGCAGACAGGCCAAAAAGGGTCACGTGGACAGTGGACGCCATGTGCTCCAGGAGGAGAAGCATCTGTTGGGCTGTCACTGCCGTGCTGTACTGTACCTCTTGCGCTAGCGTGGCAAGGAGCTGAGCCCATCCCAGGGGTAGGAAGGCCCTTGCCTGAGTGGAGTCTAGCAGGGCCCCAATGAACGCCATGCACTGTGTCAGAATGAGATGAGACTTTGGGACGTTCACTATGAATCCTAGGTGCTGCAGCAGTCCTAGTGTGTGCTGAGTCGCATTGCACACGTCATCTGGCGTGCTGGCCCACACGAGCCAGTTGTCCAGGTAGGGGAACACAGACTCCGAGTACCTGGAGGTGAGCGGCCACGACTGTCAGGCATTTTGTGAATACCCACCAAAAGGAAGCACCCTGTACTGATAGTGATGGCCTCCTCTACTACAAACCAGAGGCACTGATGGTGCCTTGGATGGATCAGGATGTGGGTGTAAGCATCTTTGAGATCCAAGGAGCATAGCCAATCTCCCTGGAGGAGGTAAGGAAGCAAGGTTCCCAGGGATACCATTTTGAACTTTTCCTTGATCAGGAAGCTGTTAAGGTCCCGAAGATCCAGACAGGGGCTTCAGGCCCATTCTTCTTGGGGACCAGTAAGTAGCAGGAGTAGAACTCCTAACACTGAAGATGAACGGGCTCAACCACCTGATTCTCGAGTAGCAACCCGAGCTCTTTCTGGAGTAGCTCCCTGTGCAAGGGGACCATGGGTAATTCCCCTGTGGATGAGGGGGGAGGCAGCCGAGTAAAGTGAAGGAGGGTAGCCTTCTTCGACCACTCGCAACACCCAAGTGACTGTGCTGATAGAGGACCACCTGTGTGCAAAGTGGATGAGCTGTCCCCCCCCCGTGAACCTTGGACCTGTTACTTCCTGAGAGAGGGAGGCTATGCCCAAGTAGTCAAAAATTCCCCTCAGGCTGTGGCTGAGCTGCTGTTTGGGGTTTGGGAGTTTAGGCTTATGGGGGCTTTGCCCTTGGTCCTTGGCCTGCTGCCCCTGAGGGGGAGTAGGGCACGCCTGGAACTTAGGGTAGTTTCTGTAAGTCTTCTTGAACTTAAGGTGGAAGAGCTTTTTCCCTGAAGCCTTCCGGCAGGAAGGGTCCGACACTTTCTTGGACAGCCTGGTCCTGGTCATGAATTCCTTCTCCAACTCATTAGCTGTGTCGGTCATGGGCTTGCTGAAGATGTTATGTTTATGTTTATGCAATTTCTTGATATAACGCCAAGGCTGAAGGGCATCAGAGCGGTTTACAGTCACTACAAACAAGCAAGTACTGGATACATTCCTCATCCCAAAGGGCTCACAATCTATGTGTACCTGAGGCAATAGAGGGTTAAGTGGCTTGCCCGAGGCCACAAGCAGTGCCTATAGGCAAGGCAGCGGGCATTAATGCGCACCATGGCCACACAAGCCACCGACTCTAAGCTGTCAAAGGCTGCTCGAGTCTGAAATTTGGAGCACTCCTTGACCGAGGAAACCAGGGTCCAAAAGCATTCAAGGAGCTCACCTGATAAGCCAGCCAAGAACCTGGTGAGTTCCTTCACCAGGTCTCTCAGGTACATGCCCATGTACAACTTGTGACCTGAATCCAGACTGCAAGGAGTGAATCTTCTAGCTCTTGATTTGAAGCATAGCAGACTCCACCACCATAGAATTGTATGGAAGTGTGCTTTTTGGAATCCTGGGTTCTTGCTGACACGTTACTGAGAATCGAGTTGACTGTTCACAATCGGCACAGTCACTGGGGTCTTCCACATCCTGAATAGCAAGCGCTCCTGAGGAGGAGACTCGTACTAGAGAATCTCGAGGTCCTCAGCATGAGGCTCGTCCTCGAGCATGGCCATGAAGGTGAATACCTGGGACATCTCCCTCACGAATTCAAGGAAGGCTAAGTCCTCTGAAGGAAGACCTTTACCGATGATGCAGCGGAGAGAGGTCGTAGGGGGATGTCTCAATGAGCACAGTGTCCAGGGGCTCCTCGTCGGTTTCCCAGCCTGACTCTAAGCCTGAGGAGTCAGCGAGCGCCCCTCGGAAATCGGATCGACTCGACACTGACGACTCTTGATGCGGGTGGTCCGACAGCGTCGTGTCGGTTGTTGATGGTCTCGACACTGATCATATGAGGTGCTCCATAATGGGTGAAGTCTCCTCTGGGCAAGTCCTCAGTGACGAGATCCCCGTGTGGGGGCGACGACGATCTGGAGGGACCAGGAGTCGGGCCCCGCTGCACCTCGAGAAATGCCAAGAAGCTGCATTCGAGAGCAGCCATACGGGCCTCGATGTCAGATGGCTCCGCTGTTGGTCCAAATCCTGACAGCATCGAGGCTGAAGCTGGATTGTGATGGAGTCAGAAATGACAGACCGCTCCTTTGACATTGCAGGCGACTCATCTCTTTGGAGCTGCTTTGATGGGCGGCTCCCATCCTTCGTCCCCTGAGTTGAGCCGAGGGCTCCCAGGCCAAGTCGAGGCAGACCTACCATTCGATGCCAGGTCGGTCCTCAGCGTTGACTTCAAGGAAGGCCAGGGCTTGCAATGCCGCATCACCGAAGGAAGGGTTCTGCCCCTGATGTCAAACCAAAGGCAGATCTACCAAACAGCTCCCCCTGCCGCCTTTCACGTTGCTTCCAGATTTTGGCCGACATGAGGAAGCAAAGCAGGCAGGAAGACTTGATGTGATCTGCCCGGAGGCACTTGATGCAGGTGCTGTGGCGGTCCGTACGGGTAATAGTGCGGTTGCACTTGCCACATTGCTTAAAACTGCTGGTCAAGGTCATAGTGCGGAAAACTAGACCTGCGAGATCAAACTCAGATGTCTCGACCAGGTAGGCCACGAGAGAAAAAAAACTTGTGCACCAAAAGAAGAAAAATTGAAGAAAAAAATACCTGAGCGAAAATAGAGACGCCGAGAAGACTCAGGCACGGAAGGTGAATGACTCGAGCACTCAATGAAAATAGGAAACAGAGTAAAGAGTCAAAAAAATCTACTTTTTTCAGGGTGCACAGACTGGATGTCTGCAGAGCTCCATAAAAAGACAGACTGAGGCAAGATAGCAGCTTTGAGTGGTGTAGCTCCCGAAAGCTTTCTTTGAAAGCTGGGGAGTGGATCTGTGTGGGCTCCATCGGCACCAAGGTCACCCATATGTGAGGACTGACTTCCTGCTTGTTCCCGGAGAAATCAACAAATTACAACAGGTGTACCAGCATGAGAAACCAGAGAACACTGCTGTTAAAAATTTCTGTTTGGAGTAGTGGAGGGGAAACCAATAAAGCATAGTTACTCACCTGTAACAGATGTTCTCCAGGGACAGCAGGAATCAGTCCTCACTTATGGGTGATGAAGGCACCAACGGAGCCCGCGCAGAGCAATTTCCCAGCTTTCAAAGAAAGCCTTTGGGATTGCTGACACGCATGCGTGGTCCTCTTCCCGCCCAAGGATGCCATCTTGCTCAGTCAGGTCCCATAGCTAGAGCCCTACTCAGCAGATGGCAAGGGAAGAAAAACAAAAATGGCAACTCTTAAGGGGAGGTGGGAGGGTAGTGAGAACGGATTCCTGCTGTCCCTGGAGAAAACCTGTTACAGGTAAGTAACTATGCTTTCTCCAGGAACAAGCAGGAAGTCAGTCACTTATGGGACTCCACAGCTACAGGCTACCGAAACCTGCAAGCCAAAAACGCCTCCGCGAGGCCATGAGCAGAAGCCGATGACCAAAGGAAGCCTGAGCCCTCGAGCCCTTGGAGCCAAGCTCTCAGTAGCCGCAGAAGAACGGTTGGAGGGCAGGAGTTGCTTATACCCCGAACAGATTACGGAGTACAGCCTGGCCAAAGGCGCTGTCCCGGCAGGACTCCCTCTCCAGGCAGTAGTGCGACGCGAATGTATTTGCGGAGGACCAGGTCGCAGCCCGGCAGATGACTGTCAGAGGCACTGAGCGCAGCGAAGCCACTGACGTCGCCTTGGCCCGGACACCGTGCACGGTGACTCGGCGATCCAATGGGGCTCCAGCTTTTCCCAGAGCGAAGGTGATGCAGTCCGCCACCAAGACGGAGATGGTGCGCTTGGTGACTGCGAGCCCCAGGCGATTAGGATCGTAGGCAATGAAGAGTCGGTTGAACCTGCGATGACCCTCGGTGCACTGAAGGTAGAAGGCGAGAGCCCTCTTGCAGTCGAGCGTATGTAGAACTGTCAATGCACGGTCGGCGTGGGGTCTCGGGAAGAAAGTCGATAAGACTATCTCTTGGTTGAGATGGAACTCCGAGACAACTTTCGGTAGGAACTTGGGGTGAGTTTGAAGGACTACCCTGTTCCCGTAGAACCTTGTGTAGGGAGCCACAGCCATGAGGGCTTGCAGCTTGCCGACTCGCCTGGCCGAGGTGAGCGCCACCAGGAAGACTACCTTCCAAGAGAGGTGCCGAAGCGAGCACGTCACCATCAACTCGAAGGGCAGCTGCATCAGCTGCATGAGTACAACGTTCAGGTCCCACTCCGCCAGAGGAGACCGGACGGAGGGCTTGGAAAGTAAGATATATGATATATTATTGTAAACCGCTCTAATGCTTCGGCCTGAGCGGTATATCAAATTCAAATAAACATAATAACATAATAATAAGAGGCCCCCCATGAAGCGGGGAGGCCAGAGGCTGGCCCGAGAGGGGTTTACCCTTGACAGGGAAGTGGTTGGCCATGATGGTGCTCAGGTGAACCTGGACCGAACTGAATTTAAGTCCCACCTGTGAGAAGTGGAGGAGGTACTGGAGAACCCAACAGGTAGAGCAGGAGAATGGGTCAATATGGAGTTCGGAGCACCAGACTGAGAAGAGCCGCCACTTCAAGGCATAGGTCCATCTTGTTGAGTCCTTCCTCGACACAAGGAGGACCTCCTTGATCTCCTCTGGGAGGTGCAGCGAGGCTAGAGACACCCATTCAGCTTCCAGGATGTCAGGGATAGCGAGACAAGGTTCGGATGAAGCACCTGTCCCTCCTCCTGCATCAGCAGACCTGGAGTACTGCCCTGGGGGACCAGAGGCTCCGATAAGAGCTGGAGTAGAAGCAGGAACCAGCGCTGTTGAGGCCACGAAGGAGTCATGAGAATCAAGGAGGCTCAGTCCCGCTAAATCTTGTGGAGGGTCCGCGCAATGAAAAGAGTGTGGGGGGGGGGGGGCGCATATAGAAGCCTGGAGGTCCAGCTCAGAAGGAATGCATCCAGGGCCACCCTAAGCTGTGTGTTCGCAGGGCTGGCAAACAGGTCTAAGGACAGAGTCCACCAGCAGCGGAACAGGTGGAGAACCACCTCCAGACTCAGGCACTACTCGTGTGGGCAAAGGAGCCTGCTGAGTCTGTCTGCGAGGACATTGTCCTGGCCTGGGAGGTAGACCGTTCCTTAGGGTCATGCCCCAGCGTACAGTGAAGGAGGAGAGGAGGACTGACTCCCGACAAAGGAGGTGGGAGCCGGTATCCCCCTCCTTGTTGATGTAGAACATCGTGGCCTTATTGCTGGTCTTCACGAGCACCCACTTGCCTCGCAGGTGGTACTTGAAGACCTTCAGGGCCAGCTGGACCGCTCAAAGGTTGAGCAGGTTGATCTGCTGCTGAGATTCCTTGGGTGACCACCGCCCCTGGGTATGGAGGTTGCCGCAGTGGGCTGCCGAACCCAACAGTGAGGCATCTGTCGTCAAGATGAGCTCATGTTACCGAATCTGGAAGGGCACTTCCCGAAGGAGACTTTGCGTGTTCTTCCACCAATCCAGGGAACTGGCGAGACTTCAGGAGACCGAGATTGGATCCAGGAGGCGGCCCTAGGCTTAGGCCCATTGTGCTCTGAGGCACCATTGGGTCGCTCGCATATGCATGCGAGCGTGCGGGACAAGATGGGCAGTCAAGGCCATGTGCCGCAGGAGGCGCCACATGGCTCGCGCCGAGACCCTCAATCGGCTTTGGGCCTCAGTAGCCAGGGCATGGAGCAGAGCCGCGCGCGCTCAAAGGAGGAAGGTGGTCACCCGTCCTGGGTCGAGAAGAGTGCCGATTAACTCCAGAGTATGCACAGGCTCAAGGTGGGACTTGGAGCAGCTGATCAGAAAACCGAGGTGCTCAAGTAGGAGGACCATGTGCGACACCGAGAGGCAAGCCTCCTCTGTCGAAGAGCCTGTGACGAGTCAGTCGTCCAGTTAAGGGTAGATGGATATGACCTGTAGCTGGAGGTGGGCTGCGGCCGCTGACAGGCATTTCATGAAGACTCGCGGGGCAGACGCGAGCCCAAAGGGGAGCACTCTGTATTGGAAGTGCTCCCCTTGCATCCTGAAACGCAGGTACTTCCTGTGTTTGGGGTGAACAGGAATGTGGGCATAAGCATCTGAGATCCAAGGAGCATAGCCAATCACCCTGCCGGAGGAAGGGTAGCAGGACGCCAAGTGATAGCATTCTGGACTTCTCCTGCACCAGAAATTTGTTCAGGTTCCTGAGATCGAGGATGGGGCGCAGGCCCCTCGTCCTCTTTGGGACGAGGAAGTACCAGAAGTAAAAACCCAGACCTCAGAGGTGCAGCAGATCTCTCTCAACCGCCTGCTGACCGAGGAGGTTGTTCAGCTCTTGCTGCAAGCAAGCCTGGTGCGAGGGAAGCCGAGTAGACTCCCCTGGGGAGAAGGGAGTCTGTCCAGATGAAGACGATAACCGTCCCGGATTACCTGAAGGATCCAAGCATCCAATGTAATGGCCTCTCATTCGAGGGTGAAAAGGGACAGACACCCTCCCACGGGCAGAGGTGCCGCTGGGAGGCGAGGGGCTATGCATTTGGCGTCAAAATCCCTGGGCTGGCTGGGGAGCAGCCGATGGTTGAGCTTTGGGCCACTTCAATTTCTGGTGATCCTGAGCTCGCCTATTGCCATGGCTGCTGGGCATTGGTGCTGGGGCGGACGGGTAGGGTGGGTATCCCCGATAAGGGAGCCCCTTCCTCTGGAAGAATGGCTTATTGCTGTGTTGTTTCTTCCACGGAAGAAAAGAGGTTTTATGAGAGAGAAGTGTGCGAGTTATGTACTTCATCTCTATCTTGGCTGCTTTGTCCTCTATAGGCTTGCTGAACAGTTGCTCACCGAGGCAGGGGACATCTAAAAGCGTCTCCTGGACTCATTGCTCCAGCTCTTAAGACTGGAGCCACGCTTGACGACGGACTCCGATGCCGGCCACTGCCACATGGGCAGAAGACTCGAACCCATCATATGCAGCACAGGAAATGTATTTTGAGCAGTCCATGACCGATCTCAGAAAAGTCTGAAATCTGAGGAGGTGTTCACCTCCGAGGCCCACGGAGAAACCGCCAAGCTCTTTAGCGAGGTCGCGAAGGAACATCCCCATATTCAGTTAGTATGCCTGGATGTGGCATGCCAGCATAGATCCCTGGTAAGCCTTGCAACTGAGGGCGTTGAGGGCACGGGATTCCCTACCAGGCAGGATCAAAATGCGGCTTCAGGCTCTTCTGCTTCCGCATCACAGATTCAACTATCATGGAGGTATGGGGAAGCCGAGTCTTCCGGAACCACGGGCCACGCTGGACACTGTACATGGCATCGAGTCTTTTACTGACAATAGAGACTGAGGAGGGTGCTTCCCACATGCGTAGGAGCAGCCAGGTCAGGATGGACGGGACCGGGACCGTGAAAGACGCCCTATGGGGAGACTCATATTGCAAGATGTCAAGTTCCTTTGCCCTCGGCTCTTCCTCTGTCTGCGTGGGCAGATTGAGGGCTCAAGCCACATCCCGCACAAACACCAAGAAGGAGGTGTCTTCAGGGGGTGACCGCCTTTGTGAGGTGGACGGATCAGAAGGGGACGGATCAGAAGGAAGGTTTCAGGGGATGTGTCCCGTCTGATTCCCAGCCAGAGAGGTCTGAGGAAAACTCAGAGTCAAGCTGATCGCCATGCTCAATGGCAAGGCCCGCTTGAAGCCGGAGGCAATGACTCTGGAAGACCTCGTCCCAGAGGAATGGGACGGCGTGTGAGAGGCCATGGTTCTCGGGGGTTTCCAAGGCAGTTTTTGGGACCCCCGTCAAGGGACCATCAGTCTCGAGGCACGAGCCCGCCGTGCTGGGTAAAAGCACCTGCTGGGCAGCTAGGAAGGCAGAAACGTTGCGCTCCAGTGCCAGCATATGGGACTCCCACTCAGGAGTGGGCCCCTGCGCTGTCAACAACGGGGTTACCGGGTCTGGCGTGGAGGAGGAGCGGTCCTCGCAAGGATTACCCTCAGGAGACCGGGCACCATTGCCGGAGGCCTCCGTATCCGTATGAGGTACCTTTTGAGGCCGCTCCTTGTCCGACTCTTGGGAACGTCGAGGAGGGCTACGGGAACAAGCGCGAGACCGCTTGTGCTTGTCTGAAGCCCCTGACAGTGACTTTGAGGTCATCTTCTTCTTCTTCTGCTGTTCCACCTCAGACGAACCCTGATTGGAGTGGTCTGGGGCGCCGGGGTCACTGTGGGGGACCCCGCAAGTGGTGGATCGTGGGGCGGGGATCCTGGGGCTGCTTTACGGAAAATATCATTGGACTTCTGTTTACGGCTTAGCAAGGCCTTAGCGGACATTTTCTTAGTGCGAGCAGAGCTCCGTGTTGTGGTCGGCCCCCAGACAACAGTCGGGGGTGTCCGTGAGCGACATATTCTTGGAGCATCTGTCACATTTTTTGAAGCCGGTGACAATGGGGGCAAAAAGCGCCCCTGCGAAGTCGCCTCGAGGCCAGCGATTGGATAAAAGGGCGCGAAAAGAGCCTGAAGTGAAAAAAACTACTAAAGGAGAAAAAAGGGATCCCCTGGCCCACAGCTGGAGGGGGAGGACAGGAGAGGACTGGTGCTACCGTAAAAAAGGGTCAAAAGGCCGGAGAAGAAAAAACGTTTTCTGATGGACGAGGACGTGCATCTGAAGGGCTCTGCGGAAAAAGGGAGACTGAGCAAGATGGCACCTTTGGGCGGGAAGAGGACCACACATGCGTGGCAGCAATCCCAAAGGCTTTCTTTGAAAGCTGTGGAATTGCTCCGCGCGAGCTCCGTCGGTGCCGACGTCACCCATGTGAGGACGGACTTCCTGCTTGTTCCTGGAGAATAGAAAATAGACACTATACCTGAATTTGTATTGTAGTAATAGTAGTACCATTGAGAGACTGAGCTTCTTGGTCAAAAGCACTGTTTGTTACTAAAGTTGGAATGTTATTTTTGACTTACTGGAGAAGTGTTCCATTAAAAACATATTTAAAAAGCTTTCTGTTTAAGACATTAGACTATGCCAAACTAAAAATTCCTAAAAACTTGAAGCAAGCAAAATGTAGGCCCATAAAACATCGCTCTAAAAATAGATTTTGTTTGCGACTATGATCATGAAACCAAATGAATGTTTCTTACTTGTTGGAAGGTTTTGGATTTCCAGTTAATCCCTGCTCTTCTTGTTTTAGAGCTGCGAGTAGAGAATCTCTTGAGCAGTGTTTATCCTGCATAATGGAGACAGAACTGAGAGATAGAATGTACTGTACATACAACTTCAGTCAAAATGACTGAATGAATTTTCAAAATGGTAGTGAGCTACAAGGAGGAGGACAGAGAACTAGTACCTGTAAATGGGTAATAAAAGAAAACCTCTGTCGCTGGAAAGGTTCACAGCCCTCCCAAAGACACTGCCCAGGATAGATATCTTTTCCTCCATGTTCAGTTGCAGCATGATAAAAAACTTGTGATGGTGTTTCAAACCACCTAAAAATAAATAAAATAAATAATAGTCATATTTATGTGGTGCTACTTGATCAGAAAGCAAAGTTGCTTACCTGTAAGAGGACAGCAGGATAATCATTAAGTGGCATTACTTAAAAGCGTAGTTACTCACCTGTGACAGGTGTTCTCCAGGGACAGCAGGAATCAGTCCTCACTTATGGGTGACGTCGGCACCGATGGAGCCCACGCGGAGCAATTCCCTAGCTTTCAAAGAAAGCCTTTGGGATTGCTGCCCAAAGGTGCCATCTTGCTCAGACAGGTCCCCTAGCTAGAGCCCTACTAAGCAGATGGCAAGGGAAGGACAAAAATAGCAACTCTTCATGGGAGGTGGGAGGACAGTGAGGACTGATTCTTGCTGTCCCTGGAGAACACCTGATACAGGTGAGTAACTATGTTTTCTCCAGGAAAAAGCAGGAAGTCAGTCCTCACTTATGGGACTCCACAGCTACAGGCTACCAAAACCTGCAAGCCAAAAACGCCTCCGCGAGGCCATGAGCAGAAGTAGATGCTCGGAGGAGCCCGAGTCTTTGAGTCCCTGGAGCGAAGCTCTCGGTAGCCATCGAAGAAGGGACAGAGAGCAGGAGTTGGAAAACCTTGCATGAAGCGAGAGACGAAGGGCTGCACCAAGAGGGGTTTTTCCTGAACAGGAAGGTGGTTCGCCAAAATGGTGCTCAGGTGTACCCTGACCGAACTGGATTTCAGCCCTGCCTTCGTGAGGTGGAGGAGGTACTGTAGGATCCACTGGGTAGAGCAGAACGGGTTGATCTGAAGCTCAGAGCAACCAGGTTGAGAAACGTTGCCACTTAAAGGCGCATGCCCGTCTCATTGAGTCCTTCCTCGACGTCCTTCGAAAGGCGCAGTAGAGCTAAGGCGACCCTTTCAACCGCCAGGCTGTAAGGGACAGCGAGGCCAGGTTCGGATGGAACACCCAATCCTCCTCCTGTGTCAACAGGCTGGGGGCACAGCCCAGGGGGACACGGAGCTCGGATGAGAGCTGGAGCAGAAGCAGAACCAAGGCTGTCGAGGCCACGAAGGGGCCACAAGGATCACCGAAGCTTGGTCTCGCTGAGCCTTGTCGGGAGTCCTCGCAATGAGAGGAGTGGGAGGGAATGCGTAAAGAAGGCCGGAGGTCCAGCTCAAAAGGAACGCACCCTGGGCCACCCTGCTCGGGTGCAGAACCGGGCCACAGAAACGGGGAAGCTGTGCTTTCGTCGGACTGGCAAACAGGTCCATGGATGGGGACCCCACCGATGGAACAAGACGCCGGGGACCTCAGGATCCAAGCGCCACTCATGTGGGCGGGGGATCCTGCTGAGTTTGTCGACAACATTCTCCTGGCCTGGGAGGTAGACCGCTCGCAGGGTCATCCCCTGGCGAGATGCAAAGGAGGATTGCCTTTCGGCAGACCTTGTTGATGTAAAACATGGCTACCCTGCTGTCGGTCTGCACGAGCACTGACTTCCCCCTAAGATAGCCCTCAGGGCCCATCGGACCGCCCAAAGCTCGAGCAGGTTGATCTGCTGCCGAGACTCCTCAGGCGACCACTGCCTCTGGGTGCACAATGCGCCGCAGTGGGCTCCCCACCCCAGCATGGAAGCATCCGTCATTAGGACAAGCTCGTGCTGTGGGGTCTGGAAGGGCATTCCCGGAAGGAGACTTTGGGGGTACCACCAACAACCCAGGGATTCATGAAGAGTACGGGAGACCCGGATAGGGTCTTTGAGGTGGCCGAAGGCCTGGCTCCATTGTTCCCTGAGGCACTACTGTGCTGTCTGCATGTGGGACCATATGGAAGGTGGAGGCCATGTGTCCTAGAAGGCGTAGTATGACCCGTTCCATAGCCCAAGCCCTGCTCTGGACCTGGGCTGCCATGGCCTGGAGGCGGTCCACTCGGTCCGCAGGCAGGAAGGAGGTTGCTTGCTCTGTGTCGAGGTGGGCACGATGAACTCCAGGGTCCGCACCGGCTCGAGGTAGGACTTGGAGTAGTTGACCACGAAGCCGAGGTTTTCGAGGAGGATTGTTCACGACGCCACCAAACGGGCTTCATTGATCGAGGTCCACGTGACGAGCCAGTCGTAGAGGTAGGGGAAGATGGGTATGGCCTGCCACCTGAGGAAGGCGGTGACCACGGAGAGACACTTCGTGAAAACCTGCAGTGCAGACGTGAGCCCGAAGGAGAGCACCCTGTACTGGTAGTATTCCCCCTGCACTCTAAATTGCAGGTATTGCCTGTGTTGGGGGTGAATTAGGATGTGGGAGTAAGGGTCCTTGAGGTCCAAGGAGCATAGCCAATTGCGCTGCTGGAGGAAGGGCAGCAGGATGCCAAGCGACAACATTTTAACTTCTCCCGCACCAGGAACTTGTTTAGGTTCCGGAGGTCGAGGATGGGGCGTAGGAACCCCGTCTTTTTCGAAACAAGAAAGTAGCGGGCGTCGAACCCACAGCCTCGAAGTTGCAGCGGTACCTTCTCGACCGCCCGTTGGGTAAGGAGGTTGGACAGCTCCCACTGTAAGAAGGTATGGTGCGAAAGGAGCCGAGTAGGCTCCGCTGGCGAGAAGGGCGCCTGTCCAGGCGGAGACGTTATCCGCCCCAGATCACTTGGAGGACCCAAGTGTCCGACGCCAACTGTGGGACGAAGAGGGACATGCGTCCTACCACCGGCGGAAGTGCCGCCGGGGGGCAAGAGGCTATGCCGTCGGCATCAAAACCCCTGCGCAGGTTGGGGTGGCGCTGGTTATAGAAAGCCTTTAGGTTTGCGGTGGCTATGCGCACCTCCCTTCCCCTGCGTGCCGGGAGCTGGCATGGGGGTGGGCGGAAAAAGAGGGTAACCCTGGTAGGGAAGCCCCTCTTTCTTTGGAAGAATGGCTTCTTGGTTTGCTGTTTCTTCCGAGGGAGGGGCAAGGTCTTATGCGAGAGATGGGTTCGGGTGACGAACTCCGTTTCTATCTCAGTGGCCTTATGCTCCATAGGTTTGCAAAACAGCTGCTCGTCGAGGCAGGGGACATTCAGGGGCGTCTCCTGGACCCACTGCTCCAGATCCGAGGACTGGAGCCACGCTTGGCCTTGGGTCCAGATGCCGGCTGCTGCCACTCGGGTGGAGGATTCAAATCCATTATACGCAGCGCGGGAGAGGTACTTTGAGCACTCCGTGATGGATCTTAGGATGGTTTGGAACCGGAGAAGGGGTTCACCCCAGACCTGTGGAGAACCCGCCGAGCGCTTTGGCGAGGTCACGTAGGAACATGACCATATAAAATTGATATGCCTGGATGCGGCATGTGAGCATGGACCCTTGATAGGCCTTGTGCCCAAGGGTGTCGAGAGCTCTCGACTCCCTGCCCGGGAGGGACCAAAGAGTGCGACTTTGGGCTCTTTTGCTTTCGCATTGCCTACTCCACTACCATGGAGGTGTGTGGGAGCTGGGTCTTCCTGAACCCCCGGCCCCGTTGGACACTGCACATAGTGTCAAGGCGCTTGCTCACAATGGGGACCGAAGCAGGTGTCTACCACATGCGGAGGAGCAACCATTCTAGGGAGATAAAGTTTCTAGATGAAATAAATGACTGCTTTTTAGAGCAGCTGGTTCATTAACAGACAAGAGGGAAAACCAATTTGGACTTAGTGGTACACAAGATCTAGTGTAAGAGATAAGAGTGTTGGGGTCACTTGGCAATAGTGATCATAGCATGATCATGTTTGATTTAATAAACGGAGGAAGGACGGCAAGGAAATCCACAGTACTGTCTTTTAACTTTCAAATGGGAGACTATGATAAAATGAGGAAAACAGTTAAGAAAAAACTAAAAGCAGCAGCTGCAAAGGTTAAAGATTTACATCAAGCATGGGTGCTGTTTAAAAACATTATCTTGGAAGCCGAGACCAACTGTATTCCATGCTTTAAGAAAGGTGGAAGAAGTCCAAAAAACTGCCAGCATGGTTTAAAAGTGAGGTCAGAGAGGCTGTTGAAGTCAAAAAAGAATCTTTCAGGAAATGGTAAAAGGAGCCAAGGAAAACTGGAAACAACACAAACACTGGCAAGTTAGATGCAAGGCATTGATAAGGCAAGCAAAGAGAGAATTTGATTAAGAAGCTTGCTGTGGAAGCAAAAACGCATAATAAAGGCTTTTTCAAATACATTCAAAGTAAAAAACCTGTGAAACTCAGTTGGACCATTAGCTGATAGAGGGGTAAGAGGGGCATTAAGAGGGTACAAGGCCAGAGTGGAGAGACTGAATGAATTCTTTGTTTCAGTCTTTACTGAAGATGATATAGGGAAGTTACCTATATGGTATTTAAGGGTGATGCATCGGAAGAACTGAAAGAAATATTGATAAACCGGAAAGATATTATACAACTATCTGATAAACAAAACAGTAGCAAATCACCTGGACCAGATGGTATAAACCCAAGGGTGTTGAAAGAATTAAAATATGAGATTGCAGACCTACTATTAGTAATCTGTGAACTACCATTAAAATCATCTGTAGTACCTGAAGACTGGCGAATGGCCAATGTAACGCCAATTTTAAAAAAGATTTCAGGGGTGATCCGGGGAACTATAGGCCAGTGAGCCTGACATCAGTACCAGGCAAAAAGAGTAGTTACTCACCTGTAACAGGTGTTCTCCAGGAGCAGCAGGAATCAGTCCTCACATATGGGTGATGTCGGCGCCGACGGAGCCCTCGAGCGGAGCATTTCCCCAGCTTTCAAAGAAAGCCTTTGGGAATTGCAGCGCGCATGCGCGGTCCCCTTCCCGCCCAAGGGTGCCATTTTGCTCAGTCTGATGACATAGCTAAAAGATAGCAAAATAGCAAAAATAAATCATATGACTGCAACTCCAAGGGGAGGAGGGAGGGTTGTGAGGACTGATTCCTGCTGCTCCTGGAGAACACCTGTTACAGGTGAGTAACTACTCTTTCTCCAGGACCAAGCAGGAAGTCAGTCCTCACATATGGGACTCCCCAGCTTAAGGCTACCGGAGGCCTCAAGCCGAAAAAATGAGCTCCCTCTAGCTCGTCAGTACATAAGGAAGGAATCTTCTCTGAGAACGCCCCCGACCGGTAGCACAACACCAGGGCCGGAGGGTAGGAGTTGCCTAAACCCCAAAGAGATTATGGAGTACTGCCTGTCCGAAAGCACTGTCCCTGCGGGACTCCCTTTCAAGGCAGTAATGGGCCGCAAAAGTCTGGCTTGAAGACCAAGTAGCGGCCCGGCAGATGTCTGCCAACGGAACAGAGAGGAGATGAGCCACTGACGCAGCCTTCGCCCTGACACGATAAGCCGTGACTCGACCCTCCAACGAGAGGCCGGCTGCCCCATAAGCCCAGGCGATACAGTCAGCGACCCATATGGACAAAGTATGCTTGGAAACAGGTAACCCCAATTTATTGGGGTCAAAAGAAACGAAGAGCTGAACAGCCCTTCGATGCTCCCGCGTACGGTAAAGGTAGAAGGACAACGCCCTCCTACAGTCCAGGGTATGCAGGACCATCTCAGCCCGGTTGGCATGCGGCCTGGGAAAGAAGGTCGGAAGAACCACCTCCTGACTGAGGTGAAAAGGGGAGACAACCTTAGGGAGAAACTTCGGGTGAGTCCAAAGACTACCCTATTCCTGTAGAACCTAGTGTAAGGAGGATCAGACACTAGTGCCTGAAGCTCACTCACTCGCCTAGCAGAGGTAAGAGCTACCAGAAACAAGGTTTTCCATGAGAGAAAACGGAGAGGGCAGGTAGCCATAGGTTCAAATGGCGGACAAGTAATCCGCTGTAAGACCACATTCAGATCCCACTCAGGGGCTGGTGGACGCAAAGGAGGCTTAAGCAGGAGGAGACCTCTGAGAAAACGAGCCACCAAAGGGTGGTTGGAAAGAGGCCTCCCGTCCACCGGTGAGTGGTGCGCTGAAAGAGCACTGAGGTGAACCCTGACAGAGTTGGACTTAAGGCCTAGATTGGAGAGGTAAAGCAAATATTGCAATACTACCGCTACCAAGCACCAGAAGGGATTCTCGCTGTGCTGAGCACACCATGTGGAGAATCTACACCACTTAAGAGTGTAGGATTTCCTGGTGGATTGCCGCCTAGAGGCTAAGACCACGTCTTCCACCTCTCTAAGCAGAAGTAGGGGAGCCAGGACTACCCTTTCAGCAGCCAGGCCATCAGATGAAGGGAATGGAGGTTGGGGTGCAAGAGAGACCCCTGGTCCTGAGACAGGAGATCGTGTTGAATTCCCAGAGGCAGTGAAGTGTCCACCGCCAGTTGCAGCAGGAGTGGGAACCACGGTTGCCTCGGCCACGTGGGGGCTATCAGAATCATTGAGGCCCTGTCCGTGAGGACCTTGAACAGTGTTCGAGACACTAGTGGCATGGGAGGAAACGCATATAGTAGGCCCTGGGACCACATAATCAGAAAGGCATCCGCTGCTACTCTGAGAGGATGCGGTTGTCTGGAACAGAATCTCGGGAGTTGCCGGTTCAGAGGGCTGGCAAAGAGATCCATGGTGGGGAGGCCCCACCTGAGAAAGATCTGCTGAACCACCAATGGATTCAATCTCCATTCGTGCGGTTGCAGGATCCTGCTCAGTCTGTCCGCCAGGTAATTTTCTTGACCGGGGAGATAGACAGCCTTGAGGAGGATTCTGTGATTGACGGCCCAAGAGCACAGCCGTTGTGCCTCCTGATAAGAGAAGGAAGGAGCCTGTGCCTCCTTATTTGTTCACGTAGAACATGGCAACTTGATTGTCTGTCTGGACCAGTACAGACTGGTGAGATGTGAGGTGGGAGAAGGATCTCAGAGCTAGGCGTACTGCCCGGAGCTCCAGGAAGTTTATCTGCTGAGCAGCCTCCCAAGGAGCCCAGAGACCCTGAGTACATGCCCCCTGGCAATGTGCTCCCCAACCTAGAAGAGAAGCATCTGTCGTCAGCACTCGAGAATGCAGAGGGGATTGAAAATCCACTCCGAGTACCAGATTCGGAAGATGAAGCCACCATTGTAGAGAGGAGACGAGCAGGGTGGATATTCTCACCGAGTCTGCAAGGCTCCCTGTGGCCTGATGCCACTGAGTTCGAAGGCTCCACTGAGCAGGCCGCATGTGCAGGCGGGCATTGGGGGTTACATGAACCGTGGAAGCCATATGGCCGAGAAGTCTCAGGAATTGCCTGGCGGAGACCAGGGAATTGCTGTGAAACTGCCTGGCGGAGACCAGGGAATTGCTGTGAAACTGCCTGGCTACATCCCTATCCACTGGCAGAAAAGCCCTCGCCTGAAGAGTGTCTAGCCTTGCTCCTATGAATTCCAAGTTCTGGAACGGGAGCAAAGTGGACTTTGCGAAGCTGACGACAAACCCCAAGTGCTGAAGCAGAGCCACAGTACGAAGGGTGGCTTGACTGGCCTCCTGGGAAGACTGGCCCCTTATGAGCCAGTCGTCCAGGTATGGAAACACAAAAAGACCTTGAAGCCTCAGGTAGGCCACCACCACCGCCAGGCACTTGGTGAACACTCTGGGAGCAGAGGATAGGCCAAAGGGAAGTACTCTGTACTGGTAGTGGTTTCCCCCCATAACAAATCTGAGATATTGTCTGTGGTCTCGATGAATAAGGATGCGAGTATAAGAATCCTTTAGATCCAAGGAGCATAGCCAATCTCCCTGCTGGAGGTAGGGCAGCAGGATTCCAAAGGTAAGCATCTTGAACTTTTCCCTCTACAGGAACTTGTTGAGGTTGCGCAAGTCTAGGATGGGTCGGAGGCCTCCTGTTCCTTTTGGTACTAGAAAGTACCTGGAATAAAAGCCGTGACCTCTCAGGTGGTGGGGCACCGGTTCCACAGCCTGTTCCTTTAGCAGACTTGCCAATTCCTGAAGGAGTAGGTCCCTGTGCAGAGGGAGTCTTGGAGGCTCCCCTGGAAAATAGGAGGGAGGTACCTGGTGAAAATGGAGAAGATAGCCCTTTTGGACTATATGGAGCACCCAGGTATCTGATGAGAAAGCTGACCACCTGTGGGCAAAGTGGGCCAGCTGGCCTCCTGTGCTGATGTGAGCCAGCTGAGGAGAAGAGGCTATGCTTGCTGAGTCAAAAACCCCCACCCTGCTGAGCAGGGGCCGGTGTTGGTGGCTTGGGGGCCTTCTGCCTACGGGGCCTATGACCCTGCCCCTTGGCCTGCTGACCCTGTTGGGGAGCTGCAGAGGCCTGATAATGAGGGTATTGTTTATAGGCAGATGACTTCCTCGGGTAAAAGGTCTTTTTTCCCAAGCCCTTCTTCTTCTGAGAAGGGGCAGAGGTTTTTCTGGACAGCCTAGTCCTGGTCAGTCTCGTGTTCTGCAGCCTTTTCAGCCATGGGCTTGCCAAAGAGGTTCTCACCTCGGCAGGGGACACTGACCAACTTGTCCTGCACCCATGGCTTGAGGTCGGATGACTGTAGCCAAGCTTGTCAGCGGGCACCGATGCCGGCCCCGGCTACTCGGGCCGAAGCCTCGAAGCCATCGTAGGCTGCTCGAGAGATAAACTTCGAGCACTCTCGAATACCAGTGGACAAGGCTTGGAACCGCTGCAAAGGCTCCTCGGAGAGACCAGCAGAGAACCCGGCAATCTTCTTTGCCAGGTCTCGGAGATACATGCCCATGTAGAGCTGGTAAGTCTGGACACGGCAAGCAAGCATAGAGCCCTGGAAGCACTTCTTACCGAGGGCATCCAGGTTTTGGGCCTCCCGGCCGGGAGGCACCGAGGAGTGCATCTTCTGACTTTTCAGCCGATGCATGGCCGATTCCACAACCATGGAGTGGTGCGGTAATTGTGCCTTTTGGAACCCGGGGCTCTTGCGGACTCGATAGATGGAATCGACCCGCTTGCTTAACACCGGCGTCGAGGCCGGGGTCTCCCACATGCGGAAGAGCAGCCGCTCCAGCATCGGAGGAACCGTAACAGTAAAGGCCTCCTTCGGGGGAGAGTCATACTGGAGGGCCTCGAGCTCCTCGGCTCGAGGCTCCTCCTCGGGATCTGTGGGGAAGGCCAAGGCCTTGGCCATATCCCGCACGAAGTCCGAGAACCGGGTATCCTCTGGTGGGGATCGTCTCCGAGGTTCGGAGTCCGATGGGACACACCGAGTCTGATAAGTGTCGGGTGACTCTTCATCCTCCGTCTCCCAGCCCGACTCCTCGGAGGAGGAATCGAGCGGCTCCGGTCGGGCGGGCACCGATGCCCTCCGCCCCGACGCCGAGGGTACCGGCATCGACGACCTCGGTCCCGAACGGGAGACTGAGGGAGACCGTGGCCGAGGATCGACTTGAGCCCGCATGGACTCGAGGATCGGCTCAGCCTCCGGGGTCGACTTGGACGTCGAGGTCCTGGTGGTCGGGGCAGATGCACCGGTGAGACCGGCAATCAACGCCCGCTGCTGTTCCATGAAGGCAGCGAGGCTGCTCTCCAAGGCCGTCAACCTGAGTCCGAGCTCAGGAGACCCAGCAGCCCCCGACTTGGGCCCCGACGGCGTCAGGCCCGACGTCGGCTCCCCTGGAGGAGAGTCCACGAGGACTACAGCACTCACGTGTCCAGGAGACTCCATCTCGATACGGGGATGCTTGGCAGGCCTCTCCGACTCCGAAGACCCGGGACAGCTATCGGGGCTTTGCGACCTGGCCCTGGAGGAACCAGGAGCGTCCACCGACGCCGCCCTCGCGGGTTTCTTCTTCCTGTGATGTTCCCGCGAAGGAGACCCCCGCTCAGAGGAACCCCGACGCTGCTCGGGGCCGGAGTCCCGAGACGTCGAGGCCTCTGACGAGGTCCGGGCCCGTCCGGACGCAGAGTCAGAGAAGATCCTATCCTTCTAGTGCTGCCGACTCCTCAACGCCTTTGAGGACATTTTGCCATATGGACCACAGATAATCGGGTCATGATCAGGTCCGAGGCAGCGGAGGCAGCAGTCATGTGTGTCGGTAAGAAACATAAGTTTCTTACACCGATCACACTTTTTAAACCCGCTGGTAGCCATTGGGGGAAAAAGGGCCCCTGCGAGGTCAAAAGACCGGGCTGCCGGTGAAAAAAGAAAAATGGCGCGAACGCTAGTCACAAAGGACAAAAACCGAAAAAGGGAGAGTGGACTCGATACCGGCGTATCGGGACAAGGCGGGAAAAGGATCTGGCATCGAACCGAAGTAGAAAAAGAAAAACCAGGGAAAATCAACTTTTTCCTCGGGGAAAAACGAACTACGTCCTTCGGGCTCCGCGGAAAAAAGAAGACTGAGCAAGATGGCACCCTTGGGCGGGAAGGGGACCGCGCATGTGCACTGCAATTCCCAAAGGCTTTCTTTGAAAGCTGGGGAAATGCTCCGCACGAGGGCTCCATTGGCGCCGACGTCACCCACATGTGAGGACTGACTTCCTGCTTGGTCCTGGAGAACAGCAGGAATAAGTCTTCACATATGGGTATCGTCGGCACCGACGGAGCCTGCGCGGGAACGCTCCCCAGCGTCCAGTAAGAAAGCTTTTGGGAGCATCCCACAGCGCCTGCGCGCTGCCTTCCCACCTTTCCCAACCGCCTCTCTCCGGTTCAAGTTTTAAAGCTGAGACAAAGAGAGAGAGAGGAAAGGAAAGATAGATAGAGAGATACAACTCCTAGGGGAGGTGGGTGGGTTGTGAAGACTTATTCCTGCTTTTCCCAGAGATCACCTGTTACAGATAAGTAACTGTGCTATCTCCAGGAACAAGCAGGAATGAGTCTTCACATATGGGGACTCCCTAGCTGCAGATGCCAGGGGAAGACCCCAGGTTGTGTGTCCTTGAAAAGGACTCTACCTCCCCCCATGGATCTCTGGCATCCAACCAGGGTAGGTGGGTAGACATTGATTAGGAATGGAACAGGTGTTTGAGAACAGCCTGACCAAACAAGGCATCCCGGCGGGAGTCCTTGTCCAAGCAGTAATGGGCTGTGAAGGTATGAACCGAGGCCCAGGTGGCCGCTCGATAGATTTGGTCGATGGACACAGAGTTTAGATGAGCCATTGAGGCTGCCATGGCTCTCACATTGTGAGCTGTGACATGGCCCTCCAGAGAAAGGTTTCTACTCTGGTAGGCGAAAGAAATACACTGAGCTATCTAGTTGGACAGTGTTCTCTTAGAGACTGGAAGTCCTAAATGAGAAGGATCAAAAGCAACAAAGAGTTGAGAAGACTTTCTATGTTGCTGTGTTCTTTGTAAGTAAAAAGCAAGAGCTCTCTTACAATCCAAGGTAGGAAGATTCCTCTCTGCATTTGATGCATGAGGTCCTGGAAAAAAGACAGGTAAATATACCTCTTGGTTCAGATGAAAAGGCGAGACCACTTTAGGCATAAAGTGTGGATTGGTCCTGAGGACTACCTTATCATGATGGAACCTTGTATAAGGTGGATTAGCCACCAAAGCTTGCAACTCACTGATGCGGCGTGCTGAGGTGACTGCAATGAGAAAAATAACTTTCCAAGAAATAAATTTCAAGGAGGTGGTGGCTAAAGGTTCAAAGGGTGGCTTCATAAGCTGGCCAAGAACCAGGTTTAGGTCCCATGCCACTGGAGGTGGTCTAATGGGAGGTTTAGGTAAAAGAAGGCCTCTCATGAATCTTGCTATAAGAGGATGAGAGGAAATAGGTTGTCCATTGAGAGGCTTGAGGGACGCTGCAATAGCACTCAAATGGACTCTTACTGAATTCGTTTTCAGACCTGCATGCTGAGAGAGATGAAAATCTTGAAGGTCTAGGCCCTCAGCAACCAAGCCCTGAGATGTATGTTCCAAGTTTAAACTCCTGTTACAATGTAAGCACAGAACAGACTTCTGACTGTGCACCCTTGTTGTATGTAAACCGCACTGATAACAAATAGCGCGGTATATAAAAGTTATAAAATAAATAAATAAATAAATAAATAAATAAGATGGAGCGACTGGGGGTTTGGGTGCCACAATGTTCCCTCTTCCTGGGACAGAAGGTCTGGTGCAGAGCCCAAGTCCAGGGAAGGAGCTTGAGAGAGATGCAGAAGTAGAGGGTACCACACTTGGCGTGGCCAATGTGGTGCTATGAGGATCATGGTCCCTCAATCTCTCTGAAGCTTGAATAGTGTTTTGGGAATTAGGGGAATTGGTGGAAAAGCATAAAGGAAGTCTTGACCCCAGTGAAGGAGGAAGGCATCCTTGGCTTGAACTCCCTGAAAGGGAATTCTGGAACAGAACCGGGGAAGTTTGGCATTGCACGGACTTGCAAAGAGGTCTATGTCTGGGGTTCCCCAAATTCAAAAAATGCTGGCTACCTGGTCCATGTGGAGGGACCACTCGTGTGGAAGCAGAACTCGACTGAGTCTGTCCGCCCAAGAGTTTTGAACGCCTGGAAGATATACTGCCAGAAGATGGATGTGATGCTCTCTGGCGAAGGCCCACAGTTGCAAAGCTTCATTGCAAAGCGGCAGAGAGCCAGTCCCGCCCTGCTTGTTTACATAGAACATGGCTACTTGGTTGTCCGTATGGATGAGGACTGTCCTGTAGCTGAGCAGGGAATGGAACACTCTGAGAGCTAAGAATATTGCTCTGAGTTCCAAGAGATTGATATGCAGAGAAGTCTCCTGTGGAGACCAGATGCCCTGGGTGGAGAGATCCTGCAGATGAGCTCCCCAACCCATTGGAGAAGCATCTGTTGTTAGAGTTGCTTGGTGTAGCGACTGCTGAAAAGGGGACCCCAGCAACAGATTTGGAGGGGACTTCCACCACTGGAGAGACCAAAATAGGCAACTGGAGTTTGCTATTTTGTCTGACAGGCAACCTGATGCCTGAGTCCATTGGGTGGACAAAGTCCATTGGGTGGACAAAGTCCATTGGGTGGACAAAGTCCATTGAGCTGCCCTCATGTGAAGGCGAGCATATGGAACCCCATGCACGGTGGATGCCATGTGGCCTAATAGTTGTAGCATTTCTCGAGCAGTTAAATGGGACTTTAACTGTATCTGGGAGGCTAACTGCACCAAGCGTAGGCAACGGGCCTGAGGGAGATAGGCCCTTGCAGTTGTGGTATCCAGCAGGGCCCCTATAAACTCCAGACACTGAGTAGGGTGAGATGGGATTTTGGGATATTTATTACCAGTCCCAAATACTGAAGGACACACATTGTGCAAGTTAGACAAATCTGGGCCTCTGACCGGGATGGAGCTCGAATGAGCCAGTCGTCCAGATATGGGAAAATGAATATTCCTAGAGTGCGTAGAAATGCAGCTACTACTGCCATGCATTTTGTGAACACCCTTGGTGCAGAGGCCAGACCGAAAGGAAGCACCCTGTATTGGTAGTGCTTTCCTTGAAAAAGGAACCGAAGGAACCTCCTGTGTGTTGGATGGATGAGGACATGGGTGTACGCATCCTTGAGATCTAGAGAACAAAGCCAGTCCTGACTCTGAAGGTATGGCAGCAGAGTACCGAGAGAAATCATCTTGAATTTCTCTTTGAATAGAAACTTGTTCAATTCTCTGAGATCTAATATGGGTCTGTAGCCCCCTGTTTTCTTTGGAATAAGAAAATAAGGGGAGTAGAACCCTGAGCCCTGTTGAAGAAGAGGTACTTCTTCTATTGCCCCTTGGGTAAGAAGGGTAGCAATCTCCTGACCCAGAAGGTTGAGGAGAGATGTTGGAGAATTGAACTGTTTCACCATGGTGTGGGGAGGAAGGTTTAAGAAATGAAGCTTGTACCCCTCCCTTATAATGAAGAGGGTCCATTGCTCTGCTGTGATTTGCTCCCATCTGGGAGCAAAGTAAGCTAACCTTCCTGGAATGGTGAGGGGGCTCTGGTTCTTCCAGAGCCAGAAAGAGTAGTTACTCACCTGTAACAGGTGTTCTCCAGGAGCAGCAGGAATCAGTCCTCACATATGGGTGTCATCGGCGCCGATGAAGCGCCAGCGGAGCATTTCCCCAGATTTCCATGAAAGCCTTTGGGAATGCTGGCACGCATGCGCGGTTCCCTTCCCGCCTAAAGGTGCCATCTTACCTCAGTCAAATGACATAGCTAAGAAGAGCACACAAAAATGTAAAAACACAAACTATGTACAACTGCAACTCCAAGGGGAGGAGGGAGGGTTGTGAGGACTGATTCCTGCTGCTCCTGGAGAACACCTGTTACAGGTGAGTAACTACTCTTTCTCCAGGACCAAGCAGGAAGTCAGTCCTCACATATGGGTGACTCCCTAGCTCTGGGCTACCGAGTAACCCAGGCTGAACAAGAGAACTCCCTCTAGTCCCAGCAGCAAAGAAAGGCTTTTCAAGGACACAACCTCCACCGGTAGCCCAACAAAGGGCAGGAGTTGCCTAAACCTCAAAGAGATTCCGGAGTACTGCTTGGCCAAAAGCACTGTCCCTACGGGACTCCCTCTCCAGACAGTAATGGGCCGCAAAAGTCTGGCTAGAAGACCAAGTTGCAGCCCTGCAGATGTCTACCAAGGGCACAGAGCGGAGATGAGCCACTGAGGCAGCCATTACCCTTACACGATGGGCCGTGACCCTACCCTGCAAAGGAAGGTCAGCCGCCTTGTAAGCCCAGGTGATACAGTCAGCCACCCAGATGGACAAGGTACGCTTGGACAAAGCCAACCCCAACTTATTGGGGTCAAAGGAGACGACGAGCTGAGTAGCCCTTCTATGCCCCTGCGTACGGTCAAGGTAGAAGGATAAGGCCCTCCTACAGTCCAGGGTATGCAGGACTGCTTCAGCCTGGCTTGCATGAGGCCTAGGGAAGAATGTTGGAAGAACCACCACCTGATTGAGGTGGAAAGAGGAGACAACCTTCGGAAGGAACTTGGGATGAGTCCTGAGGACTACCCTGTTCCTATAAATCCTGGTATAAGGTCTATCACAGACCAGGGCCTGAAGCTCACTCACTCGCCTAGCCGAGGCGAGGGCTATCAGGAAGAGAGTCTTCCAGGAGAGGAAGCATAGAGGGCAAGTAGCCATCGGCTCAAAGGGTGGGCGAGTCAGTTGTTGCAAGACCACATTCAGCTCCCACTCAGGAGCAGGACGACGGATGGGAGGCTTGAGCAAAAGCAAGCCCCTGAGAAAGCGGGACACAAAAGGGTGACCAGACAGAGAATGTCCCTCCACCAGTGAGTGGTGAGCTGCTAGAGCTGAGAGGTGGACCCGAACAGAATTGGACTTAAGTCCCTGATTGGACAAGTGCAGTAAGTACTGAAGCACTACTGGCACAGTATAGGAGAAAGGATCCTCTGTACGTAGCTGACACCACACAGAAAACCTCTTCCATTTGAGGGCATAGGTTTTCCTAGTGGACTGTTTCCTAGAGGCTAGGACAACCTCTTCAACTTCCTGAGGTAGGCCCCAGAGAGCCAAAACTACCCTTGCAGCCTCCAGGCCATCAAAATGAGAGCTTTAAGACTGGGGTGCAGAAGGGAACCCTGCTCCTGTGAGAGAAGGTCGGGTTGTAACCCCAGAGGTAGTGGGGAATCCACTGCCAGCTGCAGCAGAAGTGGAAACCAAGGCTGCCTCGGCCATCTGGGAGCTACCAGCAGGACCGAGGCCTTGTCCTGAAGAGTCTTGAAAAGAGTTCGGGCCACTAAGGGCGTGGAAGGAAACGCATACAGGAGGCCCTGAGACCAGGACATCAGAAAAGCATCTGGTGCTATCCTCAAAGGATGCGGTTGCCTGGAGCAGAACTTGGGCAGTTGCTTGTTCAGAGGACTGGCAAAGAGATCTATCCAAGGGAGACCCCACTTCAGGAAGATCTTCTGAACGACTGCAGAATTCTGCTCAACCGGTCGGCCAGGCAGTTCTCCTGGCCTGGAAGGTACACTGCCTTGAGAAGCATGTTGTGCTTCAGGGCAAAGGAACAAAGGTCCTGAGTCTCTCGACAAAGGAGCTTGGACCCAGTTCCGCCCTGTTTGTTCACATAAAACATGGCTACCTGGTTGTCTGTTTGAATCAAGACTGAGCGGTGAGCCAGGGCCGGAGAAAAAGCCTTGAGAGCTAAGCGGATAGCTCGAAGTTCCAGGAGATTGATTTGTTGGGCTGCCTCCCAGGGAGACCAGAGGCCCTGAGTGCACTTGTCTAGACAATGAACACCCCAGCCCTTCAGAGAGGCGTCGGTGGTGAGGACCACCGAGTATTCTGGCATTTGGAAGGGCATCCCCTGCAGCAGATTGGGTGGATGTAGCCACCAGCTGAGGGAGGTCAAAAGGGGTCTGGACACCTTTATCCTGTCTCTTAGGCAACCTGTGGCTTGAGACCACTGAGTCCGAAGGCACCACTGTGCAGGCCTCATATGGAGCCTTGCATTGGGAGTCACATGCACTGTCGAAGCCATGTGGCCCAGACGTCTGAGGCAGAGTCTGGCGGAGACCAGGGACCTGTTTAGGAACTGTTTGGCCACGTCCATCAGTCGTTGAGCCCTGTCTTCTGGCAAGAATGCCTTTGCCAGTTGAGAATCCAATCTTGCCCCTATGAACGCCAAGTTCTGGGAGGGGAGCAAAGAGGACTTTGCGAAGTTTATGACAAAGCCCACGTTTTGAAGCAGAGCAATGGTTCTGAGGGTGGCTTGTCTGGCCTCCTGGGACGTCTGACCCCTGATGAGCCAGTCGTCCAGGTAGGGAAAGACAAAGATGCCTTGATTTCTCAGGTAGGCCGCAACCACTGCCAGGCACTTGGTAAAGACCCGGGGAGCGGAGGTCAGGCCAAAAGGCAGTACCCTGTACTGATAATGGTTTCCTTCCACAATGAACCTGAGGTACTTTCTGTGGTCTGGATGTATGAGGATGTGAGTGTACGCATCCTTTAGATCTAAGGAGCATAGCCAATCTCCCTGCTGGAGGTAGGGCAGAAGTGTTCCAAGAGTAAGCATCTTGAACTTTTCTTTCTCTAGGAACTTGTTGAGGCTCCTGAGGTCCAGAATGGGTCGAAGGCCACCGGTCCTTTTGGGTACCAGGAAATACCTGGAGTAGAATCCGTGACCTTGCAAGTGGAGAGGCACAGGCTCCACTGCCCTGTCCACCAACAGACCTTGGAGCTCTCGAAGGAGAAGGTCTGTGTGCAGGGGAGGTCTCAAGGGCTCCATTGGGAAGTAAGGAGGAGGCAGTTGATGAAAATGCAGGGCATAGCCCTTTTGGACTATGTCCAGCAGCCAACTGTCGGTGGTAATGAGAGGCCACTGGTGGGCAAAGAGTACAAGGCGACCGCCTGTGCAGGGCTGGGAAAGCAGGGACGGAGTGGCTACGCTCAAGGAGTCAAAACCCCCACCCTGCTGAGTGGTAGCAGGGGCCTGAGGCTTGGGGGTTCTCTGCCTACGGGGCCCATTACCCTGGCCCTTGGCTTGCTGACCCTGGGGGGCAGCTTGGGCAGCCTAATACTGAGGGTACTGTTTGTAGGCAGTGCCCTTCCTTGGGTAAAAGGACTTTTTACCCGAGCCCTTCTTCTTATGTGAAGGGGCAGAGGTCTTCCTCGACAGCCTTGTCTGGGTAAGGTGCTCGGTCTCGAGCTGAGCGGCCTTCTCAGTCACGGGTTTGCCAAAAAGGTTCTCACCTCGGCAGGGGACATCGACCAACTTGTCCTGAACCCATGGCTCGAGGTCCGATCACTGCAGCCACACCTGGCGTCAAGCCGCGATGCCAGCAGCCGCAACTCGTGCCGAAGCCTCGAAGTCATCGTAGGCGGCACGGGAAATGAACTTCGAGCATTCCCGAATCCCCGAGGACAAGGTCTGAAATCTCTGCAAGGGTTCCCCGGAGAGACCAGCAGAGAATCCGGCCAACTCCTTGGCCAGGTCTCGCAAGTACATGCCCATGTAGAGCTGGTAAGACTGGACACGGCAAGCAAGCATAGACCCCTGGATGCACTTCCTACCGACGCCATCGAGGTTGCGGGCCTCCCTGCCGGGGGGGCACCGCAGAGTGCATCTTCTTACTCTTCAGACGATGCATGGCCGATTCCACAACCATGGAATGGTGTGGTAGCTGTGCTTTCTGGAAACCAGGGCTTTTGCGGAGTCGATAAATGGAATCGACTCGCTTGCTTAGAACTGGTGCCGAGGCCAGGGCCTCCCACATACGGAAGAGGAGCTGCTCCAGCATCGGAGGAACCGGGACAGTAAAGGCCTCCTTCGGAGGAGAGTCGTACTGTAGAGCATCGAGCTCCTCAGCTCGAGGCTCTTCCTCGGGATCGGCAGGGATAGCCAAGGCAGCGGCCATATCCCGGATGAACTCCGAGAACCTAGTGTCCTCCGGAGGGGATCAGACTGCGGTGAGTCCGACGGGACGCACCGAGTCTTAAAGGTATTGGGAGACTCCTCGTTCTCCGTCTCCCAGGCGGACTCGTCCGGAGGAGTCAGGGTCCGACCCCGCGGGGCCCCGAGGCACCCGCATTGACGCCAGGGGCACCGGCGTCGACACCCTCGGTCCCGAACGGGAGGTCGAGGGAGACCTCGACCGAGGACGACTTCGAGCTGCGAGGGTCTCGAGTATCGGCTCGGTCTCCGGGGTTGACTTTGAAGTCGACGTCCCGGTGGTCGAGGCAGATGCACCAGACAGGCTGGCCATCAGTGCCCGCTGCTGCTCCATGAAGGCAGACAGTCTGCACTCTAAGGCTGTCATCCTGAGACTCAGCTCGGGAGACGCAGCAGCCACCGACTCGGGCCCCGGCGGTGCCAGGCCCGACATCGGCTCTCTGGGAGGAGAGTCCACAAGTACTACGGGGCTTACGTGTCCAGCAGACTCCGGCTCCACGTGAGGAACTTGGCAGGCTTCTCTTGGTCCATGGGCCAGGGACGGCGGTCGGGGGTCTTAGACCTGGCCCACGAGGGACCAGGGACCTCTTCCGATGCCGCCCTCACAAGCCGCTTCTTCCTCTTATGTTCCCAGTCGGGGGACCCCCTGTCCGAGGAGCTTCGACGGCGCTCGGGATCAGAAGCCCAAGATGTCGAGGCCTCAGACGAGGTCCGGGCCCGGCCGGAGGCAGAGTCCGAGAAAAACCTTTCCTTTTGATGCTGTCGACTCTTTAGTGCCTTGGAAGACATCTTCCCACATGGCCCACACGACTTTGGGTCGTGGTCAGGGCCAAGGCACCGAAGGCAGCAGTCGTGTGTGTCGGTGAGAGACATAATTTTCTTACACCGATCACACTTTTTGAAACCACTGGAAGCCATCGGGGAAAAAATAGCCCCAGCGAGGTCAAAAGACCGGCCTTCCAGTGAAAAAGGAAAAAAGGGCGCGAACGCCAGCCACGAAGGGCAAAAACCGAAAAATGAAGAAAATGGGCTCGATACCGGTGTACCGAACCCGGCGGGAGGGGAACCGGTATCGAACCGGAGAAAAATCGCCGAAGAAAAAATCACTTTTATCCGGGAGAACAGGACACACGTCCAATGGGCTTCTCGGAAAAAAAGAGACTGAGGTAAGATGGCACCTTTAGGCGGGAAGGGAACCGCGCATGCATGCCAGCATTCCCAAAGGCTTTCATGGAAAGCTGGGGAAATGCTCCGCTGGGGCTTCATCGGCGCCGATGACACCCATATGTGAGGACTGACTTCCTGCTTGGTCCTGGAGAAATGCTAAGTTCTCTAGTTGCAAGTCAAAGGCCCTGAGGAGGCTGAGGCTGCTGGGCCGTGGGAGGCCTGGCAGTCTTTGACTTGGCCTGTTTAGGTGGTTGCTGACGCTTTGCAGCAAAACGGCCTGCAGAAGATGCCTGCTGACCATAAGCAGGATAATATCTGCCCTTTTTAGAAAAAGGTGTCTTTTTGAACAATCTTTTCTTAACAGGAGCAGAGTAGACTTTGAAAGTCGATCCAAAGCAGAGTTCTCAGCATCCATTTGAGTGGCCTTTGCTTGCCAATCCCTGACAAAAAGGTTTTCAACTGTACAAGGAAGATTTCCCAGTTCATCCTGGACCCTGAGTTCCAAATCAGAGGCTTGTAACCAAGCAATTCTGCGTGCACCTATGGCAATAGCCGAGGCTCTGCTTACACACTCAAAAGAGTCAAAGGCTGCACGGTTGGAAAATTTGGAAACATCTTGGGCATGTTTAAGCCAAGTGAGAAATTCCTGCCTTTTATCTTTTGAAATAAAAGGGGCTAAAGTCTGCAGATGATCTGTGACTTCTTTTAGAAACATCCCCATATAGAGACTATAGGAGTTGATTCTGGCAGCAAGCATATTAGCTTGGAAAACCCTTCGGCCAAAAGCATCAAGGGTCCTGCATTCACGTCCTGGAGGATTAGATGAGTGTCTCTTTGCACTCTTTAGTTTTCTCATGGCAGACTCTACCACAATAGAGTGGTGAGGAAGCTGAGACTTATGAAAGCCAGGACAAGGAGGGACACGGTACATGGTGTCTAACCTACGAGAATGAGGAGAGGTGGTAAGAGGAGTCTCCCACATGCTCAACATGAGATCATAAACAATCTCATGAATAGGTAAGGTAGCTGCTTCTTTAGGAGCCTTAGGATATTGCAAAATATCTAATTGCTTGGCTCTAGGCTCTGACTCAGGGGCCACTGTAATGGAGAGGCCCCTAGCCACTTCCCTAATGAAGTCTTGAAAAGACAAGTCTTCTGGAGGAGACATTCTTCGTTTTGGAGAAGCAGGCTCCTGAGGAAGAAGTACCGGTGCCTTGACAGAAGCCTCCGACTCATCAGAGTCTTCGGAGGAATTGAAGTATCACCTGTCTGGATGCTCCTGTAAAGCCCGATACGCGTACCGAGTGGGATCGACATCGGGAGTAAGCGGTACCGGTTCGGTACCGATGGGCATCATAGAACAGGGTACCGTTGCAGTCGACACCGAGGCCGATGTCGATGCAACCGGTACCGGCACCGGGAACGATGCCGGTGCCGGAGTCGGTACCGGCAATGGAGATTATTGCGGTACCGGAGGCATCGAAGCCTGCATAAACGCCGTTAGGGTGCGCTGCATGGACAGAATCTTCTGATCCATCGACGCCACCAGAGTCTGGATGTCGGTACCAGTGGAGGCCACCGGTACCCCAGAACACGGCAACAGGTGATCGGTCGAGGCCGAGCCATCGATGTCAACCTGTGGCCCCATAGACAATGCTTTGGAAGCCGGAACTTCCCGCTGGGGTAATTTTGCCGGTGCGGAATCCTCGAGGACAAGCCCGGAGGCATCTCGATGCTTAGAGGGAGATTTGTCCTTCGAGGACCGGCCAGATTTATGTTTGGTTACCTGAGATCCATGGGAGGAAGAAGCAGCCCTGGAAGACGTCGATGCCACGGAGGCTGCATCAGAGGGAAACAGGGTACTGAGCTTGGCTGCTTGGTTCTGCCGACCTCTTTTAGACATCATGGTACAGGACACACAATCCGTGATGGAATGGTCAGGACCCAAACATTTTAGACACCAATCATGGGTGTCAGTGACAGAAATAGTACCGCCACATTTCGTGCACTTTTTGAACCCGGAAGCGGGCTTCTCCATGAGGAGAAAAATGCTCAGGCCTAAGGCCCAAACAGAAAATGCACAGTTAAAGAAAGAAACGTTTTTTTTTTTAAAGAAAGAAAAGAAAAGACTGGCGGTACCGGTCTGACGTCGAAGAAGGCAGAAGCGACACAGAAAAATAAAGAAAAAAATAAAGAACTTCTTCTGCGGTGACAGGAACACGACCTGCTGGCTCCGCGGAAAAGAAGAACTGGAGAGAGGCGGTTGGGAAAGGCGGCGCGCAGGCGCTGTGGGATGCTCCCAAAAGCTTTCTTACTGGACGCTGGGGAGCGTTCCCGCGCAGGCTCCGTTGGTGCCGATGATACCCATATGTGAAGACTCATTCCTTCTTGTTCCTGGAGATTAGCTTGAAGCTGTGGTATAAGATGTACTGGACACCGATGAGGATACAGGCAGACTTTCCAAATAGCTCAAGTGAGGGTTGGAAAAAATGCGGGGAAGAAGGGGAACTATTCCATATGATTTGGATGTGTCCAAAAGTACAGAGGTGCTGGGGGAGATGGGACTCTTATATGAGCAGATAATGGGAGTGAAGGTAAGGCTCACACCAGGGATGGTAGTGCTTAATGAAGGAGGAAGTGAAGGGGAAGGAGATATGGGACTCTTTCTGTGCTATGGTACTGTATCATAGCAGCCCGTATGTGTCTGATGCGATGGTGGAAAAATGCAGACATACCTCCTATGAAGGAGATAGTGAGCAAAATGGAACAATTGTGGGGTTTATGTAAGATAGAAGCACATAGGAAACACCTAGTGGGAAAACATGAAAGGGTGTGGCACTGGTATGAAACTTGGAGGGAGGGGGGAGTGGAGTAAGTATGGCAAAGAGAAGGAGGGGCAGCGGAGGAGTGAAGGGGGGGAGCGGAGGGGAGAACTGGGGGGGTTTAGCACAGGGTTAAGGGGAGGGGGTATAAGGGTGGGTGGGGGAAAGGAGTAGGGGGATAGGGATGCAGGTGGGGGGAGGGGGGATATACAAATATAGAGGGGGGCTATACATGTCTCTTCCACATAAGGTAGGGAGAAGGGGGAAGGAGGGGGAAATACGGAGAGGGGTATAGGGTATGTCTCTATAAGATGTTTGGGGTATTGTGGATATTTAAATGTATATCATAAAATAATACTGATGTCAGTAGTGTGAAAGCCAGGTATTAGAATGATATTAGAATGATGTTCATGATTTGCATTAAAGAAATGTGTTCAAGTATTAATAATAAGAGCATACATGACTTGGAGTACAGAGTATGTTGGAGAGAAATTAGTGTAGGGGAAGAGGGGTTGGGTATAGTTGAGGGTTGGGTTTATGGGTATGTTTATTGTTAATGGGGGAGATAGGGGTGAGAGATAAAGTAGGAATTAGTCGAATGCAGTGGTAGGGTTGAGGGGTGGTGAAATGTATAGCGTGAGGTAATGCAAAAACAGACAGATGTGAACATTTTCAGTACTGATATCTGTAGGGGGAAGAAAGCTTGAGGGGAGAGGCGGAGGAAGATGAAATTGTTTGCTGTATGTTCTTTGCATAACATGGAAAATGTATAGAAAAGAAAAGGCATAATGTGTAAATTTTGATATTTAGCTGAAAACGAATAAAATATAAATTTCAAAAAACAAACAAACCCTGGGCAACTGGTGATTCTGCGGATTGGCAAAAAGAGATCTATGGACGGATACCCCCAGCGGTGGAAAATCTGATGTGCCACGTCCGGATTCAGTTGCCATTCGTGAGGTTGGAGAATTCTGCTTAGCTTGTCCGCTAGAACGTTCTCCTGACCAGGCAGATAAATCGCTTTGAGCGACACACCCTGCCTGATTGCAAATGAGCAGAGGTCCAGAGTCTCCTGACATAGGAGGCGAGACCCTGTGCCCCCCTGTTTGTTCACATAGAACATTGCTACCTAGTTGTTTGTCTGCACTAAGACAGACTGACCTGAGAGAACCTGACAGAAGGTTTGAAGAGCCAGGCGAATCGCTCGCAGCTCTAAGAGGTTGATTTGGTGCGTAGCCTCCTGAGGAGACCACAGCTCCTGAGTGCAGGAACCCTGGCAATGGGCTGCCCAGCCCAGCAAGGACGCATCTGCCATTAGAACTCTTGTATGCGAGGGAGGCTGAAAAGGCACTCCCCCGAGCAGGTTGGATGGCTGAAGCCACCACTGCAATGACTTCAGGAGTCACTTGGAAAATGCTATTCTGTCTCTGAGGTGGCCTGTGGACTGTGTCCACTGGTCTCTGAGGCACCATTGAGCTGTTCTCATGTGCAGATGATCATTCAATGTTACATGCACTGTGGAGGCCATATGACCTAGTAGGTGGAGGACATTTCTTTCAGAAATCTGAGATTGCTGACTGACCTGGCGAACTATCACCAGAAGCCAGTTTGCCCTGTCCTCCGGCAAGTAAGCCCTTGCCCGGAGGGTGTCTAGTCTTGCCCCTATGAACTCCAAGTTTTGAGTGGGGAGCAAAGTAGACTTTGCGTGATTTATGACAAAACCCAAATGCTGTAGCAGGTTTACTGTACGAGAAGTGGCCTGTTGGGCCTCCTGGATCGACTAGCCTCTGATCAGTCAGTCATCCAGATATGGGAAAACAAAATCCCTTGGCTCCTGAGGAAGGCTGCTACCACAGCCAGGCATTTGGTGAATACCCTGGCAGCGGATGCTAGGCTAAAGGGAAGTACCCTGTACTGGAAGTGGTTTCCTCCCACCACAAATCTAAGATATTGTCTGTGGTCTGGATGTATGAGGATGTGTGTATAAGCATCCTTTAGGTCTAAGAAGCATAGCCAGTCTCCCTGCTGGAGGTATGGCAGCAATATTCCAAGAGAGAGCATCTTGAACTTTTCCCTTACCAGGAACTTGTTCAGATTCTGCAAGTCGAGGATGGGCCTGAGGCCTCCTGTTCTCTTTGGTATGAGAAAATACCTGGAGTAGAAGCCTCACCCTTCCAAGTGGTGGGGCACCGGTTCCACCGCCTGGTCCTTCAAAAGACCTGCCAACTCCTGTAGAAGGAGGTTCCTGTGAAGAGGGGGCCTTAAGAGGCTCTCCTGGAAAGGAGGGTGGTACCTGGTCGAAATGGAGTAGATAGCCCTTTTGCACTATCTGTAGGACCCAGGTATCGGTGGTAACGGCTGGCCAACTGTGGGTGTGCAGGGCCAGCCTTCCTCCTGTGCAGGGCCATACCAGAGATGGGAGAGAAGCCGTGCTGTGGGAGTCAAAAAACCCCTCCCGGATGGGTGGGATCCAGAGCTGGAGGTTTGGGGGTTTTCTGCCTACGCGGGCTGTGCCCCTGTCCCTTGGCCTGCTGCCCCTGTTGGGGAGCTGGGGTGGCCTGGTAAGTGGGGTAGTTGTGGTAGGCATTACCCTTCCTCGGGAAAAAGGGCTTTTTATCAGAGCCCTTCTTTTTGTGAGAAGGGGCAGAAGTCTTCTTGGAGAGCCTTGTCCGGGTTAAGTACTCAGACTCGATCTCTGCAACCTTTTCAGTCATGGGTTTGCTGAATAGGTTTTTCACCTCGGCAAGGGACATCGACCAACTTGTCCTGAACCCATGACTCCAGGTCTGATGACATTAGCCAGGCCTGACGGTGTGCACCGATGCCGGCCGTGGCTACTTGGGCCGAAGCCTCGAAGCAGTCGTAGGCTGCTCGAGACAAACTTCGAGCACTCTCGAATCCCAGTTGACAAGGCCTTGAAGCGCTGCAAGGGGTTCCTCGAAGAGGCCAGCCGAGAACCCAGAAATCTCCTTTGCCAGATCCCGTAAGTATATGCCCATGTACAGCTGGTAGGTCTGGACACGGCATGACAGCATCGAGCCCTGGAAGCACTTTCTGCCAAGGGCATCCAGGTTCTGCGCCTCCTGGCTGGAAGGCACCAAGGAGTGCGTCTTTTGGATCTTGAGCCTTTGCATGGCCATTTCCACAACCATGGAGTTGTGCGGCAGCTGTGCTTTCTGGAACCCGGGGGTCTTGCGGACTCGATAAATGGAATCGACCCGCTTGCTGAGAACTGGCATCGAGGCTGGGGATTCCCACATGCACAGCATTAGCCATTCCAGCATCGGAGGCACCGGCACAGTAAGGGCTTCCCTCGGGGGAAAATCTGGAGAGCATTGAGCTCCTCGGCTCAAGGCTCCTCCTCGGACTCCGCAGGGAATTTCAAAGCCTTGGCCATGTCCCTAACGAAGTCTGAGAACCTGGTGTCCTCCGGGAGGGACCTTCTCCGAGGCTCCGAACCCGGTGAGTCCAATGGGATACACCGGGTACAGTGGGTGTTTGGCGACTCGTCATCTTCTGTTTCCCATGCTGATTCCTCCAAGGAGGAATCGAACGGCTCCGGCCAAGAGGGCTTCGAGCCTGACCGCCCTGACGCCGAGGGCACCAGCGTCGACGACCTCGGCCCCAAACAGGAGGTCGAGGGAGACCTTGGCCGAGGATCGACTCGGCCTCCGGGGTCGACTTGGAAGTCGAGGTCCCAGTGGTCGGGGCGGATGGACCGGTGAGACCGGCTATCAGCGCCCACTGCTGCTCCATGAAGACAGCCATGCTTCTCTCCAGGGCCGCCATCCTGAGACCGAGCTCAGAAGGTTCTGCAGCCTCCGGCTTGGGCCCCGACGACGCCGGCTCTCCTGGAGGAGAGTCCACGAGAACAGGTGTTACCTGACTCGGTGTCTCCGGCTCCTTATGAGGTAGTTTGGCCGGCCGCTCCGACTCAGAGGATCTTGGGCGATGGTCGGGGCTCCACGTCCTGGAACCCAAGGGCCCAGGCTGATCAGAAGCCTCAAACGACGTCGCCCTCACGAGCTTCTTCTTCCTCCGGTGTTCCCTGGAGGGAGACCCCCGCTCAGAGGACCCACGACGCTCAGTGTTGGACAAGTTCCCAGACGTCAAGGCCTCTGACGAGGTCCGGGCTCGGAAGGTTGCAGACTCCGAGAAAATCCTTTCACGTTGATGCTGCCTGCTCCTCAATGCCTTGGAAGACATCTTGCCACACGGGCCACAGACCACCGGGTCATGGTCGGGCCCGAGGCATTGGAGGCATCAGTCATGTGTATCGGTAAGGGACATCAACTTCTTACACCGATCACACTTCTTGAACCCGCTGGCAGCCATCGGGGGGAAAAAGGGCCCCTGCAAGGTCAAATGACTGGGCTGCCAGTGAAAATGAAGAAAAAAAGAGCGCGAACGCTAGTCACTAAGGACAAAAACGAAAAATGTATCCAGACTCGATACCGGTGTACCGAGCCGAAGGCGGGAAGGGGAACCGGCATCGAACCGGGTCGAAGAAATGATTCTTCAAAAGTTTTGATGCACTTATTCCGAGGACAGCGAAAGGCTCCGCAGAAAATGGGAGACTCAGCAAGATGGCACCCTTGGGCGGGAAGTGGACTGCGCATGCGCAGGCAATCCCAAAGGCTTTCTTTGAAAGCTGGGGAATTTATTTATTTGAAAACTTTTATATACCGCCCCTTCCCAAGATCAGGGGCAGTTTACATAGAACATTATACAACATTGCAACTATGTATAAAAAACAGAATTGCTCCGCAAGAGGGCTCCGTCAGCGACGACGTCACCCATATGTGAGGACTGACTTCCTGCTTGTTCCTGGAGAACTGTATTAACCCTCAGGAAAACATTCTTGACCCCTTATGCATAATTTCTTTCCAACATCCATCGAGTTGGAAACAGTAAAATACAGGGCCCTAAAGGGATAAAGTTGGATTCAATGTCATGAAAAGGCCTTGCAAGACAGACTGACCAAGCCTACTGTTATCGTGTCTTGACTATTTATTCAAAGCAGTAATGGGAAGTGAATGTTTGGACAGGAAACTCTGTAGTTTTATAAATCTCTTGTGTGGAGGCTAGTCTTAGGTGGGCCACTGATGCTGCCACTACGATTAGAGTACAAGGCAGCACTTAATTTCACCAAATTTTATAAAGATACATAAGGCACCTTATATGTCTTAATAAAATACAAGCACAAATCCAGCAGCAATCGTGCCTACTTTGAAGGTGTGGCTGCATGTAGAGTACAGATTACTGTATTTCATAAACAACTTGAAAGACTGGTAAGGGGGACTGTTGCTTCTGGAGGGAGATCTGCAACTGTGAGTATTTACTTCTGGTAATTTTCTAAAAGGAATTCTTTGTATTAAAGCTAATTAATCTGTGATCCACTATTTTTGTTAAATCAGTCAGGGCCTAGTAGCAGCAGTTTAAGTTTACATTTAAAACACAGAGGAGAACTCTCTGGTTACATTTCATACCCAGCAGAGAGCTTGTACTTTAAATTTCATAAGAAGTTAGAGCCTAGCAGCAGCTAAGAGCTATAATTTAAATCAAATCAGAATATAGCTTACCTCAGCAGCACAAGACAGGGTACTGTGTAGCAGCCCTCTTTTAATAAGTGTTACTTCCCTCCCACCCACCCCTGGGATAATCGTAGCTTTATAGGTACTTACACATCTTAAAAGACAGGAGGTGCTCTCAGGTGAAGCTCATTACCCAAATCAGTCATACACTAAGGACCTGAGATTAGTTAAGCTTCAGGTGAACAAGGTATATTACACGTATTAGGTTAAGTTTTATTAGTATAAATATCCATAGCAACCCTTAGTAAGTAAAGAACTTAGATCTAAACACAAACTTAAAACTAAGATGCAGACAACAGTCCAGCAGCGGGATGGGGGCTTTCCAGTCTTTTGCATTGAGTGTCACATGTATGATTTTCTCCCAGTTGGTGAGAGGTCTTACGTGTGCACTAGGTGCAAGGAGCTCTTTGCTCTCAGGGAACGAGTCCGTTCTCTAGAGGCTAAAGTAGCAGACTTGGAAAGCATAAGACAGACAGAGAGGTACATAGACGAGACCTACAGGGATATAGTCCTGAAGTCCCACCTCCAGTCTGGCAGCATCCCTGTTGCCATGGAGGAGAGAGGTCACGTGACAGGAGAGCATCACCCTGGTGTGGCAGGAAGTGATCCTATAACTAGGACCTGTCCTCCAGGTGATGTAAAACCCTCTCGCACCGAGGAAGTTTCTCCAGGGCCATGTGCCCATGAGGGAAGGGTTAGGACAGCCGTTATAGTTGGTGATTTGATCATTAGGCATGTAGATAGCTGGGTGGCTGGTGGATGTGAGGATTGCCTGGTAACATGCCTGCCTGGTGCGAAGGTAGCGGACCTCACGCGCCACCTAGATAAGGTCTTAGATAGTGCTGGGGAGGAGTCTGCTGTCTTGGGGTACATGTTGGTACCAATGACATAGGAAAATGTGGTAGGGAGGTTCTGGAGGCTAAATTTAGGCTTTTAGGTAGGAAGTTGAAATCCAGAACTTCCAGGGTAGCATTCTCCGAAATGCTTCCTGTTCCACGCGCAGGACCCAAAAGGCAGACAGAGCTCCGGAGTCTCAATGCGTGGATGAGACAATGGTGCAGAGACGAGGGGTTTGGATTTGTTAGGAACTGGGGAACATTCTGGGGAAAGGAGGGGCTCTTCCGAAGGGATGGGCTTCACCTTAACCGGGATGGAACCAGGCTGCTGGCATTAACCTTTAAAAAGGAGATAGAGCAGCTTTTAAACTAGATATTAGGGGAAAGCCGACAGTCGCCCAAGAGCAGATGGTTCGGAAGAATGTATCTTTGAAGGATACTACCAAAAGCAGAGAGGTTCCACAAAAGAGTAAAGTAGCCCAAATGCCCTCAAGTATGGAGCTGACAGAGCTTAAAGATCCCAAATTACTCATGTCTAACAGACAAATTAATATGGATAAAATACATTCTCTAAAATGCTTGTATGCAAATGCTAGAAGTCTGAAAAATAAGATGGGAGAGTTAGAATATATAGCACTAAATGAAAGGTTAGATATGATTGGAATATCAGAGACATGGTGGAAGGACGACAACCAGTGGGACACTGTGATACCTGGGTACAAACTATATCGTAATGATAGAGCTGATCAAATTGGTGGAGGGGTTGCTCTCTATGTTAGAGAGGGCATTGAGTCAGAAAGGATTCAAGTTTTGCAGGAAACAAAATCTGCTGTAGAATCTATATGGATTGAAATTCCATGTAAAAGGGGGAAGGCAATGGCAGTGGGGGTGTACTATCGAGCGCCTGGCCAGAATGACCAAATGGATGATGAAATGCTCAAAGAAATCAAGGAAGCTAACAAAAGTTACAGCACAGTAATAATAATGGGTGATTTCAACTACCCCGGTATCGACTGGGTCAGTGTCACGTCAGGACATGCTAGGGAGATAAAGTTCCTAGATGAAATAAATGACTGCTTCTTGGAGCAGCTGGTTCATGAACCGACCAGAGGGGAAGCCATATTAGACCTAATCCTTAGTGGAACACCAGATCTAGTGCAAGAGATAAGGTTGTTGGGGCCACTTGGCAATAGTGATCATAGCATGATCGCCTTTGATTTAATTAGTGGAGGAGGGATAGTAAGGAAATCCACAGTACTACCTTTTAACTTTCGAAAGGGAGACTATGATAAAATGAGGGAAACAGTCAAGAAAAAACTAAAAGGAGCAGTTGCAAAGGTTAAAGACGTACATCAGGCTTGGCTGTTGTTGAAAAATACTATCTTGGAAGCCCAGACCAGCTGTACTCCACGCTTTAAGAAAAGTGGAAAGAAGTCCAAAAAACTGCCAGCATGGTTTAAAGTTGAGGTCAGAGAGGCTGTTGTTGCCAAAAAAGCATCTTTCAGGAAATGGAAAAAAGAGCCAAACGACGAAACCTGGAAACAGCACAAGCACTGGCAAGTCAAATGCAAGGCATTGATAAGGCAGGCAAAGGGAGAATTTGAGAAGAAGCTTGCTGCAGAAGCAAAAACGCGAAGTAAAGACCTTTTCAAGTACATTCGTAGCAAAAAACCTGTGAGAGAGTCAGTTGGTCCATTAGATGATAAAGGGGTTAAAGGAGCACTAAGAGGCGACAAGGCGATAGCGGAGAGACTGAACGAATTCTTTGCTTCGGTCTTTACTGAGGAAGATGTAGGGATGTTACCCATGACTGAAGTGGTATTTAAAGGTGCAGAAGAATTGAAGGTAATATCGATACATCGAGAAGATGTATTACAATTATTAGATAAGCTGAAGAGTAGCAAATCACCTGGGCCGGATGGTATACATCCAAGGGTATTGAAAGAACTGAAATATGAGATTGCAGACCTGCTATTAGTAATCTGTGAACTATCATTAAAATCATCTCTAATACCTGAAGATTGGAGGATCGCCAATGCAACACCAATTTTTAAAAAGGGTTCCAGGGGTGATCCGGGAAACTACAGACCGGTGAGCCTGACGTCAATACCGGGAAAAATGATAGAAACCATCATAAAGAATAAAATTACTCAGCATGTAGATAGTCATGAACTAATGAGAGACAGCCAACATGGCTTTAGACAAGGAAGATCTTGTCTTACTAATCTGTTATGTTTTGTTGAAGGAGTGAATAATCAGGTGGACAAAGGTGCGTCGGTTGATATTGTGTATCTGGACTTTCAGAAAGCTTTTGACAAGGTCCCTCATGAGAGACTTTTGGCAAAACTAAAGAGTCATGGGATAGGAGGCAGTGTACTATTGTGGATCAGGAACTGGTTAAAAGATAGAAAGCAGAGGGTAGGGCTAAATGGCCAATTTTCCCAATGGAGAAAGGTGAATAGTGGTGTACCCCAGGGATCTGTGCTGCGTCCGCTGCTTTTTGACATATTCATAAATGACCTGGAAAGTGGAATAACGAGTGAGGTTATCAAATTTGCAGATGACACAAAACTATTTAAAGTTGTTAAAACCCAAGAGGATTGTGGAAAATTGCAAGAGGATCTTGATAAATTGGAAGACTGGGCATCAAAATGGCAGATGAAATTTAATGTGGACAAGTGCAAGGTTATGCACCTAGGGAAGAACAACCCAAACTATGGTTACACGATGCAAGGTTCCACATTAGGAACCACCACCCAGGAAAAAGATTTAGGCGTCATTGTGGATACCATGTTAAAACCCTCGGCCCAGTGTGCAGCGGCGGCCAAGAGAGCAAATAGAATGCTAGGTATGATAAGGAAAGGAATGGAAAATAAAACAAAGGATATTATAATGCCTCTATATCGTTCCATGGTGAGACCGCACCTTGAATATTGTGTGCAATTCTGGTCGCCGTATCTTAAAAAGGATATAGTGTTATTAGAAAAGGTTCAGAGAAGAGCCACCAAAATGGTAAAGGGGATGGAAGGATACTCCTATGAAGAAAGGCTAAAAAGGTTAGGGCTCTTTAACCTGGAAAAGAGACGGCTGAGGGGAGATATGATAGAAGTCTATAAATTAATGAGCGGAGTGGAACGGGTAAACGTAGATCGATTGTTTACCTTATCAGATTATAGAAAGACTAGGGGACATGCAATGAAGCTACAGGGTAAACTATTTAAGACTAATAAAAGAAAATATTTTTTCACTCAACGTGTAATCAAACTCTGGAATTTGTTACCGGAGGATGTAGTAAAGGCTGTTAGTGTAGCTGGGTTTAAAAAAGGTTTGGACAAGTTCCTGGAGGAAAGGTCCATAAGCCATTATTAAGAAGGGACCCAGGATATCAATGCTTGAACCAATACAAGCATTGTGAAACCTGTGTCCCTTGGGGAAACTGCTAGGTACATATGACCTAGATTGGCCACTGTTGGAAACAGAATACTGGGCTTGATGGACCTTGGTCTGACCCAGTATGGCATATCTTATGTTCTTATGTTCTTAACATGCATATTTTGTGATGCTGCTCACACTGCCTTGACTACACCCTTCAAAAACCAAAACAAAGCAGCTCTATCAACATAAATCCAGAAACAAAAAATAGAGCAAAAAATGTCTCTGAGCATTATGATAAATATTTATGTGCTGGAAGATAGGTCTTGAGGGACTGTCCCCTCTCGCAGCCTTCTCTTCCATTTTAATCAGTGATAGGTTCTATGTTTAGAAACCGTTGTTGTGTTGTTGTAATCATGTGACAAAAGCTGAGTCATGTGCCCCTCCTCAGAAGAGGTTTCAAAAGAAATCTTCTGTTGTGTGGAGTTCTTCTTTGCCCAAGTGTATACTTGATCTAAATCATAATCTTGTTTATCCCAATTAAATTTTTTGATCTTTATGAATCTCAAGTAGTCACGAAATTGATCTATTTGAGATGATAAATCTTCTTTCTGTGTCTGAACCCAATCTACTGACACTGATGATTTTAATTTGTCTTCTAAAGAAGAAACCTCTTGTTGTAATTTGGCTACTTCTACGTTAAGTCTTTCTCCTATCAATGCTATCAGATCCATACTACATTTGTTCAAGATGCTATTTCATTTGGCATAAAAATCCATATTATCTGTAAACATTTTAGGAGGTTTTAAAACTCGCAATCCTCTAGTGGACTTCCGGTGACGTTACGGAGCTGATGGCGGGTGTGTAGCCAAGCTCCGTCCGATTCTGCATAAATAGAGATATAAAAGGTGATCCCCACCTAACAAAGTGGATGGGAGACAGGCATCCTTCCTTTGCTATGTCAGCGCGGAAGAAACTGGCGGGTTTTCAGTCCGCGTACTTGTGGAAAGAGATGGCAGCGGTGGAGGAATCGGGAGGCTTGGAGGAGGCTGGTGCTCCGGGGAGGGCCCGGATATGAGACACAGTGAAGGGCTGAATATTAGAGCGTGGTTGCAGGAGTTCAAAGTGGAAATGCATGTGGAGTTGAAAGCGATGAGAAAGGACTTGAAAGAAACGCTGATCACCATACAAAAAGACTTGAGCGGTCTAGGACAGAAAGTGGAGGACCTGGAAGGCCACGTGGAGCAGTGTGAAGGAACGATTCGGGAAATGGCAGCGGAACAGTGCATAATAAAGGCCCAACAGGAGGATATGTGTGAGAAGCTGGAAGAGATGGAGGATCGAGCCCGGCGGAGCAGTCTCCGAATCCGGGGGGTGCCAGAGACAGAGGCGCATAAAGACTGTGTGGAGGTAGTGCAACGTTTATGTGCACATATATTGAGAATGGCTGAGGAGGAGGAAGGCCGAGCAGCAGTAGTGGGGATTGAGCGAGTGCACCGAAGTCTGGGACCTAGGAAGGAGAAGCAATCAAGAGATATCATTGTGTGTATGAGCAGCTACCCCATAAAAGAAAAAAATTGTCAATAGCCCGGAAATACGGGCGGATTGCGTGGGAGAGCTGTGAAGTAGAAATATTTAATGATCTCTCCAGGGGCACGTTGGAAAGCCGGAGGAATTTGAAGGAGGTTACAGTCTACTTGAGAGGAAAAGGGCTGCAGTATAGATGGATGTTCCCATTTGGACTTTTGATGACTATAAAAGGGGTGTCCCGGAAGGTGAAAATAGCGGAAAAAGCATGGGCGGTATTGCAAGAGCTGGGATGCGAGAACCTACCTAGGACATCGGGGAGAGCAGGCAACATGACGAGTAAAGGCGCTGACGGCAAGATACCAGCAATTTCGCACTGGCAGCAAGTGGCAGAGAAGGGAAAGAGGCTAAAGAGACTGTCGCAAGAGAAAAGGACATCGCCGGCTGAAGAGGATACATGAGACAGCTCACCAGAGATGGAGAGAGAGGAGGTGGTCACCAGGCATGGGGCAATAGGGCCCTCTGGGACACTGGATTTATAGGGCATAAAGGGGGATTTAATGTGGCGTGGGGAGGGAAGGGGAAGGGGGTTAATGGTGGTGGTGGAGGAGGGAATGGGTAGTGTGTGGGGAATGGGGCTGAGAGGTGGTGGGGGAAGAGATTTTTGGAGTGAAAGGGGGGAGGGTAGGGGGTGTCTGAATTGCACAGGACGGGGATAGGGGATGGGGAAAGATAATGGGATAGGACAGGTCACATACGGAAGGGCAGTAGGGAGGGGAGAAGGGTGAGAAGGTGTAGGCAGAGGGAGGGGGAGAAGGGGGAGAGGGAGGGGAAGGGGGGAGAGGGAGGGGGAGGAGGGGCGAGACACATCATAATAGAGGGAAAGGGGGGGGGGGGGAGAAAGGGAATAGGAAAATGTTGCGGATAAGGTCAATAAATGTTAAGGGTTTGAACTCTCCGTGAAAACGGAACTTGTTGTATAGGGAGGCACAGAAGAATCACTGGGATGTAGTGCTAGTACAAGAAACACACCTGAGGAGACAGGATATAGGGCGGATGAAAAATAAGCGATTTCCGGATCAGTTTTATTCTAGCAATAAAGACGGGTCAAAGAAAGGGGGGGTTGCTGTATTAGTGAGGGAGGGCTCGGGGATTCAAGTGAAAGGCAGTTTTAAGGATTTAGAGGGGAGAATGATAAAAGGGCGGATGGGAACAGAGGATATTTTTTATTGTGTCGGTGTATGGGCCTAATGGTAATCAGGTTTCCTTTTGGAAGGGGATGCGACAGTTGCTGGAAGAGGAAATTCAAGGGAAGCTCATTGTGGGGGGGGGGGGGGGATTTTAATGTAGTGTTAAACCCAGGGGTTGACAGGGATTCGGGCGGGGTAGGAGGGGGAAGGAATAGAAGAGGATTAAAACAATTGATGCGAAAGTATCATTTGGTAGACTCCTGGAGAGACCTGCATCCCAAGGGGAGGGAGGACACCTTTTTCTTGGCACCTCATAATAGCTGGAGCAGGAATGAAATGATATTGGTGGATAAGGAGTGGATGTTGGAGGTCACTGATGGCAACATAGAGCCAATAGTATGGACGGCTCATGGGGCGGAGGAAGTGGGAATTAGAGGGCAGAGGCAAGAGGGGTCCAAATTTTGGCGACTGAATGAGAGTTTACTTAAGAGTAAGGAGGTAGTGGAGGATATTAGGCGGGCTATAAAGGAATATTTCTCCTTTAATGATACCAGGGAGGTGTCAGAAGTGACTTTGTGGGAGGGGCTGAAAGCTTTTATTAGGGGAAGATTCATTATGTGGGGAGCAAAAAGGAAAAAGGTTAGGCAACAGGAGGAGGAAGAGCTGGGTAAATTGCTTAAAGAGACACAGCTGCAGTGTCAGAGGACGGGAAGAGGACGGAGGTGGAGAAGCTGCGGGGGGAGTTGCAAGCGTTACAGGTGGAGCAAATCGCATTTGCATTGCGACAAGTAAAACAGATGTATTATGAATTTGGTAATAAGTCCGGTAAGTTGTTAGCACGTAGGCTGAGGCAGAGAAAGGTAGCTTCGACGATATATCAGATAAAGGGGGGCAGAGGGGAGATATGTAGGGAGGAAAAGGATATTAGAGACACATTTTGGCAGTTTTATCAGGACTTGTATAGGAGGGAGGGAGGGAGAGATAGGGGAAGATCAGATTCAAAGATATTTGGAGGAGGCGCAAGAGGGGTTGGAAGTTAAAATTACAGGAGAAGAGGTGGGGAGGGCAGTAAAAGGTCTGGTGGGTGGGAAGGCCCCGGGATTGGATGGGATACCGGGGAGCTTCTATAAGATATTTGTGGGAGAGATAGGGGGCATTCTCAGGAGGGTTTTTAACGGAATACTGGAGGAGGGGGGGGGGGGACTGTCCCCGGGTATGTTGACGGCAGGGATTACCATTTTACCAAAGCCAGGGAAAGATCCTATGAGTTGCAGGTCATACCGACCAATTTCGCGACTTAATGTTGATGTTAAGATATTGGCGGGAAGGTTGGCCCCGTGGTTAACGGAAGTGATAAAGGAGGATCAAGCGGGGTTTATTATGGGGAATCAAGCGGGGTTTATTATGGGGAGGCAAGCAGCGGAAAATATCAAAAGGGCGGTAGGGGTGGTATGGAAGGCAGAGCAGGGAAAGAAGTCTTTATCTTGATGTCAATTGACGCTGAGAAGGCCTTCAATAGGGTACATTGGGAGTTTTTAATGAGGGCGTTGAAGAAAATGGGGTGTGGGCCGAATTTTGAAAAATGGATAAGGGGCTTATATGCGGGGCCACGAGCACGCATTAAAATTAACGGGAGTTATTCAGGGGACTTTGGGTAAGGGCGAGGGACCAGGCAGGGGTGCCCGATGTCACCCTTGCTATTTGCAATGGTAGTAGAGCCATTAGCGGAAAGGATAAGGGCAAATGACAAGATCCATGGATTGGAAAGGGGAGGAGTTCAGCATAAGATCTCCTTATATGCTACTACTACTGAGCATTTGTATGGCGCTACAAGTCGTATGCAGCGCTGCACAGACATGTAAGAGAAAGTCCCTGCTCATCAGAGCTTACAATCTAGTCAAGACAGACAACCCAGAAGGTGTAGGCAGGGATAAAACAAGGGGGAGAGAAAAAGAAAAAGGAGATCAGGTGAGTCAAAATAGAGGGAGCGGCAAGCAAGAGGGCCCTCTTGACAGTGGTTTTTTGGCTTTTGAGAACAGGTCTGTTGTTAGGTTTGGTACAGATGAGATCCTGCAGACTTCTGGCTGTTAAGTTGTTTTTGATCTTGAAGATGGTAAGGGCAGATTTGTATTTGGCATGTGATGTAATTGGCAACCAGTGTAGGTAGTGCAGGAGGGGAGTTATATGCTCCCGCTGAGATGATCCCATGATGGTTTGGGCAGCGGTGTTTTGGACTAGCTGCAGGGGTCAGGTAGTCTTTTTGGGAAACCCTTGGAAGAGGGCATTACAGTAGTCCAGCGATGGCGTTATGATGGACTGACATACTGTGCGGAAGTGTTCTTGACTAAGGAGAGGTTTTTAATCTTCTGATTATTGTAAGCTTGTGGAATCTTCTGATTATTGTAAGCTGGAGGTTTGGTTGGTATGAGCTTGTAGGTTGAGATGCTTGTCAGTGATGATACCCAGGTATCAGACTTCATTCTTTATTGTAATTTGAAAATTGGCAATTTTGATTGAGGCGGGGAGGGTGAAATCAGTGTTCCTTGTGATGATTATTGCCTCGGTCTTCTTGATGTTGAAGTTCAGGTTGTTGTTATCTTACTGTATATTAGCAAGCCGCAGGTGTCTCTACTGGAGGTGATGAGGGAGGTGGAAAGGTTTGGGGGGTGTCGGGATTTAAAATGAATATCGATAAGATGGAAGTGCTGAAGGTCAAGGGGGCTAAGGAGGTGGAAGAGCAACTGAAAAGGGACTATCCCTTGAGATGGGTTAGGAGATCCTTGAGTTATTTGGGGGTGCAGATTCCGGCAAGGTATAAGGAACTGTATAAAGTCAATTATCCGAGAATCGTCGGAGAAATTAATAAAGACCTGGAGGGGTGGATGAGGTATGAAACCTCTTGGCTAGGGAGGATAGTGGGGGTTAAAATGAATATTTTACCAAGATTGCTATACCTATTTCAGGCTCTACCAGTAGGTATTCCGGAGGGAGTGATGAGGGCATTGCAAAGAAAGGTTTTTCAATATATCTGGAAAAGGAAACCTCCAAGGATAGCGAGAGAGGTTATGTATGCCCCTAAAGAGGAGGGTGGGTTACGTGTTCCTAACCTGAGGGATTATTACAGAGCGGCTCAAGACAGGCATGTGATGGACTGGAGATCTAGTAAGGGGGTGAAACCCTGGGTGCAGCTAGAAAGGGCAAGGGTGAAGGGTGGAAGGTTGGAAGCATGGTTATGGGCACCTAGGGCGGAGCAGAGGGAAATGGGAATAGGTACACCAGTTATGAGGCATGTGGCAGGGGTATGGGATAAGGTGCGTGCGCAGGATATTAAAAATAGGGGGAGTGGATTCTCGTTGTTGACACCGTGGAGAGGGTGGAAATCCTTTTAACTGGGCTGGGAAGGACGACGCTTTGATGAATGGAGTCGCAAGGGGTTGGAATGTTACTATCAGTTGGTAGAGGAAGGAGAGTTGCAGGATTTTGAGGCAATACGGAGGGAGTATGGGTTGGAAGATAAGGACAGGTTTGCATACTTGCAGGTGGGTTCTTTCTTAAAGGGGGTTTTGGGGAAAGAGGGGTTGGTAAGGGATGTTTCAATAGTGGAGGAGGTGTGGTATGGGAAGATGGGCACGAAAGGGTTGATTTCAGCATTATATAAGGGAGTAAGGGGACAACAGGATGGGAAATTTCGGTACATGGAAGCGTGGGAGCGGGATATAGGAAAGATGACAAGCACAGATTGGAAGCGGGTGTGGGATCAGGTGAAGGCGGCGCCATGGTCGAGTAGCATATGGGAAAACTGTTATAAAATTTTGTTTAGGTGGTATTATACACCGGAGAGATTGCACAGAATATATCCAGGGGTCACACCATTGTGTTGGCGGGAGTGTGGGGAGGTGGGGTCCCTCTGGCATATCTGGTGGGGGTGTCAAAAGATTCAGGTGTACTGGGGTAGGATTCAAAAGTGGATTCAGCAGAAGTTGGGGGTACAGGTGGACATGACACCGGGTGTATGGTTATCATCATGGGGGGGGGAGGACAACAAAGAGTGAGGGGGAGAATGGTAATGGCGTGTCTATGTACAGCTCGATGTGAACTAGCAGCAGCATGGAAACAGAAGGAGGTACCTGGTATGGAGAAGTTTGAGGGGAGACTGCAGTATATAGTTCTCATGGAAAAGTTAACAGTGGCGAGGAGGGAGAAGATGGATAAGTTTGAAACAGATTGGGGAGAGTTATGGCGTGTCTTAGGGGATGGGAGGGGGAGGGGAGGAGGAGGAGGTGGGGGAAAGGATATATGCGTAATGTGGTTAAGGTAGAAGTAGGGGAAGGGATTATCACTGCTGTGGGGAGGGGGAGGGTAGGGGGCAGAAAATGGGGTAAAATGTTGTGGTGTTTAAACACTGTTATAGGTTGATTGTTTGGCTGAATAAACATTGAAATAAAAAAAAAAACCTTGCAATCCTCTAGGGCTCATTTTAGATTTTAAATATTGAATTATTGTAGCCTCATGTAACTGAATCCCAATAAGATTTTTGTTTAAATTCAAAAGATCCAAGACAGAAGAAAACCGTGACATAGTCATGATCATCAAATAATGCCGACCTTTGAGCTAACAATTGAATTTGCTCATCTGAAAATACAAAAGTGGCTTGATTGGCTTTAAAAGTTGGTTTATTGTTTATTGGGAACTTAATAGACCGCCCATCACAATAGCGTCTGAGCGGTTTACAATATACAAAAGGCTGCTTAGACAATTAGGAAAGGAACGCCATAGTGTGATAGGAAAGAAGAGAGGTCGAGGCTAGATTATAGTAACAGAAACAAGGGAAAACAACATCATGGGGTGGTGAAAAGGGGCGCGGGGGGAGAGGCCAAAAGCTAGACAGAAGAGATGGGTTTTTAGATTTGCCTTAAATGTTTTAAATAAGGGTTCCAAGCGAAGGTCTGAGGGGAGCGAGTTCCATAGGCGGGGACCAAGGAAGTAAAAGGCAGAGGAACGGGTGGTTTCTAGGTGGGCCTGGGATGGGGAGGGCAAGGTTATGCGGTTCATGTGGATGGTGTGGAGGGAACGGTAGGGAGTGTGGAGGTGGATCAGATCGGCAAGGTAAAGGGGAGTGTCAGTATGAATAGACCTGTGAACAAAAAGAAGAAATTTGTACTGAATACGGAAGGGAATCGGAAGCCAGTGCAGGCGAATGAGAAGAGGTGTGATATGGTCGAAACGGGAAGAGCAAGTAAGGATACGGGCAGCAGTGTTGTGGACTCGTTGCAGACGTTGAAGTTGGGATTGGGGGCGACCAGCTAAAGAGACGTTTAAAAGTTTTGTGATGTTTTTCTACTACCTTATTCACAAAAAGTAGAGTCCTTTGTAAAAGATACTACTCCTTTTATTTCAAAGATTACAACAAAGGTTTCTAAACATAGAACCTATCACTGATTAAAATGGAAGAGAGGCCATGAGAGGGGACAGTCCCTCAAGACCTATCTTCCAGCATATAAATATTTATCATAGTGCTCGGACATTTTTTGCTCTATTTTTTGTCTCTTGACCCCTTGGTAACTCCTACAATTAAATTAACTACACACATTTATGTCCAACCTAAATATATAAAAAGCATTTTACATGTACATAATTTAATTCATTCATTCATTTATAGTTCACCTATACAAATAAGTTCTAAGCGGATTACAAAGCCCTTATCTCCATTTTATAATCTTTTCTAAATTCCACAAATGTGCTAAGACAATTTTATATAATTACTCACATGAGCCTTGACATGCCTTCCCAGAGAAGCCAAGCATAAGCGGGAAGGGAGATGGGTCATCCAAGGCAATTTGTCCCTCACGCAATAGGCCCTGAGATGAGGAGATTCCTGCAGGAGCTGCATCAGGTCCCCGAACCATGCTCTCTTCAGCCAATCTGATGCCATGAGAACAATCTATCCCGGATGGCGCTCAACGCGCTGAATCAAACTCCTATAGTGGCCACGGGAGAAACACATACAGCATACAGTGTCATGATCAGGGCTGAACTAGGGCATCAACACCATGACTCTGTGCGTCGACTGAAGAAGTGGCATACCCCGGCATCAGAATGGATCTCCATCAAATCCTTCTCAGGGCACCCCAATGATGGAAAATCATCTTTAACACCTACTGACTCAATTCTCACTCTCTAGGATCCATAAAGTGACAACTGAGAAAGTCTGCCTCCATACTGTCCACCCCAGCAATGTACTGAGCAGACAGAGCTAGGAGGTTCTTCTACGCTCAAGCAAATAAGAGATTAATCTCTAGGGCTCTTCATACTACCTTGCTGATTGACACAAGCCACTGCTGTGGCATTGTCTGAGAAAACCTGCACCACCCAACCCTTAACCAAGGGCTGGAAACGCAGGAGGGCCAACCTGATGACCCTTGCCACGAGACAGTTGGTGGACCATGCTGCCTCCCTGCGTCTCCAATGGTCCTGCATAGTTCCATTTTGGCAATATGCTCCCAAGCCCAAAAGACTGGCATCCATTGTCAGAAAGAGCCACAAGTCCACTGGCATGCCCCTCTGCAGATGGTGTGGCAGTTGCCAACAGCACAGACTGGCCTTCACCATCAGTTGGAGTGTAAGCATGAGCCCAAACCCCTGAAAACCCAGGGACCACAGAGTCAGCAAAGACCACTGGAGACGCACATGAGCATTTAGATTGTCACCACCATCAATCCGAAATCTGGGAGCCTGTTGCGAACAGAACACCGCAAGGCAATCCAGCAATCTTTCTACTGGCAGGAAGACTGCCCACTCGAGTATCGAATCCCCAGGAATTCCAGGGATTGGCAAGATACCAACTGATTCTTCCCCTGGTTCATCACCCAGCTGAGGCTTTCCAGGAAGGACACCCCTCGGGTCAACACCCAAGACACATCCAACAGACAACAAGCTTGGGTGAATCAGTCGTCCAACATGGGTGTACACAAATCCCTTGGCATCACAGTCACCATGACAATGACCTTGGAAAACATCTTCGGGACAATGGAGAGGCCGAAGAGAAGAGTGGCAAACTGAAAGCGAGAGCCAAGTACTGCAAAACGCAGATGTCTTTGCTGATCGTCCCCGATCAGGATATGGAAATAAGCTTAATCCAAATCCAGAGATGTAACGAACTCCCCTCGGTGCACCGCCTGAATCACCATTTCAGGGTCTCCATTCGGAAGCGCAGAACTCGCAAATGAGCGTTGATCCCTTTGAGATTGAGAATTGGTCAGAAGCCATCATTCTTTGGCCCACAAAATAAATGGAATATCTGCCCTTGCCTGGATTGGCCAGTGGAATGGGTAACACAGTCTTCAGGTGCAGTAACCTGTCCAAGGTGATTTGGATGGTGGCTCTTTTGTTCGCTGAGCACAGGGAGAGACTATAAATACCTCCAGGATCGGTTCTCTGCATGCCAGGGCATAGTCGAATTGAATGGTGTCTAGTATCCAGCGATCCTTGGTAACCTGGGCCCATTCCTGAAAGAAAAGTCTCCAACTAGAGGTAACTGGGAATGGGCCACCAAACCTTCACTGCATAGACTGGGAGGGACCTCCTCTGGAGAGGAGAGAGTCCCTAGGCCCATGGCTCCTTGAAAGGACTGAGAAGGAACTTAAGATCCAGAAGCAGAGGGGAAGAAAGACTTTCCAGGACAATAATGACAGAATCCCAAGACCTCCCCAAAGTCCATCCAGCATGACCGTGATAGACTAGCGAAAGGCCGAGGGGACCGGAGCACCTGCCCGCTTCCCATGTCCTTTTGACCTCCGGAATGTGAAAAGGCTTGGCTTCGACCAAGTCTTTCTTCAACTTCTCCAAATCGCGTCCCCTTAATTTTATTTATTTATTTAGCTGCATTTATATCCCGCTTTTCACCGGGTCAAAGCGGTTGGGGGATACATTTAACACGAGGGGATATGAGACACATAGACTAATACTTACAGGGAACATGGGCAATGTAGGGTTAAGTGGCTTGCCCAAGACCACAAGGAGCACCTGTGGGACTAGAAACCCCAGTCCTTCCGGCCCAAGGTTGCTGTCCTCTAGTGGGATTTGAACCACCGACCTTCCGGCCTGTAGTACCTTGCCCCAACCACTAGGCCACTCCTCCCTCATTGACCCAAATGTCCCTTAAAGGTCATTTGGGTCAACCAGACGTTGGAGAATGTGTCCAGTGCCCAGTGGCAAAGCTAAATCCAACGCCGTATCACCGTCGACACCGTCGCTAAGCGGGCGAGATCATACATGGCATCAGAAAGGGAGGCAGTAGCAGACTCCAAAAGTATCATCCGGCAGTAGAGACAGAATCCACTGGAGAAGGGCTCGAGATATCAGACCGGCACACACTGCCAACTACAGAATAGCAGCTGCCACTGCAAATTGGTTCTTCAGCAATCAGTCCATCCTTCAGTCCAGATTATCCTTCAGTGCCAACCTGCTTTCCACGGAAATGCTGGTCCGTCTCACAATCACCAAAACCTGTGCATCCACCTTAGGTGTGCCAAACCACACGACACACTTCTCCGAGAGAGCATACATCCTCTTATACACCCTCAGCCCCTTAGGCAGGGAGTTGGGAAGATCCCATTCAGACTGTATCATGTCCTTACGGACACTACGCCTCATAAAGAACACTCTGGAACCAAATGACTTCAGAGCAATCTTCCAGGCCATAATCATGCCCCACTTCGATTACGCCAATTCCATCCTATTTGGCCTCCCAAAGAGCTCGATAAACCCCTTGCAGCTTGCGATGAACACCGCAGCTAGAACCCTCTATGGAGCGTCTCGCAGAGACCATATCACCCCTATTCTAGCATATAAACGTCTAGTGGAGGGCTTTCTAGAAGCTAAAAGGATCACTTTAACCTCTTGTATAAGGTCAAAGCCTTGTAATGCTATGCTCTCAGCAGCCAAGCTGTGAGACAGAGAGACTGTGGATTGGGATGGAGTAGTGAGCATTGTCCTAGGACAGGAGATCGGGTGCAGATCCCAATCGTAGAGGATGAGTCCGAGTCAGATGCAGAAGCAGTAGAAAGCAGGGCTGCCGCGGCCAGTGAGGGGCTATGAGAATCATAAAGCCCTTGTTGGCTGAAGCTTGAAAAGCGTCTTGGGAATGAGGATGATATCGGGTGTATGAGAAAGCTCCAGACTAAGGACATACCCCTTTAAGCACTAGAAGCCGGGTCCCTTTAAGGAACTCAGCTTGAATATGCCTGGGAAGGCTGTGGCCAGGTACGGCCCTTTTAACCAGGAGGAAAGAGACAGAGAGGAGGAGAGAAGAGCCCGAGGTGTTCCAGAGTACGAAGTGACAACCTACCTCTAAGGAAACACTAAGGGAAGGTAGGAGCTGGGGTGTTTCCAAGTTGGACAGCAGGCTTGTGGTTGTAATGCTGTGAAAACCAGAGTGCAGGAACTTTGGGGGGGGGGGAGAACTGTTTCTCTGCTACTGCAGAACCCAAAGTGAAGACCTTTGGAAGAGGAGAGAATTGTTTCTCTGTTAATGCTGTGAACTCCCTGTAAAAAAAGCATTTTCCTTTAACCCTCCCCGCCTGGCTCCGTGGGAGTTTGTGTCCTGCCCACTTGCAACGCACTACAGAGGGGTATGGGAGGGAAAGCATAAAGCAGAACCTGTCCCCAGTGTAAGTGGAAGGCATCCACCTGTTGGTTGCTGGACATCAGAGTTCTCATGCAGAAGTGACAGAGCTTGGCATTTTGTGGAGTCGCAAACAGGTCTATGTCTGGGCATCCCCAGGTCTGGAAGATGTAGGACATTGTGTCTGGATGGAGAAACCATTTGTGGGGAAGTAGGGTCCGACTCAGCTTGTCTGCCAAGACACTGAATTCCCCCAGGAGGTATACCGCTTGTAGGTGTATCTGATGAGAAATGGCAAAAGACCAAAGGTGAAGAGCCTCCTCACAGAGGGGCCATGAACCTGTTCTTCCCTGCTTGTTCACATAGAACATGGCAACCTGATTGTCTGTACTGACTAGGACCTGTTGTGCCCTGAGGTGGCATTGAAACACCTGTAGGGTATTCAAGATAGTTCAAAGTTCCAGGAGACTGATTTGGAGTTGTGACTCTTGTGTTGTCCAGAGTTCCTGTGAAGACAGATTGCCCAGATGCACCTCCAACCCAGTTTGGAGGCATCTGTCGTCAGGGTGCATTGAAGTGGAGGCATCTGAAAAGGTGACTCTACAAGCAGATTTTCTGGAGGACCACCACCATTGAAGGGATGTGGTTAGAGGGGCAGTGACCTGGATCCTGTCCTGGAGATGGCCCGAGGCCTGCGTCCATTGGAAGGCGAGAGTCCACAATGCTATGCGCATATGTAGTCGGGCATATGGAACGACATGTACTGTAGAGGCCATGTGCTCAAGGAGTTGTTGCAGCATATCTCGGGCAGTCAAAAGGTCTCGCAGGAGCGTTTGGGATATTAGTTTGACAAGAAAGCACAACGAAGCTATGGCAGAAATGCCCTGGACTGTTGGGTGTCTAGTAGGGCTCTGATAAACTCTAGTTTTTCAATTGGAGTGAGCTGGGATTTTGGGAAGTTTATTACAAATCCCAAGTGTTGTAGTACTGTGATGGTATGATGAAAGGAAAGCAGTACCTCCTGTGAGGTGTGTGCCTTTATGAGCCAGTCGTCTAAGTAAGGGAAGACAAATAACCCTAGAGACGTTAGGTATGCAGCAACAACCACCATGCACTTTGTGAAGAGTCTTGGGGTAGAGGCGAGTCCGAAGGGAAGGACTCTGTACTGATAATGTTTTCATTGAAAGGTGAAGCGTAGATATTTCCTGTGTCCTGGATGGATGAGGATATGTGTACACTTCTTTCAGATCTACAGAACAGAGCCAGTCCTGACTCTGGAGGTAGGGAAGAAGAGTCCCGAGAGAGATCATTTTGAACTTTTCATGGACAAGAAACTTGTTGAGACTTCTGAGGTTCAGAATGGGCCTGTATCATCAAGTTTTCTTTGGAATGAGAAAGTATGAAGAGTAGAAGCTCATTCCCTGTTGGGATATCTTCTATGGCGCCTTGAGAAAGAAGAGAAGACACCTTGTCCTGAAGGAGAGCTGTGAGTGGGAGTTGCGTTTGATATTCCCCATGTAGGTGGAGGGGGGCAGAGTTTGCAGATGAAGTCTGAACCCTTCCTGGATATTGTGAGAGTCCACTGCTCTGAGGTGATGAGATGCCATCTTTGGGTGTAGTGACACAGTCTGCCTGCTATGTGGAGAGGATGGGTGTCCTCCAGAGGCAGAGTGGCAATGTTCTCTAGGAAAGTGTCAAAAATCAGGCACAGACTGGCTGCGGAGCTGGTTGAGATTTAGGTATCTGTGGCTTCTTTTGTTGTTTAGCAAGCTGCTGCCTCTTCTGTGGGGTCTGACCCTAGTACTGAGAAGCAGGAGGATAAGAAGAGGAGAATCTCTTATTCTTATAGTAGAAAGACGACTTTGCAGGTGTCTTTTTCCTAGCAGGATCAGCTGTTGTTCTGGACAGTCTCTTTAGAGTAGGGTTTTCTGACTCTGAGAGGCTATATCTTGCCAGTCCTTGCCAAAGAGGTTTTCCTCTGTTCAAGGTATGTTGCCCAACTTGTCTTGAACTCACAGTTCAAGATCTGAGGCTTGAAGCTATGGAATTATATGTGCACCAATGTATATTGCTGAGGCTCTGCTTGTACATTTAAAAGCATCAAAAGTAGCCCTTTTGTCAAAGGATGACTAAAAGAGGCCCCAACAAACAAAAAGGGCGAGCAGAGTGAGGGTCACTGATGTTGAGTCAGTGCTGTTTTGAGCATTCTCAATCTTTAATTGGTCATGTGCCGAGTGTTCACATTGTAATGTGCGCTTCACCTAGTGTATAATTCACTTTTCCTCTGAGCCCCCTGATGAAGGCTTTGGCCGAAACGCCTCGGGGTTTGTTGGTTTAATAACGCGCAAGTGACCCTCACTCTGCTCGCCCTTTTTGTTTGTTGGGGCCTCTTTTAGTCATCCTTTGACAAAAGGGACAGTCTTTTGGCTGGTGTTCTGGGCTGAGGCATTTTAGACACTAGTCATGTGTGTCTGTTGGTGAGATGGTGCATGCGCACTTGGAATATTTTTTGAAACCACTAGCTGGTTTCTCCATGCCTTGAACGGATGGGAAGGCTATGGTTGGCTTAAGGCCTGAAAGGGCGTCAACATGCCCATTTTTCTCTTTTTTTTTAAAAATTAACTAAGAGAAGAAAGAAAAGAATGGAATTAGGGATCTGGCAATGTCTTCAATGGTGCCAGTGTTGACAGGAAGGCAGGTGCTACCACAGAAAGACGTTTTTTCTGCGGTGACAGGATTTGCTTTCTGCTGGCTCTGCGGAAAACAAAGAACTGAGGAGAGGGAGTTGGGAAGGCAGGAGGGCAATCGCACAGATGCAGTGGAGTGCTCCCAAATGTTTTCCAATTGGACACTGGAGAGTGTTCCCGTGCAGGCTCTGTCAGTATAGACGCCATATATGTGAAGACTAAATTCCTGCTTGTTCCTGGATACACTTCATTGCAGATGTGAAATGGATACTTGAAAAGATAAAAGGATATCTACAAGTGTTTCATTGACTACAGCAAGGTCTTTGAGTGCATAAATCATGAAGAACTCTGGGTCACATTAAGAAACATTGATATACCAGAACACCTGATAGATCCCATGCACAGCTTTTACATTGATAAAGAAGTTTGAATGGAACAAGGAGAAACAGAATAGTTTAAAATTGGCAAAGGTGTATGACAAGGCTGCCCCGCAGCAACCCGATCGGCGTCAGGGAAGGGAGCAGGCAGGTGAGCTCCTCCCTGCTCCCCACCGCGAGGCCTATCAGGCCACAGAGAGCAGCCTTAAAATCTTCAGCGCCTCTAGGCGCACCCGTGTCTGGCAGGCCCGTGCCTGAGGGCCTCACCAGAGGGCCCTTAGGCGCGGGCCCGGGGCGCGAGCTCCGGTGCTCCGTAGCTGCTGGGGTCGAGCAGGCTTGATCTATCCTCCATACATTGCCTCCAGACCAAACCATCTCACAAACTCCACTGTGATACCTTCAAGTAACTCTCTTCTGTCTTGCTTCCCACTGCTGGCATTGTTCTTCCTCCCACTGCCCGCCTAGAACTTGCTACCCACTGCCTGCACTATACTGCTACCCATTGTTGGCACTGAACTACTACCCACTGCCTGCATAGCACTACTACTCTCTGCTTGCTCAGCATTGCTCCCATTGCCTACATCGTACTGCTACCCACTGCTGGGCATAGAACTGCAACCCATCGCTGCATAGAACCGTTATCCATTGCTTATTCATTGCTTGCATAGTACTGCTACCCACTGTTTTGCATACTGTTGCCACCCATTGTTTGCATAGTATTGCTATCCACTGTTGCATTGAACTGTTATCCATTGCATATCCACTGTTGCATAGTACTGCTACCCATTGATTGCATACTGTTGCCACCCATTGCTGCATAGTACCGTCATCCATTGTTGCTTAGAACTGTTATCCACTGCTTATCCTCTGCTTGCTACCCCATTGCCTGCATTGAACTGCTACCCATTGCCTGCTTGTCTGCCTATCAATTGCTACCCGTTGTCTGCCTGGAACTTGCTACTCATTGCTTGCTCAGACCTTGCTGCCCACCACCATGGCCCCACATCTCATTGTCCTCCACTTCATTTTCCTCCCCAACTGCCTCCCCTCTTACCAACACCCTCCCTCCTCCTCCTCCTCCTACCCTTCCCCTACCTTCCTCACTTCCCCCTCCACTCTGCCCCCTAGCCTAGCACCTGCCCTTGAGCTTCCTCACACCATCCCCCGCATTCAACCAGCCCCCCTCTCTACCTTCTTCACTTCTCCCTCCATCCTGCCCCCAAGCCTTGCACCGGCTCTTGAGCTTCTTCACACCATCCCCCGCATTCAACCAGCTCCCCTCTCTTTAAGGCAACCCCACTCTCGCTTCCGCCGTACTATCTCCACTATACCTCGCTCTCTAATACTCCTCCTCCTATCTGGTAACATCAATCCTAACCCTGGCGCCCCCCCCCCCCGATTTCTTTCCCACACTAAAAAAAGTTCCTCATGTACCCCATCTAATCTCATCCACATCCCGCTCCCCCCTCCTTTCGCCCTCCCCCATTCATCCCACAATCACTTATCCATAAATATCAACTCCAACCCTACCCTCAAAAATAATCCCTCACATAACCTACCCGATACCATCAATTTACCCCTCATTTCCCCTCCCTCATGTCCCTCTTCGAGAGTACACTCACCTAGGCACACCCACCCACACCCTGCTCCCTCTAAATCTCAGCATTACCCTAGAAATAGACCCCCACGCTACTGATAAGAAATCTACATGTAACTTATCCAACCTCATCCATATCCCTCTCCTCCCCCCATCTGCTCTCCCGTTTTCATGTGCCCTATGGAACGCATGCTCAGTCATCAAAAAAAACCCCTTTTATTCATGACCTTTTCATCTCCAATGCCCTACACCTTCTTGCCTTGACTGAGACCTGGCTCCCCCCAGACGACACCACATCCATTGCCTCTCTCTGCTATGGGGGCTACCAGTTCTCCCATACACCTCGATCTACTGGTCGCGGTGGTGGTGTAGGCCTCCTACTCTCTCCCTCCTGCCAATTCCAACCCCTTCTGCTACCCCAATCACACTCCCCCTTCTCCTTAGAAGTCCACTCCATTCACCTCCTCTCACCACTTCCCCTCCGAATAGCTGTTATCTATCGCCCACCAGACAAATCCAAATCAACCTTCTTCACCGACTTCAACTCCTGGCTTTCTGCCTTTATGGATCCCTCCTCCCCCACTCTTATTCTTGGCGATTTCAACATTCACATCGACAACCCCTCCAACCCCCATGCCTCAAAGTTCCTCGCTCTTACCTCCTCATTCGACCTCCAACTTTGCTCCACTGCCCCCACACATCTACATGGCCACTGCCTTGACCTAATACTATTCTCCAACTCCTCTCCTTCAAGCTTCGGCAAATCAATCCTTCCCTCATCTGACCATCACCTCTTAACATTTACACTACAACTTCCGCCGTCCCAACCTCGCACTGTCTCCTCCAACCCATTTAGAAACCTTCATAATATTGATCCCCTGACTCTCCTCCACCATCTCTCCATCTCTTTCCGCCATTTTATCCTCCAACTCCGTCAACGAGGCATTATCTTCATACAATGGTACATTATCCTCAGCCCTTGACACTCTTCCCCTCCCACCCCACGTCCTGTCAAACCTGGCTTTCACCCACAATCTGTTACCTACGCATCTGTGCCTGTTCTGCCGAACGAGCTTGGTCCAAATCCCGCTCCCCGGAAGACCTTCTACACTTCAAATTCATGCTTGGCTCCTTCGTGTCAGCCTTAGCACGTGTCAAACAAGATAGAGTAGTTACTCACCTGTAACAGGTGTTCTCCAGGAGCAGCAGGAATCAGTCCTCACATATGGGTGATGTCGGCGCCGACGGAGACCCCGTGCGGAGCATTTCCCCAGCTTTCAAAGAAAGCCTTTGGGAATGCAGCGCGCATGCGCGGTCCCCTTCCCGCCCAAGGGTGCCATCTTGCTCAGTCTGATGACATAGCTAAAAGACAGCAAAAAATAAAATGAAATATATATATGACTGCAACTCCAAGGGGAGGAGGGAGGGTCGTGAGGACTGATTCCTGCTGCTCCTGGAGAACACCTGCTACAAGTGAGTAACTACTCTTTCTCCAGGACCAAGCAGGAAGTCAGTCCTCACATATGGGACTCCCCAGCTCTAGGCTACCGAGAACTCAAAGCTGAAAAATAAGCTCCCTCTAGAGCCTCAGCATGCGTGATAAGAATCTTCTCTGAGAACGCTCCCGAACGGTAGCCCAACACAAGGGCCAGAGGGTAGGAGTTGCCTAAACCTCAAAGAGATTACGGAGTACCACCTGTCCGAAAGCACCGTCCCTGCGGGACTCCCTCTCGAGGCAGTAATGGGCCGCAAATGTCTGGCTTGAAGACCAAGTTGCGGCCCGGCAGATGTCTGCCAATGGAACAGAGCGGAGATGAGCTACTGACGCAGCCTTCGCCCTGACACGGTGGGCCATGACTCGACTCTGCAATGAGAGGCCGGCTGCCCTGTATGCCCAGGCGATACAGTCTGCTACCCAAATGGACAGGGTACGCTTGGAGACAGCTAAACCCAGCTAAAAGATAGGAAGAGCTGAACAGCCCTTTGATGCCCCTGCGTACAGTCAATGTAGAAAGACAATGCCCTCCTACAGTCCAGGGTATGCAAGACCATTTCAGCCCGGCTGGCATGCGGCCTGGGAAAGAAGGTCGGAAGAACCACCTCCTGATTGAGGTGGAAGGAGGAGACAACCTTTGGAAGGAACTTAGGATGAGTCCGTAAGACCACCCTGTTCCTATAGAACCGTGTGTACAATCTATCAGAAACCAGAGCCTGTAGTTCACTCACACACCTGGCTGAGGTAAGAGCCACCAAGAACCACGCCTTCCAGGAAAGGAAGCGTAAATGACAGGTAGCCATCGGCTCAAATGGTAAGCGAGTAAGTTGTTGCAAGATCACATTCAAATCCCACTCAGGGGCTGGTGGACGAATCGGAGGCTTGAGCAAAAGCAGGCCTCTGAGGAAGCGGGCCACTAAGGGGTGGACCGACAGAGACTGGCCCTCCACCGGCAAGTGGTGCGCTGACAGAGCACTGAGGTGGACCCGAACAGAGTTTGAATTAAGGCCTAGGTCCGACAGGTGAAGCAGATACTGCAGCACCACTGGTACCAGGCACGAAAACGGATCCTCTTGGCGCTGAGCACACCAGGTGGAGAACCTACGCCACTTGAGGGCATAAGATTTCCGGGTGGATTGTCTCCTACGTAGAGGCCAAAACCACCTCCTCCACTTCCCTAGGTAGAAGTAAGGGGCTAGAACTACCCTTTCAGCAGCCAGGCCATCAAATGGAGGGACTGGAGGTTGGGGTGCAGGAGAGATCTCTGATCCTGAGACAGGAGATCAGGTTGCACCCCCAGAGGGAGTGGAGTGTCCACCGCCAATTGCAGGAGTGTAAACCACGGTTGCCGTGGCCATCTGGGAGTACCAGGATCAGCAAGGCCCTGTCCCGAAGAACCTTGAATAGGGTTCGGGCCACTAGAGGCGTTGGAGGAAACGCATACAGCAGGCCCGTAGACCAAGAGATTAGGAAGGCATCTGCTGCTATTCGCAGAGGATGCGGTTGTCTGGAACAGAACCTGGGCAGCTGACGGCTCAGTGGACTGGCAAAGAGATCGATGGTTGGAAGACCCCATTTTAGGAAGATCTGCTGGACCACTAGGGGATTCAAATGCCATTTGTGAGGCTGTAGAATCCTGCTCAACCTGTCTGCCAGGTAATTTTCTTGGCCAAGTAGATAAACTCCCTTGAGAAACATGCCATGCTTGACTGCAAAGGCGCACAGGGCCTGTGCTTCCTGACACAGAAGCCTGGATCCTGTGCCTCCTTGTTTGTTCACATAGAACATTGCTACTTGGTTGTCCGTCTGAATCAAGACAGACTGGTGAGAGAGGACATGAGAGAAAGTTTGTAGAGTGTCACAGAGCAGACTCTCTAGAGCCCCCTGAGGAGCTAAAAAACACTACTCCTCAAGTAAACAGTGACGTGTGGAGAGAGCACATGACACAAGGGTATCAGAATAGGTATAAGGGAGTGAGGTCACAAGCCTGGAATTATCACCCAGCCAGTAGGGAGGCAAGGAAGGTCCCACCTGACCCCAATAGGCTAGGGTGTGGTGCAGCTGGGGATTACGTAAATAATCAGCACAGCTCACAGGAAGGAAGCAAGGCAGAAAGAGCCGAAGAAGCTGGGAGACCTGAGAGACGAAGGAGGTTAAGAGAATCAAGGCAACCAAGTGAGTTGAAAGACCCAAGGAGAAAGGATATTCCCAGGCAGAGGAGATACCCAAAGTGGGAAGATCACAGACCTCCCAGGTCTCTACAGCAAGGCAGAAGGCACTGGCTGAATGAAAGTCTGAGTGAGTCTGATGAACAATTAAGTGAAAGAGATGAGCAACTGAATTCAGACAGGGACAGTGTATGCAGCAGCCTTGATAGAAGCTATGCCCTAGGACACAAGTTACAAGCTAGGAAAAGCTATTCTGAGCCAGAGAGGAGAAATGCTAAGCTGAGCTATGAGAGGCATTTGTATGAGAAACAAAAGCCCTATAATGTTAACTTAATGAAAGCAGGAAAAACTCCAGAGTCTGGGCTACAGACAGAATATAGAACAAAGCTTGTTACCTGTGAGAGAGAACCCTGCCAGAGGGATATAACTGGCATAAGCTTTCTCAGAAACTGCCGTTGGAGATAACAGCTGTTTGTAAAGCTCCTGTTAAACAAAAACCCCGAACAAAGGTTCCACTCTCTAATAGCTGGGCAGCTAACTGCTTTACTCTGCCTGATAACCAGAGGCAGAGGAAAGGCTCCTGGTTGAGCAACTCCAGAGAATATGGTAAAGCCAAACAGATACATGCTGTAGAGAGTCAAGTACGTCACAAGCTGGAAAGTTTGTTGAACAAACTACCTCAGGAGAGAAGTGACGAAGCATCTGTACAGGACAGTGTTCCAATGCAGTATGAGCCTTATGCAATAGAGGATAACATTGAATTGCCTGTTGAACAGATGGACTGTAGTTTGATACTGGCTGACCAAATAGAGTCTCTCAGATAGAAGGCTGAACTGCTCCAGAGAAGCCTTATCTGGAAACCTGACAAGCTGTATTTCTGTTTCCATTGCATATTTTGTTTGCTGAAAGGGAAAGCTATTTTTGTTATAATTCTTTTTGTTTACCCAAGAAGGGTTATGTTGATTTGATTATTATACTTTGACAGAATCCTACGGGACGGGGAATAAAACCCAGTTAAACCGATTTCGGTGTCACAACTTATTTTGTGTACTGGCAAGGACTATCAAATATTGAAAAGGCCAGTACTTTACACCCGGGTGCAGTACCAGCTGTGACCAGCAGGAGGTGCTGCATGACAAAGGGGTGACAAGAGCTAATCGAATAGCTCACAACTCCAACAGATTGATCTGCTGCGTGGCCTCCCAAGGGGACCAGAGGCCCTGAGTGCATGCCCCCTGGCAATGTGCACCCCAACCTTGAAGAGATGCATCGGTCGTCAGCACCTGTGTGTGTGGTGGTGCCTGGAAAGGCACCCCTTTGATCAGGTTCGGGAGATGCAGCCACCACTGCAGGGAGGCCGCTAGTAGTTTGGACACTCTTACTCTGTCTCTTAAGTCTCCTGTGGCCTGTATCAACTGAGCTCTGAGGCACCATTGAGCAGGCCGCATATGCAGACGAGCATTTGGAGTTACATGGACCGTAGATGCCATGTGGCCCAAAAGCCTCAGAAAATGTCTGGCAGAGACCAGAGATCCACTGCGAAACTGCTGGGCCAGAGCCATCAGTCTGTGAGCCCTGTTCCTGGGCAAATAAGCCATTGCTTGTAAGGTATCCAACCTTGCCCCTATGAACTCTATGTCCTGTGAGGGGAGCAAAGTGGACTTTGCGAAGTTTATGATGAAGCCCAGGTGCTGAAGAAGTGAGACAGTGCGAAGAGTGGCTTGTCTGGCCTCCTGTGGAGACTGACCCCTTATGAGCCAGTCGTCCAGGTATGGAAAGAGCCCTGGTTTCTGAGGCATTTGGTGAAAACCCTGGGTGCGGGGGTTAGGCCAAATGGAAGTACTCTGTACTGAAAATGATTTTCTCCCACTACAAATCTGAGATATTGTCTGTGGTCTGGATGAATGAGGATGTGAGTATAAGCATCCTTTAGGTCTAAGGAGCATAGCCAATCTCCCTGTTGGAGGTAGGGCAGCAGTATTCCAAGGGTAAGCATCTTGAACTTTTCTCTCTCTAGGAACTTGTTAAGATTTCGCACGTCTAGGATGGGCCTGAGGCCTCCTGTCCTTTTTGGTACCAGAAAGTACCTGGAATAGAAGCCTCGTCCTATCAGGTGGTGAGGCACCGGTTCCACCGCCTGCTCCTGTAGAAGACTTGCCAACTCCTGAAGGAGGAGGTTCCTGTGCAGAGAGAGTCTTGGAGGATCCCCTGGAAAATAGGAAGGAGGTAACTGGTTGAAGTGGAGCAAGTAGCCCTTTTGGACTATGCTCAGTACACAGGTATCCCCCGTTATAGCTGACCATCTGTGGGCGTACAGTGTCAGCCGGCCTCCTGTGCTGAGGGAGAGAGGCTATGCCGTGGGAGTCAAAACCCTGCTCCCTGCTGTGCAGGAGCCGGAGGCTTGGGGATTTTCTGCCTACAGGGCCTATGTCCCTGCCCCTTGGCCTGCTGACCCTGTTGGGGAGCTGTAGAGGCCTGGAATTGAGGGTAGGATTTGTAGGCAGAGGCCTTCCTCGGGTAAAAGGGCTTTTTCCCTGAGCCCTTCTTCTGAGAAGGGGCAGAAGTCTTCCTGGACAGCCTTGTCCTGGTGAGAGTCTCAGTCTCTATTTCTGCGGCCTTTTCAGCCATGGGTTTGCCAAAGAGGTTCTCACCCCGGCAAGGGACATCAACCAACTTGTCCTGGACCCATGGCTCGAGGTCTGATGACTGTAGCCAGGCCTGACGGCGTGCACCGATGCCGGCCGCTGCTACTCGGGCCGAAGCCTCAAAGCCATCAAAGGCTGCTCGAGATATAAACTTCGAGCACTCTCGAATCCCCGATGACAAAGCCCTGAACCTCTGCAAAGGTTCCTCGGAGAGGCCAGCAGAGAACACGGCAATCTCCTTTGCCAGGTCTCGGAGGTACATGCCCATGTACAGCTGGTAAGTCTGGACACGGCAAGCCAGCATAGAGCCCTGGAAGCACTTTCTACCGAGGGCATCCAAGTTCCGGGCCTCCCTGCCGGGGGGCACCGAGGAGTGCATCTTCTGACTCTTCAGGCGATGCATGGCCGATTCCACAACCATGGAGTGGTGTGGTAGCTGTGCCTTCTGGAACCCAGGGCTATTACGGACTCGATAAATGGAAACAACCCGTTTGCTGAGAACCGGCGCCGAGGCTGATGCCTCCCACATGCAGAAGAGCAGCCGTTCCAGCATTGGAGGAACCTATACAGTAAAGGCCTCCTTCGGTGTAGAGTCATACTGGAGGGCCTCGAGCTCCTCGGCTCGAGGCTCCTCCTCGGGATCCGCGGGGAAGTCCAAGGCCTTGGCCATGTCCCTTACAAAGTCCGAGAACCGGTTATCCTCTGGGGGGGGGTCCTTCTCTGAGGCTCGGAATCCGGTGAGTCCGATGGGACACACCAGGTCCGGAAAGTGTCCGGGGACTCCTCGTCCTCCGTCACCCACTCTGACCCCTCCGAGGAGGAATCAAGCGGCTCTGGTCGGGCGGGCACCGATGCCCTCCACCCCGACGCCAAGGGTACCGGCGTCGACGACCTCGGCCGAGGATCGACTTGAGACCTCATGGACTGAGCATCGGCTCAGCCTCCGCGGTCGACTTGGACGTCGAGGTCCCAGTGGTCGGGGCAGATGCACCAGTCAGACCGGCAATCAGCACCCGCTGCTGTTCCATGAAGGCAGCCAAGCTGCTCTCCAAGGCCATCAACCTGAGTCCGAGCTCAGGAGACTCAGCAGCCCCCGACTCGGCCCCCAATGGGGTCAGGGCCGACATCGGCTCCTCCGGAGGAGAGTCCACGAGGACAACAGCACTCACGTGACTCGGGGACTCCGGCTCCACACGAGGCAATTTGGCAGGTCTCTCCGACACCGAGGACCCGGGACAGCGGTCGGGGCTATGCGACCTGACCCTCGAGGGACCAAGAGCGTCCACCGATGTCGCCCTCGCGGGTTTCTTCTTCCTTTTGTGTTCCCGTGAGGGAGATCCCCGCTCAGAGGAGCCCCGACAATGTTCGGGGTCGGACTCCCGAGACGTCGAGGCCCGGCCGGACGCGGAGTCAGAGAAGATCCTTTCTCGTTGATGTTGACAGCTCCTCAGCGCCTTAGAGGACATTTTGCCGCACGGGCCACAGATCATTGGGTCATGATCGGGCCCGAGGCACCAGTCGTGTGTGTCGGTGAGACACATCAGTTTCTTACACCGATCACACTTCTTGAACCCGTTGGCAGCCATCGGGGGAAAAGGGCCCCTGCAAGGTCAAAAGACCGGGCTGCCAGTCAAAAAGAAATAAAGCGCAAACGCTAGTCTCAAAGGACAAAAAACGAAAAAGTAGCTCCGGGCTCGATACCGGTGTACCGTGCGCCCAGGCGGGAAGGGGAACCGGCGTCGAACAGGCAAAAAACCACGAATCTTCAAAGGAAAAAAATTAACTTTTAACCGGGTGACTAAGACACACGTCCGTCGGGCTCCACGGAAAAAAGACGACTGAGCAAGATGGCACCCTTGGGCGGGAAGGGGACTGCGCATGCGCGCTGCTTCCCAAAGGCTTTCTTTGAAAGCTGGGGAAATGCTCCGCACGGGGGCTCCGTCGGCGCCGACATCACCCATATGTGAGGACTGACTTCCTGCTTGGTCCTGGAGATATACTACATTTATCTGACCAACTCCCTTGCCTCTGATCCTCGCCGTCTCTTTAATACCCTCAATTCTCTCCTCAAGGTCCCCCCGCCCCCAATCCTGCCCTCCCTTTCTGCCCAAACCCTAGCCGATTACTTCCACGACAAAATCCACAAGATTACCCTCCAATTCCCTACCCCTCCATCTACCTCCCCCCCTCCCCAATTCTCCTCCCCATCCATACTCCCTCTGCCACCCTCTCCTCCTTCCCTCCGATCTCTGAGGAAGAAACTGCACTCGTTATGTCCTCCTCCAAACCCACCACCAGTTCATCAGACCCTATCCCCACCCATCTCCTACATTCCATCCCCCTCACCATTGCCCCCTCCATCACTCATATCCTCAACCTCTCATTCGCCACTGCAACTGTCCCCATTGATTTCAAACATGCTGTTGTCACACCCCTCCTCAAGAAACCCTCACTTGATCCCACATGCCCTTCTAACTATCGACCCATCTCCCTCCTTCCCTTCATATCCAAACTACTAGAACGAGCAGTCCACCCTCGCTGCCTCGACTTCCTCACCTCCCAGGTCCTCCTCGACCCACTTCAATCCGGCTTCTGTCCCCAACACTCCACTGAAACGTGTGATAAGGAAGCTTATCATAGCTCAGGAAGGAGCTATAGAAAAGGTGAAGTGACTCTGAACAAGCAACCTGTCAGTTCTGGTAGAAATAAGAAAACAGAATTTTCCCATAAAAGACTACCAGTCCCAGAATGCACCAGGTTTCCAACAGCCATTAGAGGAGCTGAAGTGGGGAAACGTGTGTTCAATCAGGAGGGCTATGAGGTAATCCCTAAGCACTCATCTCAAAGGGCAGGGCCTGATTCAGCACAGCTGTGCTGTGTTAGGGAGGAGCACTCATCTAAGCAGAATAAAGGTAGAATTTATTCTACAGATCATCATCTTCATGATCACCTTGGATATCCAGAGAATTATCATCAGTTTCATCTGAAGGATCATCAGAAGTAGAAGCCAAACCGGACGGACAGAGAAGAAAAGAAACCCTTTGGAAGAAGGAAGAGAAAAGCTTTTGAGAGGTCTAGAAGAGTCCAGAGCAGTACGTATACTGGGAGGCATTTCAAGGGCCAGCATACACCATTGGACTGGGGAAAGCCAGAGGAATGGTGCTGCAGAGCTAGGAAACTCCAGACGCTACCTGTGAGGGAGACGGCTGCACGTGGAAGGGACCCTAAGACCTGTGCCAGAAGGTATGTGAAGAGAGATCCAGTGTCCAGGGATCTGGATTGGAAGGCTGGACATAAGAACTGGACTACATACTGGCCAGGCTATATAGAGAGGAACTCTAACAGCAATGGAAGCTCAGGTATGAACACTGATCTATGCCCTAGCTATAACCTTGAAAGACAGCAGGGAAACAAGTATTCTCCTGAAAGTGCTCCATTGAGAGATTCATCTGTGCCAATCCATGATATTGAACCCATGCTTGTTGAAGAAGGGGGAATGATTGCAGATGAAGAATGTGTTTATATGGACTGCTCTCTGTCCAAACTCCTTTGGTGATTTTCTGATATAAAGTACAGCAACCATCACAAAGAAATACAAACTTGTTCTTTAATCTACTCAGGAAAGCTCCTGAAGCAGGATTTGACCCACGCAGTAGAAAGCAAGCCAGCTAAGGGGTTTCAGCTGGATAACTGCTAGCAATTGAGCCTTACCTAATTGCTTGTGAGCTAGGAGAGAATCACTTCTGAATCTATGTGGGAAGTTATCAGAAGTTAACCTGAAAAGAACAGTTTTTTTTCTTTCTTTGTGGCTTTTCGTTTGTTGTTTGATATATGCTAAGAAAACATTAGCTAATGCCTGACAAGTTTAAAATGTTGTTTTCCTTATTTTGTTTTTTCAATTTTAACACTGAAAGCAAGTAACCTGATTTATGTGCTACCAAGCATATCTGTGTTGGGAGAAATAACCCCATAAACAAATATCTTATTGGCTTTACCCAAAAGCACAACTAATTATTGTGAGCAGCTGTGTCTGGTGTGAATGAACTGCATTGCCCACAATACCTTGCAAATCATATAGATATATGCACTTGCCAAGACTGTGAAGATTCTCACCCAGGCAGCCGTCTGACAAACGGCACTCACAAAAGTCACAAACGATCTTGGTCCTGGCTAAATCCAAGAGCCTCTATTCTATCCTCATCCTTCTTGACCTTTCTGCTGCCTTTGACACTGTTGACCACGACCTTCTCCTCATCACCCTCTCCTCGCTTGGCATCAAGGACTCCGTACTATCCTGGTTCTCCTCCTACCTCTCGCATCGCTCATTCAGCGTATGCTCTGGTGGCTCCTCCTCCTCCCCTACCCCGCTCCATGTAGGCGTACCCCAGGGATCTGTCTTGGGCCCCCTCCTCGTCTCTCTATACCCAAGGCCTTGGTGCGCTTATCTCCTCTCATGGCTTTCAGTAACATCTCTATGCTGATGATTCACAAATCTACCTCTCTACACCTAATATTTCTCCGGCGACCCAGTCCAAGATCTCTGCCTGTCTTTCAGACATCGCTGCCTGGATGGATGTCTCATCAACGATTGAAATTGAACATGGACAAACCTGAACTCTGTGTCTTTCCACCTAACTACTCCCCCCCCCCACTTCCCCCTCTCTCAATCCATGTGGAAGGGTCTACTATCCTTCTTGTTCCCTAGGCCCGCAATCTAGGGGTTATCTTTGACACTTCTCTCTCCTTCTCCGCTCATATCCAGCTTGTAGCTAAGACCTGCCGCTTCTTTCTCTACACATCAGCAAAATCTGCCCCTTCTTCTCTGAACACACTACCAAAACGCTTAGCCACTCCTTAATCTCCTCTCGCCTCGATTGCTGCAACCTACTCCTCGCTGGTCTTCCCATGAGCCACCTCCTTCCCCTTCAATCTATACAAAATCATGCTGCTCGACTAATCTTCTGCCAGTCTCGCCATGCCCATATTACACTTCTTCTGAAGTCGCTTCACTGGCTCCCTGTCCAGCTCCGCATCCAATTCAAGCTTCTCCTGCTGACCTATAAATGCATTCACTCTATGGCCCCTCAATACCTCTTATCTCTCCCTACGTCCCCTCTCGAAATTTGTGCTCCGCTAACAAATTACTTCTATCAATGCCTTTCACCCGCACCGCAAACTCCCGACTGCGCTCCTTTCACCTTGCTGCACCTTACGCCTGGAACAGCCTACCTCCATCTGTGCGCCAGGCATCCTCCCTGGCCCTCTTCAAATCCAGGTTGAAGACCCACCTCTTCACCGTTGCATTCAGGTCCTGACTCCTTCCTCATCTCACCCTAACCCGCGTCAATGTTTATGACCAAACTACAGTCCAAACTATACCACACTGTACCTTGCGTAGAACTGACTAATGCTCTGTACTGTTTTAACTAATGTACTGTTCTAACTAGATTGTAAGCTCCGATGAGCATGATTCTGACGGGCAGGGACTGTCACTTGTATGTTGGCTACCTCTTGTAGGTTAGCTGTGCAGCGCTGCGTGCGTAGAAGTGCTGAATAGTAGTAGTAATAGTACTTTCCCCATATCCATTAATTTATATGTAGAACACATCAGAGACACAGGACTGCATTGTGATGTGAAAATTGGTGAAAGACTGATCAACAACCTTCGCTATGCTGATGATACCGCATCACTATCTGAAAGTGAAGATGATCTAAAACATCTGCTTATCAAGATTAAGGAACACAGTCTTAAAACGGGCCTGCAAGTTAATGAGAACATAACAGACCTTGATGGAGAAGAAACAGAAATAGTAAATAACCTTAACCTACTCAGATCAAAATCAATAATGAAATGACAAGCAGTCAAGAATTCCAACAATGCATTGCTCTTTGCAGAATGGCTATGAAGGACCTGGATAAGATATTCAAGAGACGTATGTCTGCAGACAACGATTTGATTTGTCCAAGCCATGGTATTTACAATAATGTCATCTAGATGAGAAAGTTGTACAGTGAAAAAGACAAGAAAAAAAACTGATGGCTTTGAATAATGGTGCTGGTGAAGAAAGCATAGTTACCTGTAACAAGTGTTCTCCAGGGACAGCAGAAATCAGTCCTCACGTATGGATGACATTGGCGTTGACGGGGCCCTCGCAAAAGCATCCCCCCAGCTTTCAAACAAAGCCTTTGGGAGATGCCACCACACATATGTGGTGTCCTTACCGCCTAAGGGTGCCATCTAGCTCAGTCAGATGACATAGCTAAAAGACGGCAAAAATAAAAGACGGTAAAGAAGCAACTCCAAGGGAAGGAGAGAGGGTGTGAGGACTGATTCCTGCTGTCCTCGGAGAGCAACCTGGAAAAGAGACAGCTCAGGGGAGATATCAGAGAGGTCTATAAATTAATGAATAGAGTGGAACGGGTAAACGTAGATCAATTGTTTACGCCATCAAAATATAGAAAGACTAGGGGACATGCAATGAAGCTACAGTGCAACCTATTTAAGACTAATAAGAGGAAATATTTTTTCATTCAACGCGTAATCAAACTCTGGAAATCATTACCAGAGGATGTAGTAAAAGCAGTTAATGTAGCTGGGTTTAAAAAAGGTTTGGACAAGTTCCTGGAGGAAAAGTCCATAAACCATTATTAAAGGGGACCCGGGAAATCCACTGCTTGCCCCAATACAAGCATTGTTGAACCTGTGTCCTTTGGGGAAACTGCTAGGTACTTGTGACCTAAATTGGCCACTGTTGTAAACAGGATACTGGGCTTGATGGACCTTGGTCTGACCCAATATGGCATATCTTATGCTCTTAACACCTGTTACAAGTGATTACGCTTTCTTGACAAACAAGCTTGAAGTCAGCCCTCACATATGGGACTCCCTAGCTACAGGCTACCGCAAGCCCGAAGGGAAAAATACGGTCGCTCCTAAGGGGAACAGTGAGCAGCAGCAATTGAGTCTGCAGATACAGACTACAGTAGGACCCATGTGTCTGATAGGAACCTACGCTCCAGTAGCCTGAACACAGAAGGGTCGGAGGGTAGGAGTTGCCTAGACCCCCAAAAGATTACGAAGCACGGCCTGGCCGAAGGCGCTATCCCACTGGGACTCTCTCTCCAGGAAGTAACAAGCTGTGAAGGTATGGACTGAAGACCAGGTGGCAGCCCGGCAGATGTCCTGCATCGGTACAGAGTTCAGGTTTGCCATAGAGGCTGCCATGGCCCTGACACTGTGTGCCGTGAAACGACCATCAGTGTGAGCCCAACCTGCCCTTAGGTGAGGGCGATGCAGTCCACCACCCAGATGGACAGTGTTCGCTTGGTAACTGCTTTTTCCAACCGACTAGGGTTGTAGGAAACAAAAAGCTGAGGAGCTTTGTGATGGCCCTGCGTACATTGAATGTAGAAGGATAGGGCCCGCTTACAGTCCAAGGTGTGAAGAATAGTCTCTGCCCTGCTGGAGTGAGGCCTTGGGAAGAAGGTGGGTAGCACTACCTCCTGGTTGAGGTGAAAGGAAGATACCACTTTCGGAAGGAATTTAGGGTGCGTGCGCAGCACGACCCTATTCGTGAAGAATCTGGTATACGGTGTCTCTGCCAGCCACTATGGTTTGGAGCTTGCTGATCCTGCGAGCAGAGGTGAGCGCCACCAGGAACACGACCTTCCACGAGAGGTACCTCAGGTGGCAGATAGCCAGGGGCTCAAATGGTGGGCGGTGAACTGCGCCTACACTACGTTGAGGGCCCACCCTGTCACTGCAGGGTGGATGGGGGGTTTGGACAGTAGGAGTCCCCTCAGGAAACAGGTCACCAGAGGCTGGACCGAGAGGGACTTGCCCTTGATAGGGTGGTGGTGCACCGCTAGGGCACTGATCTGTACCGTGACGGAGTTTGACTTGAGAAACCAGATTGTGAGAGATGAAGAAAGTACTGCAGCACCATCTGCACTGAGCAGGAGAACGGGTTTAGCCACTGCTCCACGCACCACACCGAGAATCTGTGCCATTTGAAGTCTTACGGGAGGCCAGCAGGGTCTCTTCCACTTCTCCTGAGAGGGTGAAAGGGGCTAGGTTACCCTTTCAGCAGCCATGCTGTCAGTGATAGGGACCCCAGGCTGGGGCGCAGGAGAGAGCCCTCCTCCTGAGACAAGAGCCCCGGAGAACTCCCCAGGGGGATCGGAGCCTCCACTGACAATCCGAAGAGCAGCAGGACCCACAGCTACCTGGGCCACCATGAAGAGCCTTGAAAAGAGTATCGGCAATCAACAGCGTGGGTGGAAAGGCGTACATGAGGCCTTCTGACCATAGAATGAGGAACGTGTCTGCCGCTATCCGGTATGGGTGGGGCTGATGGGCGTAGAAGTAGGACAACTGGTAGTTGTCTGGACTGGCAGAAAGGTCCACCTACGGGATCCCCCAGAGTTGGAAGAGCCAGGTGGCCACTCTGGGATCCAGCTGCCACTCGTGTGGTTGGAGGACCCTGCTAAGTGTGTCCGCCAGGGTGTTGTCCTGGCCTGGTAGGTATACAGCTCGTAGGAGTATTCCTTGACACTCTGCTCCTACGCAATTCATCATCACTTTTCGGAAGAGGGTGCGAGACCCTGCGCTCCCCTGCTTGTTTACATAGAATATTGCCACTTGATTGTCCGTTTGGATCAGCACCGACTGGTGCCTCAGGCAGTGGCAAAATGCTCAGAGGGCTAGATATATTGCCTGAAGCTCCAAGAGTTTGATCTGCTGGTTGACCTCGGCTTGTGACCAGCTGCCCTAAGTGCAAAGTTCCTCGGAGTGGGCTCCCCATTACAGCAGGGAGTCGTCCGTTGTGAAGACCCTTCGGGGACTTGGAGTTTGGAAGGGCATCTCTGCATGAAGGTATTGCGTGTTGGGCCACCATGTCAGAAATTCCACCAACTGGTGGGTCACTGAGACACTGTCCTGGAGGCAGCTGGTGGCTTGTGTCCACTGGTCCTGAGGGCACCACTGGGCAACCCTCAAGTGCAGACAGGCATCTGGGGTGATATGGATCGTGGAGACCATGTGGCTGAGTAGGTGCAAGAGAAGCCAAACCGACACTGAGAGACTGTGTTGCACGTCTGTGGCCAATTCTCTGAGACGGTTGGTCCGATCCAAAGAGAGGAAGACCCTTGCCTAAATGGTGTCCAGAGCTTTGTCCCTATGAACTCCGGACATTATGTCAGGAGGAGATAGGACTTGGGGTAGTTTATCACAAACCCCAGATATTGCAGGACATGGATGGTGCGTTCTGTAGCTTCCTGCACCTCAGTGGCCATACCTCCTTTTTTCAGTCAACCAGACAGGGGAAGACAAATACCCCTTGGAGACGGAGGTAGGTGGCCACTACTGCCAGGCATCTGATGAAGACCCTGGGGGCATACGCCAGGCGGAAGGGTAGTATCCTGTACTGGTAGTGACCTCCCCCCACCATGAAGCGTAGACACTGCCTGTGGATGAGGAGAACGAGGATGTGGGTATAAGCATCCTTGTTCTCATCCATCTATTTTCTCAGCACTTCAATACCATACTACTCATGCAATTGTACTGGTTATTGCAGCATATAGACAACTGGTAAAACTCTAAGCTTCTGTAAGGGCTCAAGCTCCCGTGTAAATAGTTCAAATATCTTATCTGTAAGCACTGTTGATATCTGACATTGTAAATAGTTCTGACGAAAAGTTCCATGTAAGCAAAGTTATGTTCACTGTAAACCGCCTTGAGAATCTGAAAGGCGGTATATAAAAAAAATGCTAAATAAATAAATAAGCATCCTTCAGATCCAAGGAGTATAGCCAATCTCCCTGCCGGAGATAAGGCAGCAATGCTCCAAGGGAGAGCATCTTGAACTTCTCCCCTCACCAGAAACTTGTTCAGGTTGTGCAGGTCAAGAATGGGCCTTAGACGCTGTTCTTTCTGGCATGAGGAAATACCTGGAGTAGAACCTCTTGCCCCTGAGATGTTGGGGTACTGGTTCTACCGCTTTGTCCTCAAGAAGGTCTGCGTGTTTCTAAAGGAGGTGGTCCTGGTGAAGGGGAGACCTTGGGGGCTCTCCCGTAAAGAAAGGGAGAGGTGTCTTTACCAGGTGGAGCATGTAGCCCTCCTTGACCACCTAAAGTACCCAGGCATTGGTGGCAATGGTTGGCTACCTGTGGGCATAGTGGATCAGACGTCCCCCTGTGGACTGCAGTCCTCTTTGGGGTAGAGAGGCTATGCCCAAGGAGTCAAAATTCCCCCCAGGCTGGGCCGGAGCAGAAGCTTGGGAGTCTTCTGCTTACAAGGGCTTTGCCCACATCCCTTGGACTTCTGACCCTGCTGGGGAGCCCTAAAATTGAGGGTAGTTTTTGTAAGAAGCCCCGTTCCTCGGGTAAAAGGACCTTTTGCCCAAGCAATTCCTTGGAATGAGATATTGGCCAGTTTGTCCTGAACCTATTGCTCGAGGTTGGAAGACTGTAGCCAAGCCTGCCATTGGGTACCGATGTCCACCGCAACTACTCTAGCTACTGACTTGAAGCCATCATAGGCTGCTTGAGTCATGAATTTGGAGCACTCAAAGATGGCTTTGGCCAGGTTCTTGAACCGCTGCAGGAGTTCCTCGGCGAGACCAGCCGAGGACCCGGCAAGCTCCTTCACCAGGTTTCTCAGGTACATTCCCATGTATAGCTGGTAGGCCTGGATCCAGCCAAGGAGTATCGAGCCCTGGTAGCACTTTCTGCCGAGGGCATCCAAGGTGCGGGCCCTCCCTACCCAGGGGCACCGAGGAGTGCGTCTTCTGGCTCTTCAGTCAACGCATGGCCGACTCCACCACCATGGAGTTATGCTGCAGCTGTGTCTTTTGGAAGCCAGGACTTCAGCGGACCCGATACATTGAGTCAAGCCGCTTTCTCACGATGGACAGAGACGCTGGTGTTTCCCACATATGGAGCATTAGCCATTCTGGATGGGTGGAATGGGCACCGTGACTGATTCCCTCAGTTGGGCCTCGTAATGGAAGATTTCTATTTCCTTTGTCCAAGGGTCCTCCTCTGATTCCATTGGGAATGCTAGAGCCTTTCACATGTCCCACACAAAGTTGAGGAATGCCATGTCCTCAGGCGGGGACTGACGCCGGGGCAAGATGGTTGGTGAGTCCAAAGGGACGTCGTAGTGGCGACGGGTGTCCGGTGACTCCTTGTCCTCGGTCTCCCATTCTGAGTTGTCGGTTGAAGACTCGAGGGAAAGGCCGCTCATGGGTTCTGGGCCTGAGACCTGCCTGTGTCCCTCGGAGGCCCTGCAGCTGGTGCCATGTGTGCTAGCCGGAGAAGACCTCAGTCCCGTGGAACGAGGCTTGGATCTAGACCTCAGCCGAAGACAGACTTGAGGCTGTATGATCTCGAGGACTGGCTCTGCCTTCGGGGACGTTTTCAATGTCGAGGGCTCGGTGGTCTAGGAAGAGGAACCGGTTGTACTGAACAGCAATGCCCACTGCTGGTCCATAAAGGCAGACAGGCTGCGCTCCAGGGCTGTCATTCTGGTTTCCAGTCCAAAAGGCTCCGCAGCTGTCGGCACGGGCACAGAGGAACTCAGGCCTGGTGCCGGTTCCCCCGAGGGGGAGTCCTCAATGAGAATAGGCAGGGGCATCCAAGTCCGATCTTCATGAAATTCCTTCCGGGCGACCTTGGTGGGCCGCTCCCACTCAGAGCCCTTGGACGAGCGTTGTGGACTGCGGGACCTGGATCGTGGATTACCCGATCTGCCGGAACCATACAGAGATGCCACTTTCGAGGGTTTTTTCTTCTTCTTGTGTTCCCTTGAGGGAGACCTCCTCTCTGAAGACCCATGGCATCGACCGGCGTCTGCGAGGGTGCTGCAGGAAATCGAGGCTTCAGACGGACCTTAGCCTTCAGAAGCACCAGGGACTCCGAGAAAAACTTGTTGTGCTGCTGCTGGCAGCTTTTCACGTGGTGTGGCTCTAGACAGTGTAGGCAGCAGTCGTATGTGTCGGTGAGGGACATGATTTTTGTACACCAATCACACTTCATAAAGCCACTGGTAGCAATGGGGGAAAAAAAGACCCCAGCAAGGTCGAAGACCTGGAGTGCTGCCAGTTGGCAAAAAAAAGGCACAAAGGTGCCAAGGAGAAAAAAGTATATGGACTTGAGACTCAATGCCGGGGCAGTGGGCTCAGGTGTTGGGAAGAGTACTGGTGCACAACTGGAGGAGAGTATGAAACCCAGGTACAAGATAGTCAACTTTCTCGGGGGGAAAAAAGACAGACATTTGAAGGGCTCTGTGGAAAAAAGGAGACTGAACAAGATGGCACCCTTGGGCAGGAAGGGCACCACGCATACCTGGTGGCATCTCCCAAAGGCTTTCTTTGAAAGCTGGGGGAATACTTCTGTGAGGGCTCTGTCGGCACCGATGTCCCTGATATGTGAGGACTGACTTCCTGCTTTTACCCGGAGAAAGCGTAGCTACTCACCTGTAACAGGTGTTCTCCAGGGATAGCAGGAATCAATCCTCACATATGGGTGACGTCGGCACCGACAGTACCTGCGCAAAGCATTTCCCCAGCTTTCAAAGAAAGCTTTTGGGAATGCCACCACGCATACGTGATCCCCTTCCCGCCCAAGGGTGCCATCTTGATCAGTCAGACGACATAGCTCAGGCAATGGTTAAAATATACCAAGAAGAGTGGGCAACTCCAAGGGGAGGTGAGTAGGTTGTGAGGACTGATTCCTGCTGTCCCTGAAGAACACCTGCTATAGGCAAGTAGCTACGCTTTATGTTTATGTTTATGCAATTTCTTGATATACCGCCCAGGCTGAAGGGCATCAGAGTGGTTTACAATCACTAGAAGCAGGTACTGGATACATTCCCTCATCCCCAAGGTGCTCACATTCTATGGACACCTGAGGCAACAGAGGGTTAAGTGGCTTGCCCAAGGCCACAAGGATCGCCTATAGGACTAGAAACCCCAGCCCCTCCGGCCTGAGAGTCCTGTCCCCTGGGCCTTCTAGCCTGAGGTACCTTGTCCTAACCATTAGGCCACTCCTCCCTCCAGGAACAATCAGGAAGTCAGTCCTCACATATGGGAATCCCCAGCTACAGGCTACCGAAGACCTGTAGAAAAGCGGCGCGGCAAGCTGTGAGCAGATACTGGTAACCGAAGACAGCCTGAGGACCCCAGGTCTCTGGAAGACTACACTCCCAGTAGTTACAGAAGAAGGGTCGGAGGGTCAAAGTTGCCTAAACCCCGAACGGATTACAGAGTATGGCCTGGCCAAAGGCACTGTCCCGACAGGACACCCTCTCCAGGCAGCAATGCATTGCAAAGGTGTTAGCCGAGGACCAGGTAGCGTCTCGGCAGATGTCCGTCAACGGCACGGAGCGCAGGTGTGCCACTGAAGCCGCCCTCGCAAGACTATCGTGTGCTGTAACTCGGCGGTCCAGCGGTAGCCCAGCCTGAGCCTGGGCAAAGGCAATGCAGTCCACCACCCAGATGGAAAGGGTCCGCTTGGTGACCACGAGCCCCAAACGGGCAGGGTCGTAGGTGACGGAGTGCCACTCGGAACTGTGGTGAGCCTGCGTTCACTGCAGGTAGAAGGAGAAAACCCTCCTACAGTCAAGGGTATAGAGGATTGCCGACCCCAGGTCAGCGTGGGGCTTCAGAAAGAAGGTCGGCAGCACTATCTCCTAGTTGAGGTGGAAATCCGAGACAACCTTCGGGAGAAACTTGGGGTTCATTTGGAGAACTACCTGGTTCCGTAGAATCTCATGTAGGGTGCATCGACCATCAGGGCCTGAAGCTCACTAATCCTCCAGAACGAAGTGAGAGCCACCAGAAAAAACACCTTCCAGAAAAGGTGCCGAAGCAAGCAGAATGCCATTGGCTCGAAGGGCGGCTGGGTTAGCCGCATGAAGACAACACTGAGATCCCACTTCGCTAAAGGTGGCCGGATGGAGGGCTTGGAAAGAAGCAGCCCATGCATGAAGAGGAAACCAGCGGCTGACCTGAGAGGTGTCTGCCCCTGACTGGGTGGCGGTTGGCCAAGATCGCACTCAGGTGGACCCTGACCGAGTTGGACTTCAGGCCCGCCTGCAAGAGATGGAGCAGGTACTGCAGGACCAAGTGGGTGGACAAGAGAATGGGTCGGCCCATATCCCTGAGCACCACACCAAGAACAGACGCCATTTAAAGGCATAAGCCCTCCTAGTCGAGTCCTTGTGTGAAGCCAGCAATATGTCCTCGATCTCCACCAGGAGATGAAGAGGAGCTAGAGTGACCCGCTCAGCCACTAAGCCATGAGGGATAAGGACCTCAAGTTCGGGTGAATTAGCAGGCCCTCCTCCTGTGTCAACAAGCCCGGCGAGCTGCCGAGGGGAACCAGAAGCTCCAATGAGAGGTGGAGCAGCAGTGGGAACCAGGGCTGCCAAGGCCACCATGGGGCCATGAAAATCAGAGGCCCTGTTCCGCTGTATCTTGAGGAGAGCTCGCGCTATGAGCATAGTGGGGGGAAATGCATACAGGCGGCCATGCATCAATGACAGCAGGAAGGAACTGGGCCGCAGAATCCACGGGAGCTGTGAATTTACTGGGCTCACGAAGAGGCCTAGGACCAGAGTTCCCCAACGCCGGAACAGCCACTGTGCCGTCTGTGGGCAGAGGCACCACTTATGTGGCTGGAGGATCTGGCTCAGCCTGTCTACCAGGATGTCGTCTGGGCCTGGAAGATAAGTGGCTCATAGAGCTATGCCTTGGCGAATCACAAAGGACCACAGGGCTACCGCCTCCAGGCAGAGGCTGTAAGAGCCGGTGCCCCCCCTGCTTGTTCATATAGAACATTGCCACCAGGTTGTCTGTCTGGACAAGCACTGCCCGGTGGTGAACGCGGTGTCTGAGCACCAAAAGGGTGAGGAGGACCACCCAGAGATCGAGAAGGTTGTTCGGCTGTCGGGACTCCTCCAGGGTCCAAGTCCCCTGTGTGCGGAGCTTGCCACAGTGTGCTCCCCTGCCTGTGAGGGAGGCGTCCATGGTCACAACCACATCGTGCTGTGGAGCCTGAAACAGCATGCCTCGAAGCAGATTCCGGGCGTCCCGCCACCAGTCAAGGGACTCGGACAGCTGGGGAGTAACTGAGACGGCATCTCAGAGATGGCCTGTCACCTGAGCCCACTGAACTCGAAGGCACCACTGCGCCGCTTGCATGTGCAGTCGGGCATTGGGGACGACGTAGACTGTCAAGGCCATATGGCCGAGGAGACGAAGCAACACTCGGATCGATACTATGTTGTGGCGCTGAACTGCGGATGCCAGAGCGATGAGGCGGTCTGCTCTGTCCTGAAAAAGGAAGGCTGTCACCTGCTGAGTGTCGAGGAACGTGCTGATGAACTCCAGGGGTTGGACTGGAGTGAGGTGAGACTTCGGGTAATTGACCACAAAGCCGAAGTGCTTGAGGAGGTGGACGGTGCGGGCCATGGCCCGCTGCGCCTCGTCATCAGTCTCTCCTGAAACGAGTCAGTTGTCCAGATAAGGGTAGACGAAGGTGTTCTGCAATTGAAGGTAGGCAGTGGCCACCGTGAAGCATTTAGTGAACACTCGTGGGGCGGACGCGAGGCCGAAGTGAAAGCACAGTTACTTACCTGTAACAGGTGATCTCCGGAACAGCAGGAATTAGTCTTCACACGTGGGAAACGCCGCCGACGGAGCCCGCACGGGAAAATGCTCCCCAGCATCCAATCAGAAAGCCTTTGGGAGCATCCCCCGCGCCTGCGCGGTGGCTTCCCACCCTTCCTACTGCCTCTCCCCAGTTGAGTTTCATAGCTGAGCCGGCAGGAGAGGAGAGGAAGGAATAGAGAAAAAGAGAGATACAAATCCCAGGGGAGGTGGGCGGGTTGTGAAGACTAATTCCTGCTGTTCCGGAGATCACCTGTTACAGGTAAGTAACTGTGCTATCTCCAGGAACAAGCAGGAATGAGTCTTCACACGTGGGGACTCCCTAGCTTAGGATGCCCGGGGAGATCCCATAAGCGCAGCCCAGACGGGATGGCATTTGCCCAGCCTGAATCTCCGGCATCCCCTGAGGGATGGAGGGCAGGAGTTGAATAGAGGAACAGCGAATCCAAAGACTACGGAGGCAAGTCTTTAGAGTGCAGAACAGGTACCATTAGGATACAGCAAAAAAAACCCAGGCTACGGGAGTAGGCAGAGGGGAGCATGAAGAGAATTATTAAGCATGTAATGAGTAAATGACCTAGTACCATACAGAGCTTACCGGCCATTAAGTTTCTAATGAATTAATGGTTTAGAACCCTGTACTGCTTACCCACCGGGCTGTCGGAAGTAGTCCTGTGATGAAGGCACTGTAGACGCAGTAGCGAGGTCATCAAGGAAACTTCACCGCAGCGAGGAGGAAGTTCCAAATCCGGAAGGCCATGGGATCCAGGCGTCAGCTGGGTCAGGAGAAGGACGGCAGGTCTTCCAGGGGGCTCACGGCAAGCTGAGCACTCCCGTAGGAGTAGAGTCCATAACTCAGAGGACCAACAGTGGAAGACAGGCCGAACTAGAGAGCCTATCCCGGAGAAGAGTAGAGGTGTACCCCGGAGCAGAAAGGGTACACAGTCTGCCCTAGCGAGAGATTGGGAGACAAGGGTCCGGACCTCCGGGAGGAGGATCTAACTGAAAAGGGGATTGTTGACTTCACAGCAGTAGGGTGCCACCAGTCCGCGGCCCGACGGGGAATAGGCAGGCGGACTGGCCGGACCCCCTGGGGGGGGGGGGGTGAGTACCGGCCATAGGGGGAAAAAGGCGGTAAACACAGGTACTGTGGGGATCCCCCAAAGGCGCCTGCCAAGCAGGTGATATCTAGTATATCTAAGCCGGTGGACATGGGGACGCCCCCTCCGGTACTAATGCAGGCACGCCAGGGGGCCTGCCTCCATGAGCAGCACTCAGGTAAGGCGGATCTGCCATCGATCCCCAGAATGTCCACCTGGAGAGGTGGCTGCAAGATCCGTCAGGGGAGGGATCTTTCCCGGAGGGCAAGGGCAGATCGGCGAGCTAAGAGCGCGGTAGTGCGGGGGACGGAGGATAGCATCAGTCCGGTAGAATGCCGCAGGGGTTGGAGGCCCTAATGTGTCCCCAGAACCTGTGCGTAGAAATTGTCCCCCGCACAATCGAGGGACATGAGGGTATAGTCCCTGGTGAGTATAGGGGGACTATAGCGGCTGGAGGGGAATTCCAGTATAGAAGCAATCAGCAAGAGGATACTGGCTGAGAGGGGTTCGGGGACGTACCGAAGAGTAAGTAGGGTGACCATGGGCCAGAGCGATCACGGCGTAAGGTGGTCTCCCTTTCCCAAGGAGGAGAAGACCTGAACCCCTAGATAAGTCCCCGAACCATTTTCCAACTGGACGAGCCCCAGAGTAGAGCTCTAGTCTAAACTTCTGGTAAGGAGGTTAAGAGCAGGCAGCCGCCCACCTGAGCCTAAAAATGCTTAGTATGAGAGTCCAGGCGCGGGCCTGGGGACATCAAACCGGGGTGAGAGGTCCCTTGCTTGGGCGCGCCTGGAGGGTGGGCGGAGGGCTGACATTTCCTCTTCCTAGGGAAGGGGGGTCTGGAGGGGCGTTTACCACCACCGAGGGGAAGTCGGGCCCTAGGCTGGCTGCTAACTCTGGGAAGGTTAGCGAAGCACTGTGCGACCTGACGTAAGGCTTCGCTATTGAAGAGGTGATCTCCGTCGCAGGGAGAATTACCCAGGATGTGCTGTGCCCGTCGACACAACTCGGACGCCTGCAACCATGCCGTGCGGCGTGCTCTAATGGCAACACCAGAGGCTCTGCTGACCGACCGGAAGGAGTCCAGCGAAGCACGAGAAAGGAACCCGGAGATATTCCTGCAATGATAAAGAAGCAGGGAATATTCAAAGGCCTTGGTTGCAGATACGAAGGTGGATAACCGAGATAACCTCTCGGTGACCTCCCGAAGCGACAGACTCATATAAAATATATATGAAATAATTCTGGCCGCCAGCATAGACATTTGGAAGGCTTGACGTCCTAGAGTATCTAGCGTCTTCGATGCGCGGCCTGGAGGGCGAGAAGCATGCCTCTTCTTGCTTCTGGCCTTCCTCAGCGCCGCTTCCACCACAATGGACCGATGTGGAAGCTGGTGCTGCAGAAACCCCAGGGACGGAGGCACCCGATACAGAGCCTGCATCGCAGTCGGCGGCGCCGGAACCCTCAAAGGCGACCGCCAAGCCCCCAGCAGGAGATCCTGCAGGGCGGGATGCAGAGGAAGCATCACGGCTGCCTGTTCCGCAGGGCCTGGGCTCGGATCCGGATAGGGATGGCCAGCAAGTCCGCCATGTCAAGGAGGAAATCCTGAAAAGGCGGCTCTGCCGGAGCAGTTATGGCGGGAGAGGCCGCCAGGGCACTAAGAGGCCGCTCGGGCCGATGCCCGCTGGGCAGAGGAGGGGACTAACCGACCCGGATCGGGGTAGTCAACATGGCGTCGTCGGCTCCTGGAATTGATTCCAAGCTAGGCATCGAAGAAGTCGATGGCACCGACGGCGCCGCAGGAACCGGCCTCGGCCCCGAACCCGGGGGCGGCGCTTCCCCCCGTGACTGGAGCGAATCCGCGGCCGCCGGAGGGCAGGGGCCAGTGGTCTCTGCTCTGCGCTGCGGGAGAGGACAGGGGCTGATCCCGAGACGTGCCGTGGCCAGGCTTTCAAGGCTGGACAACGACTCCAGGCTGGGCATCGAACCGAGTGAGATCGACTCCGTCCTCGAGGCCCCTGGCGGGAGTGACCGCGCCGGTGGTGGAGATCCCGGAGCGCGGATCGGAACCGCGCCGACCGGTGCGGCGAACATCAAGGGCCCCCGAGGACGGCGCTCGGAGGAGAGGGGATCATCTGACGCCGGCGCCGATCGGCGGGCACTGCCCGGTGCCGGGCTCCCTCTCAAACCCGTCCGACCCGGAGAGAAATCCTTCCGGGGCATACGGCCCGTCCCCGAGGGGACCCCGGTCACCCGACGACGAGTCTCTGTGGGGGGGGGGGGGGAGTGCAAAGCCCCTGCGCCGACGTCGGGGTACCGTAGCGGGGCGGCGCAGACCCAGATTGGGTTGAAGCGGTCGAAGACCCCGAGGCCCCTTCTCTACGGAAGGGCGGGGCCCTCGACGGCCGCGTCGATGCCGGGGAGTCGCCCGTGCGCTGGCCGACATACCCCGAGGTCCCCGGGGAAGGTCGATGGCGGTCCCTCGTGCTCGACGCCCCTGCCGTCGCCGGCGGAGCGGCGCCGCTCGAACCCGGTATCACCCTTGCGCAGGGCTGGGATACCGGTGACCCGGCGCGGGTCGAAGCGAGCGGTCCCGAGGGGAGGGAGGCCTGATGACCATCCCCGGCGCGGGGCGGAATCACCGACGCCCGTGCCCTCGAAGCGGGTACTACCCCCCACGCATGACCTGAACGTAGGGCCGTCAGTGTCGAGTCGATCGGCCCCCGAGGTGCCGAGGGCCGCGGCTGGCGATCCCCGGAGGGGAGCGGGTCACTCGACATTGACGCCGACGGGTCGGCACCACCCAAAGCGGATACCACCCCCGTAGGAACGCCATACCGGCACGAGGCGCTGAGGACCGCCGCCGCCAATCCCCGGTGAGGAGCGGAACGTTCGACACCGACGCCGAAGGGTCGGTACCACCCGAAGCGGGTACCGCCCACGCGCATGGCAGAGCTGAAGGAACGCCAGGCTGGACTGAGTCGATCGGCCCCGGAGGCGCCGAGGACAGCCGCCGCCGATCCTCGGTGAGGAGCGGAGCGCTCAACACCGACGCCGATGCCCGGGGCTCAGTACTGCCCGGAGCGGCTACCACGCCCAAGCATGGCTTGGATGTAGGGAGGTCAGACCCGGTCGAGTCGATCGGCCCCGAAGGCGCCGAGGACACCGGCTGACGATCCCTGGTGAAGAGTGAAACACTCGATGCCGACGCCGATGCCGGGGAATCGGCACCGCTCGAAGCGGGTACCTCCCTCGGGCATGGCTCGGGAATGTTCTGTGAGGAGCGAACCTCATGAACATCCCGAAACCCCGTAAATGCTTTGGACCCCGAGGACTCCCGCCGGGGTATATCAGCCAAGGAGGACTTGAGGGGTTGGCCGGAGCCGTCGCCATGCCCTGCATGAGACTCGCCCCTCAAGACTCGGCTAGTCTTAACAGACTGTTGTGTGGTTACCTGATCCTGGAGAGAAGAACAACCCGACGACCGCACCTTGGGCGCGAAGACGTCGTCGAGGGATACCCGAAAGAGGGAGGGGTCTTCTCCCGACACTGTAGCCCGGGGAATCCGGGGAAAAAGGGTCAGGCCCCAGACAGGAGAGGCACCGGGTATTGGAGTCCACGTGGAAAATTAAGTCCCCGCCGTGAGGCTGGGGGGAAGAAGGCTCCATGCCCTGGTCCTCAGCGCCCGAAGGGGGCGACGAAAATCAAATGAAAACAATTAAAGAAAGAAAAAAAGGGGGGGGGGCACGGAGGTGCCACCGTCGGCGGGAAAGCCGCGACTACAGAAAAAAGGAAAGATTTCTGCGGTGGCAGGAGGGACGTCCTGCCTGCTCCGCGGAAAACGAAAAACTGGGGAGAGGCAGTAGGAAGGGCGGGAAATTACTGCGCAGGCGCGGGGGATGCTCCCAAAGGCTTTCTGATTGGATGCTGGGGAGCATTTTCCCGTGCGGGCTCCGTCGGCAACGTCTCCCACGTGTGAAGACTCATTCCTGCTTGTTCCTGGAGATGCACCCTGTATTGATAGTGGCTCCCTTGTACCTTGAAGTGCAAGTATTTCCTGTGTTTGGGGTGGACGAGGATGTAAGCGTACACATCCCGAAGGTCCAAGGAGCATAGCCAGTTGCCCTGCCGAAGGAAGGACAGCAAGGTGCCAAGGGACAGCATTTTGAATTTCTCCTGCACCAGATATATGTTGAGATTTCTTAAATTGAGGATGGGTTGGAAACCGCCCATCTACTTTGGCACAAGAAAGTAACGGGAGTAGAAACCGTGACCTCTGAGGTGTGGCGGGACCACTTCCACTGCTCACTCTCAAGGAGGATGGCAAAGTCCTGCGCCAAGACCACCTGGTGAGCAGGGAGCCAAGGGGGCTCTGCGGGGCAGAAGGGTGGAGGAAGCCAGTCCAGGTGAAGGAGATACCTATCCCAGATGACCTGGAGGACCCAGGTGTCCGAGGTAACAGACTCCCACCGGGGACGAAGTGGACCAGATTCCCTCCCACCAGTAGCTGGGTTGACGGAGGGCGAGGGGCTATGCATCTGATGTCAAAAGCCCAGGGCCGACTAGGCCGGTGCTGGGGTCTGGCTCTGGAGTCCCTTAGACTTATGCGGGCCCTGGAGGCTGCTCTTGCTTTGTCTGCCCTGGGGTTGAGCTGGCGCTGGAGGGTAAGGTGGGTAGCTCCAGTACGGAAAGCATAGTTACTCATCTGTAACAGGTGATCTCCGGGAACAGCAGGAATTTAGTCTTCACATATGGGTATCGTCAGTACCGATGGAGCCTGCGTGGGAACGCTCCACAGCATCCAATTAGAAAGCATTTGGGAGCATCCCACAGCGCCTGCGTGCTGCCTTCCCGCCTTTCCCAACTGCCTCTCTCCAGTTGAGTTTAAAGCTGAGACAAAGAGAGAGAGAGGGAAAGAGAAAGAGATAGATAGAGAGATACAACTCCTAGGGGAGATGGGTGGGTTGTGAAGACTAAATTCCTGCTGTTCCCAGAGATCACCTGTTACAGGTGAGTAACTATGCTATCTCCAGGAACAAGCAAGAATGTAGTCTTCACATATGGGGACTCCCTAGCTTTAGATGCCAGGGAGAGAACCCAGAAGTTGTGTGTCCCTGTCAAAGGGCTCCACTTCCCCCCATGGATCTCTGGCATCCAACCAGGGATGGTGGGTAGGAGTTGATTAGGTATGGAACAGGTGTTGAAGAACAGCCTGACCAAACAAGGCATCCTGGCGGGAGTCCTTGTCCAAGCAGTAATGGGCTGTGAAGGTATGAACCGAGGCCCAAGTGGCTGCTCGACAGATGTCGTCGATAGACACAGAGTGCAGATGAGCCATTGAAGTTGCCATGGCTCTCACATTGTGAGCTGTGACATGGCCCTTCAGGGGAAGATTCTTACTCTGATAGGGAAAGAAAATACACTGAGCAATCCAGTTGGACAGTGTTCTCTTGGAGACTGGAAGTCCCAAATGAGAAGGATCAAAAGCAACAAAGAGTTGAGAGGACTTTCTATGTTGCTATGTTCTTTGCAACTAAAAGGCAAAAGCTTTTTTACAGTCCAAAGTATGAAGATTCCTTTCTGCATTAGATGCATGAGGCCTTGAAAAAAAACACAGGCAGGTAGACCGTTTGGTTTAGATGAAAAGGCGAGACCACCTTTGGCATAAAGTGTGGATGAGTTTTAAGGACTAACTGGTCATGATGGAACCTTGTATAAGGTGGATCAGCTACTAGTGCCTGCAACTCACTGATGCGGCGTGCTGATGTAATTGCAATGAGAAAGATCACTTTCCAAGAAAGGAATTTCAATGAGGTAGTAGCTAAGGGTTCGAAAGGTGGCTTCATAAGCTGACCAAGAACCAGGTTTAAGTCCCATGCTACCGGTGGTGGCCTAATGGAAGGCTTGGTTAGAAGAAGACCTCTCATAAATCTTGCTATAAGAGGATGGGAGGAAATAGGTTGACCATTTAGAGGCTTGAAAGAAGCTGCAATAGCACTCAAATGGAATCTTACTGAGTTAGTTTTAAGTCCTGCATTGGATAAATGAAGGAGATACTCCAGTAATGATTCCAGAGGTATCGCAAGGGGGTTAAGACCCTTCTGCGAACACCATATGGTAAACCTTTTCCACTTGAAAGCATAAGAGCGTCTTGTGGAAGGCTTCCTGGAAGCATAAAGGATATCCTTTATTTGCTGAGGGAGGTTAAGATCATGGAGATCTAGGCCTCCAGCAACCAAGCCCTGAGATGCAGAGACTGGGGATTGGGATGCCATAACATTCCGTCCTCCTGAGACAGGAGATCAGGAGCAGACCCTAACTCCAGAGAGGGAGCTTGAGAGAGATGTAGAAGCAGAGGGTACCACACTTGCCGTGGCCAATGTGGAGCTATGAGAATCATACGGCCTCTGTCTCTCTGAAGCTTGAACAGGGTTTTGGGAATTAGGGGAATGGGTGGAAAGGCATAAAGGAAGTCTTGAACCCAGTGAAGGAGGAAAGCATCCCTGGCCTGAGAGCCCTGAGCTGGAATTCTGGAACAGAACCGGGGAAGTTTGGCATTCAATGGACTTGCAAAGAGGTCTATGTCCGGGGTTCCCCAAATTTGAAAAATCTTGGCCACCTGGTCTGCATGTAGAGACCATTCGTGTGGAAGCAGAACTCGACTGAGTCTGTCTGCCCAAGAGTTTTGTATGCCTGGAAGATACACTGCCAGGAGATGAATCTGATGCTCTCTGGCGAGGGCCCATAGTCGCAAAGCTTCGTTGCAAAGCGACAGAGAGCCTGTTCCCCCCTGCTTGTTCACGTAGAACATGGCTACTTGATTGTCCATATGAATGAGGACTGTCTTGTAGCTGAGCATGGTGTGGAACACTCGAAGAGCAAGGAAGATTGCTCTGAGTTCTAAGAGATTGATATGTAGATGAGTCTCCTGTGGAGTCCAAGTACCTTGGGTGGAGAGGTCTTGCAGATGAGCTCCCCAACCCATTGGTGAAGCATCTGTTGTGAGAGTTGCCTGGGGTAAAGGTTGTTGAAATGGGGATCCCAGCAACAGGTTCTGAGTGGACTGCCACCATTGGAGAGACAAAATAAGGCGATTTGTGTTTGCTATTTTGTCTGCCAGGCACCCTGATGCCTGGGTCCATTGAGTGGATAAAGTCCACTGGGCTGCTCTCATATGGAGGCGAGCATAAGGAACCACATGCACTGTAGATGCCATGTGGCCTAGTAGTTGTAACATTTCTCGGGCAGTGAGATGAGGCTTTAGCACTGCTTGAGAAGCTAACTGCACCATGCGAAGGCAACGGGTCTGAGGAAGATAGGCCCTTGCTTTCCTGGTATCCAGCAAAGCTCCTATGAACTCTAGAGACTGAGTGGGAGTTAGACTGGATTTTTGGGATGTTTATGACCAGACCCAAATACTGGAGGATACGCATTGTGCAAGATAGAGAAATCCTGGCCTCGGACTCTGATGGGGCTCGAATGAGCCAGTCGTCTAAGTAGGGGAAGACGAATATTCCTAGAGTGCGAAGAAATGCTGCTACCACAGCCATGCATTTCGTAAACACCCTTGGTGCTGAGGCCAGGCCAAAAGGAAGCACCCTGTACTGGTAGTGCTTTCCTTGAAAAAGGAACCGAAGGAACTTTCTGTGAGTTGGATGGATGAGAACATGAGTGTACGCATCCTTGAGATCTAGAGAACAAAGTCAATCCTGACTCTGAAGGTATGGCAGCAGAGATTCCAGAGAAATCATCGTGAATTTCACTTTGAACAGGAATTTGTTCAATTCTCTGAGGTCCAAAATAGGTCTGTGTCCCCCTGTTTTCTTTGGGATAAGGAAATAGGGGGAGTAAAACCCTGTACCCCGTTGATGAATGGGTACTTCTTCTATTGCCTCTTGGGCAAGAAGCATAGTGACCACTGTTCCCTCTAAGCTGTGTGCGTGTGCGCGCGCATACACCTCGCCGAGCGAGCGCACATACTTTACAAAAGAGCGCAGACAAGTTATGATTGTAATTACTAGAAATTTCCCGCTTCATTTAGTAAGAGTCTATTTTCATTTAATTTGATTAAAATCAATGTGGTGTACATACTGTATTGAGACATTTAATCAAATTTTAAAGTATATAACTCTGAGTGTCGTTATGTGGCGCACAAAAATTTAACCTTCCTTCAAAAGCTGCACACAGCTGATATTTTATGCGCACACAGCCTACAGAAAATTAGAAGGAACACTGATAGTGACCTCTTGATCTAACAGTTTGAGGAGAGAGGTCTGAGAATTGAACTATCTTACCATTGTGGGAGGGGGCATGCACAGAAAGTGAAGCTTGTACCTCTCTTTTATAATGAAGAGTGTCCAATGTTCTGCTGTTATCTGCCCCCATCTGGGGGCAAAGTGACACAAACTTCCTGGAATGGTGGAAGGCTCTGGTCCATTGAGGGCCAGGAAAGCTAAGTTCTCTAGATGAAAGTCAAAGGCCTTGTGGAGGCTGAGACTGCTGAGATGGTTGAGGCTTAGCAGTCTTTGCTTTCTTTGTTTAGGTGGTTGCTGACTCTTTCGAGCAGGCTGACCTGCAGAACGTCCCTGCTGGGAATAAGAGGGATAAAACCTCTTCTTTTTTGAGAAGCATGGTTTCTTGAAAGATTTCTTTCTTGCAGGATCAGCTGTGGCTTTGGATAACCTATCCAAAGTGGAGTTGTCAGCATCCAACTCATTGGCTTTCTCTTGCCAATTTTTGACGAATAGATTCTCACCTGTACAAGGGATATTGCCCAGTTTGTCCTGCACCCAGACCTCCAAATCGGATGCCTGGAGCCAGGCAATTCTACGTGCACCTATGGCAATGGCAGAAGTTCTGCTTATCCACTCAAAACAGTCAAAAGCTGCACGATTGACAAACTTAGAAACATCCCGGGCATGTTTAACCAGTGTGAGAAAATCCTGCCTCTTGTCATCAGGAAGGAGAGGGCTTAAAATCTCCATGTGTCCTGTGACTTCTTTAAGGAACATTCCCATATATAAAATATAGGAACTGATCCTGGCAGAAAGCATGGAAGCCTGGAAAGTATGACGTCCAAAGGCATCCAAAGTTCTGCACTCACGTCCTGGAGGATTAGAGGCATGCCTCTTTGCACTCCTGATCCTTCTCATAGCTGATTCCACTACTATAGAGTGGTGAGGAAGCTGAGTTTTGTGGAAACCAGGACAAGGAGGGACTCGATACATGGTATCCAGTCTGCAAGAGTGAGGGGATGTGGTAAGAGGTGTCTCCCACATTCTCAACATGAGATCATGTAAGATCTCATGGATAGGCAAGGTAGCTGCCTCCTTAGGAGCTTTGGGATATTGTAAAATCTCCAACTCCTTTGCCCTGGGCTCTGTTTCAGGAGTCACAGTAATGGACAGACCTCCAGACACCTCCCCGATAAAATCCTGAAAGGAGATATCCTCTGGAGGAGACATCCTGCGTTTAGGAGAGGAAGGCTCCTCTGGGAGAAGTACTCCGGTACCGACAGAGCTATCAGAATCCTCAGATTCTTCCGAGGATTCAAAGTACCTTCTGTCCAGATGCTCTTGTAGAGCCCGATACCCGTACCGACCGAAGTCGGTACCGGGGGGATCGGTACCGGTGTATCGGTACCGGAAGGCATAGCAAGACTGGGTGCCGGCAAAGCGGACACCGATGTCGATGCCGATGCTGTCGGTACCGGTACTGATACCGGAGTCAGTGCTGGTACCGGTTGAGCTGTCTGATGTGGTTCCGAGGGTGTCGATGCCGCAAGGAGAGCCGCCAGACTGTGTTCAATAGCCAGAAACCTCTGGTCTATCGACGCTGCCGATGCCTGGGTATCGGTACCGGAGAAAGCAGCCAGTACCCCAGAGCATGGCACCAGTAGTTCTGCCGAGGTCGAGGCCTCGAGAACATCCTGGAGCCCCGATAATGCTTTGGAAGCCGAAGCCTCCCGCCGGGGCAATTTTGCCGGTACAGAACCCTCAAGGGCAACGCCAGAGGCATCTCGATGCTTGGAAGGAGATATACCCTTTGAGGACCGGCTAGACTTATGTTTAGTTACCTGAGATCCATGGGAGGAAGACGAAGCCCTGGAAGACATAGATGCCACAGAGGCTGCATCGGAGGGAAAAAGGGTGCTGAGCTTAGCAGCTCAGTTCTGTTGACCCCTCTTGGACATCATGGCACAAGCCATACACTCCGAAATGGAGTGGTCAGGACCTAAACATTTAAGACACCATTCATGGGTGTCGGTGACGGAGATGGTACCGCCACACTTGGTGCACTTTTTGAAACCCGAAGCGGGTTTTTCCATAGTGGAGGAAAATTTTGGGCCTAAGGCCCAAAATGGCGCGTGCACCTGGAAAGGAAACGTTTGGAAAAAAACTATACTATATATATATTTTTTTTTTTTTTTAAAAGAAGGAAGGAAGAACCGGCGGTACCGGTATAGCGCCTAGGAAGAGAGACGCGACCACAAAAAGAAAGAATAAGGAAAAAATTTTCTGCGGTGACAGGAAGACGACCTGCTGGCTCCGCGGAAAACGAAGAACTGGAGAGAGGCAGTTGGGAAAGATGGGAAGGCAGCACGCAGGCGCTGTGGGATGCTCCCAAAAGCTTTCTAAATGGACGCTGGGGAGCGTTCCCGCGCAGCCTCCGTCGGTACCGACGATACCCATATGTGAAGACTACATTCCTGCTTGTTCCTGGAGATGACCCTTTCTTTGGAAGAAAGGCTTCTTGCCCTGTTGCTTCTTATGCGGGAGAGAGAAAGTCTTCCGGGACAGACGGGTGCAAGTGATGTACTCAGTCTCAATCTCCACTGCTCTGTCCTCCATTGGTTTGCCAAACAATTGCTCACCCAGGCATGGTACATCAAGCAGTTTTTCCTGGACCAATTGTTCGTGGTCCGAGGACTGGAGCCAGGCCTGTCGCCTGGCCCCGATACCAGCAGCCGTTACCCGAGTGGAGAACTCGAAGCTGTTGTATGCAGAGCGAGAAAGGTACTTTGAACAGTCTCCCACTGACTTCAGGAGAGACTAGAAACGGCGGAGTTAACTGCTGTCAAAGCTCTCCTGGAAACCTCCAAGCTCCTTTGCGAGGTCACGAAGGAACATGCCTATATATAGTTGGTAAGCCTGAATGCGACACGCCAGCATGGAGCCCTGGTAGCCCGAGGGCATCAAGGGCGCGAGATTCCCTACCCGGCGGGACCGAAGAGAGAGTTTTTGGGATCTTTTGCCTCTGCATGGCAGACTTCACCACCATCGAGATATGAGGAAGCTGGGTCTTCTTGAAGCCAGGCCCTCGCTGACGCTGTACATGGTGTCCAGGCGCTTGCTGACAATGGGGATAGATGCAGGTGTTTCCCACATGCGGAGGAGTAGCCAGGCTAGGATGGGCGGAACAGGGACCATGAGGGATTCCCTTGGCGGAGACTTGTATTGCAAAATATCTAGTTCCTATGCAAGGGGCTCCTCCTCGGATTGCGTGGAGAGTGCTAGGGTTCAAGCCATGTCCCACACAAACTCCAGAAAGGAGGTGTCTTCGGGAGGAGACCACCGCTTCTGAACAGGCAGAGGATCCCAGGGCAGGTCCCGATGAGCTCGGGATTCAGGGGAAGTGTCCCCGTCGGACTCCTATACCAAATTTGCCGAGGAAGACTCGGAGTTAAGTTGAACGAGCAGAGCCTGTGCTGTACGCTGGGCTCTCGAAGCTGAAGCCCGCCTGGAGCCGGAGGCGCTGGCTCGAGAAGATTTCACACACAAAGACCGGGATGGAGATCGAGATCTCTGCCGAGATCCCTTCACAAGGCCCCTGGCTCTCAGGGGTTGTCACGGGGCCTGGCACTAGCACCTGCTGGACAGCAAGGAAGGCAGAAACGCTGCTCTCCAGTGTCAGCATTCAGGCCTCCCACTCAGGAGTGGGGCCTTGTGACACAGACGCCAGGATGACCGGGTTGGGAGTTGAGGAGGAGAGGGGGTCCTCGCCGGGACGACTCTTGGGAGACCGGGCGCCATTGCCGGAGGCCTCCATATCTGTACGAGGTGCCTTTTGCAGCCACTCCTTCTCAGACTCTTGAGACTGCTGAGGGGGGCTGAGGGACTGAGCGTGAGAACGCTCACACTTGTCCGAAGCTCCCAACAGGGTTCTTGAGACCTTCTTCTTCCGCTCCCTTTCACGGGACCCTTGCTCAGCGTGATGTCGGGACCACGGAGCGGCAGCGGTGGACCCCAGGGGCTGAAGGTCAGTGGAGCGGGAAGCTATCGGGGACACCGGAGTCACTTTGCGGAAAATATCGTCTAGTTTCTGCTTACGGCTCTGGATGGCCTTGGAGGACATCTTTTTAGAAAGGGAGCAGAGCTCTGGGTTGTGGTCAGTTCTTAGGCACCTAAAGAAAACAGTCATGGATGTCTGTGAGTGACATATTTTTGGAGCACCTGTCACACTTTTTGAAACCGGAGGCCATGGGGGTAAAAAGAATCCCCGCAAGGTCGAAGACCTCCGGCTCGGCCAGCGGTTGAAAAGGGCGCGAAACGCACTAGAGACGAACTCACGAAGAAAAAAGAAAAAAAAATGAACAGCAGCAAAGTCCTGGGGCTTGCTGCCGAGGCAGAGGCATTGGGGATGGAGGGAAGAGGACCGGGAAACCGGAATTAGAGAGACAATTCTGAGACTTTTTCCGAGATACGGGGATGTGCATCCAAAGAACTCCACGGAAAAAGGGAGACTGATCAAATGGCACCCTTGGGTAGGAAGAGGACCATGCACGCGTGGTGGCATTCCCAAAGGCTTTCTTTGAAAGCTGGGGAAATGGTTCCGTGTGGGCACCGTCGGTGTCAACGTCACCCATATGTGAGGACTGACTTCCTGCTTGTTCCTGGACAATACTGTGTTTACCATGGATTACCTGAAGAACGAATTAATCAGTATAAGAGGAGATCAAACTTAAGCATTCTTTAGAAGCTCAAAAGACAAGACTTCGACTTTCATATTTTTGACACATCATGTGAAGAGGAAGAACATAAGAGAAAGGCATCATGCTTGGCAAGATTGAAGGTCAAATGAAAAGACGACCACCAGCAAGGTGATAGATTGATATAACAAATATGAATGCCACTCTATCAATAAATGCCTGACTGAAGACCAATCAAACTAGATAATAGGGGAAAGCCGACAGTCGCCCAAGAGGGGATGGTTCAGAAGAATGTATCCTTGAAAGATACTACCAAAAGCAGAGAGGTTCCAAAAAAGAGTAAAGTAGCCCAAATGCCCTCGAGTATGGAGCAGACAGAGCTTAAAGATCCCAAATTACCCATGTCTACCAATAGCCAAATTAATATGAATAAAATACAGTCTCTAAAATGCTTGTATGCAAATGCTAGAAGTCTAAAAAATAAGATGGGAGAGTTAGAATATATAGCACTAAATGAGAGGTTAGATATGATTGGAATATCAGAGACATGGTGGAAGGAGGACAACCAGTGGGACACTGTGATACCTGGGTACAAACTATATCGTAATGATAGAGCTGAACAAATTGGTGGAGGGGTTGCGCTCTATGTTAGAGAGGACATTGAGTCAGAAAGAATTAAAGTTTTGCAGGAAACAAAATTTGCTGTAGAATCTCTATGGATTTAAATTCCATGTAAAAAGGGGAAGGCGATGGCAGTGGGGGTGTACTATCGACCGCCTGGCCGGAATGAACAAATGGATGATGAAATGCTCAAAGAAATCAAGGAAGCTAACAAAAGTTACAGCGCAGTAATAATAATGGGTGATTTCAATTACCCCGATATCGACTGGGTCAGTGTCACGGCAGGACATGCTAGGGAGATAAAGTTCCTAGATGACATAAATGACTGCTTCTTGGAGCAGCTGGTTCATGAACCGACCAGAGGGGAAGCCATATTAGACCTAGTCCTTAGTGGAACACCAGATCTAGTGCAAGAGATAAGGGTGTTGGGGCCACTTGGCAATAGTGATCATAGCATGATCACCTTTGATTTAATTAGTGGAAGAGGGATAGTAAGGAAATCCACAGTACTACCTTTTAACTTTCGAAAGGAAGACTATGAGAAAATGAGGAAAATAGTTAAGAAAAAACTAAAAGGAGCAGTTGCAAAGGTTAAAGACTTACATCAAGCTTGGGTGTTGTTGAAAAACACTATCTTGGAAGCCCAGACCAGCTGTATTCCACGCTTTAAGAAAAGTGGAAGGAAGTCCAAAAAACTGCCAGCATGGTTTAAAGGTGAGGTCAGAGAGGCTGTTGCCAAAAAAGCATCTTTCAGGAAATGGAAAAAAGAGCCAAACGACGAAACCTGGAAACAGCACAAGCACTGGCAAGTCAAATGCAAGGCATTGAAAAAGCAGGCAAAGGGAGAATTTGAGAAGAAATTTGCTGCGGAAGCAAAAACGCGAAATAAAGATTTTTTTCAAGTACATTCGTAGCAAAAAACCTGTGAGAGAGTCAGTTGGTCCATTAGATGATAGAGGAGTTAAAGGGGCACTAAGAGGCGACAGCGGAGAGACTGAATGAATTCTTTGCTTCGGTCTTTACTAAGGAAGATGTAGAGATGTTACCCATGACTGAAGTGGTATTTAAAGGTGCGGAAGAATTGAAGGAAATATCGATCGGGAAGATGTATTACAACTATTAGATAAACTCAAGAGTAGCAAATCACCTGGGCCGGATGGTATACATCCAAGGGTGTTGAAAGAACTGAAATATGAGATTGCAGACCTGCTATCAGTAATCTGTGATCTATCATTAAAATCATTTCTAATACCTGAAGAGTGGAGGATCGCCAATGTAACACCAATTTTTAAAAAGGGTTCCAGGGGTGATCCGGGAAACTACAGATCGGTGAGCCTCACATCAGTACTGGGAAAAATGGTAGAAACCATCATAAAGAATAAAATTACTCAGCATGTAGATAGTCATGGCCTAATGGGAGACAGTCAACATGGCTTTAGACAAGGAAGATCTTGTCTTACTAATCTGTTATGTTTTTTTGAAAGTGTGAATAAACAGGTGGACAAAGGTGAGTCAGTTGATATAGTGAATCTGGACTTTCAGAAAGCCTTTGACAAGGTCCCTCATCAGAGACTTTTGGCAAAACTAAAGAGTCATGGGATAGGAGGCAGTGTGTCACTGTGGATCAGGAACTGGTTAAAAGATAGAAAGCAGAGGGTAGGGCTAAATGGCCAATTTTCCCAATGGAGAAAGGTGAATAGTGGTGTACCCCAGGGATCTGTGCTGGGTCCACTGCTTTTTGACATATTCATAAATGGGAATGGAAAGAAGAGTATCTTCCGCAAACAGACAACCAGGGGGGACCAGCGGAGGAAAGACCACAGCCTACCAGATGATATTAATATTTCTTTATTAAGGACATATTCATAAATGACCTGGAAAGTGGAACGACGAGTGAGGTTATCAAATTTGCAGATGACACAAAGCTATTTAAAGTTGTTAAAACCCAAGAGGATTGTGGAAAATTGCAAGAGGATCTTGATAAATTGGAAGACTGGGCATCAAAATGGCAGAAGAAATTTAATGTGGACAAGTGCAAAGTTATGCACCTAGGGAAGAACAACCCAAACTATGGTTACACGATGCAAGGTTCCACATTAGGAACCACCACCCAGGAAAAAGATTTAGGCGTCATTGTGGATAACATGTTAAAACCCTCGGCCCAGTGTGCAGCGGCGGCGGCGGCCAAGAGAGCAAATAGAATGCTAGGTATCATAAGGAAAGGAATGGAAAATAAAACAAAAGATATTATAATGCCTCTGTATCGTTCCACGGTGAGACCGCACCTTGAATATTGTGTACAATTCTGGTCGCCGTATCTTAAAAAGGATATAGCGTTATTAGAAAAGGTTCAGAGAAGAGCCAGCGAAATGGTAAAGGGGATGGAAGGATACTCCTATGAAGAAAGGCTAAAAAGGTTAGGCTCTTTAAACTGGAAAAGAGACGGCTGAGGGGAGATACGATAGAAGTTTATAAATTAATGAACGGAGTAGAACGGGTAAACGTAGATCGATTGTTTACATTATCAGAATATAGAAAGACTAGGGGACATGCAATGAAGCTACAGGGTAAACTATTTAAGACTAATAAAAGAAAATATTTTTTCACTCAACGTGTAATCAAACTCTGGAATTTGTTACCTGAGGATGTAGTAAAGGCTGTTTAAAAAAGGTTTGGACAAGTTCCTGGAGGAAAGGTCCATAAACCATTATTAAGAAGGGACCCAGGATATCAATGCTTGACCCAGTACAAGCACTGTGGAACCTGTGTCTTTTGGGGAAACTGCTAGGTACGTACGACCTAGATTGGCCACTGTTGGAAACAGGATACTGGGCTTGATGGACCTTGGTCTGACCCAATATGGCATATCTTATGTTCTTATCCACTACTCTTTCCGTAAAGAAATATTTGCCCATATTACTCCTGAGTCTATCCCCTTTCACCCTTACCCTATGTCCCATCATTGCAGAGCTTTCTTTGAGTTGAAAGAGGCTCTCTTTCTGTGCATTTATGTCATAACATCTCTATCAAATCTGCTCTATCCTGCTTATCCTCTAAAGTATATATATTGAGATCTTTAAGTCTGTCTCTATATGATTTATAACGAAGAACGCTGACCATTTCGCTGACCAGTGCCACCCTCTGCACTGACTCCATCCTATTTATATCCTTTTGAAGGTATGGCCTCCAGGATTGCACACAATACTCCAAATGAGGTCTCACCAAAGACTTACACAGAGGCACTATCACTTCCTTTTTTCTACTGGTCATTCCACTCCCTATGCACCCAAGCATCCTTCAGGCTTTCTTCGTCGCCTTTTCTACCTGTTTAGCTGCTTTAAGATCATCAGAAACTATCACACTTAGGTACCGCTCTTCTTTTGTAGACAGAAGTACTTCACCCCCTAAACTGTACTGCTTCCTTGGAGTTTTGCAGCCCAAATGCATGACCCTGCATTTTTTAGCATTAAATCTCAGCTGACAAATTCTCAACCATTCTTCAAACTTAGTTCGATCCCTCTTCATGTTCTTTTTTTTCCTGGGTGTCTACTCTATGGCAAACTTTACTAGACAGCTCTTCCGCAATATCACTAACAAAAATGTTAAAAAGAATTGGACCAAGGACAGATCCCTGTGACACATCACTGGAGGCGAGAAAGGGGCAATATGATAGAGACGTTTAAATACCTCCATGGCATAAATACACAGGGGGAGAGCATCTTTCAATTGAAAAAGAACTCTGCAATGAGGGGAACATAGTATGAAAGTGAAAGGGGATACGCACTCAGGAGTAATATGTGCAAATAGTTCTTTATGGAAAGAATGGTAGATGCATGGAATAGTCTCCCAGTGGAAGTAATAGAGACAAGGCCAGTATCTGAATTTAAGAAGGGATGGGAGAAACACAGAAGATCTTTAAAGGAAGAAAAGGGATTGTAGTAGTTGGTACGGAAAGGCAGACTGGATAAGCCATATGGTCTTTATCTACCATCATATTTCTATATTAATGCACCAAAGGCCATATCTGCCCAAGCTTGACAAAGGTAGAAAGTGATGACCATGCTGCCACTTGGACAGATGTCTATGGGAGCAAAACTGAGCTGCACTCCACCCAGGAGTAATGTGCATGCAAATCTTCTGAGATCAACTGGTTCTACAACAGAGAAGCCGAGGCTATTGTCTTTTTTATCCAGCAGCTAAAGATAGACCTTGTGGCCGCTTTGCCATTATGTGAGCCTGCAAACAGAACAAAATGTCTGTCTAACTTTCGGAAGGAGTTAGTGACTGTCAGGTATCTAAGAAGCACCCTGCTAATCTTCACCAGGTGAAGGTCCTTTTCTTTCCCTGGAATTGTTCCTTAAGAAACAAGGCAAGCAGATCACCTGTTTGGCATGGAAAACAGACACCACTTTAGGCAAAAAGAAGGAACAGGCCACAAAATACACAGCCTCTTCTGTAAAGGACAGATAGGGATCTTGGCACAACCAGATCTGCAACCCCAAGATATATCGTGCTGAGCAGACTGACCAAAAAGGCAGCCTTAAGGGAAAAATCCTTGAGCACAGCCCCTGCAAGGACTGAAATGGCTAAGCCCTCAAGGCCCGAAGATTTATGACCAATCCCAAATATTGCAGGATTTGCATCGTGCAGGAAAGAGCCGAGCTGGCTTCTGGAGCTGTTGGTGCTCAGATCAGCCAGTCGTCTAAGTAGGGAAAGACGAATATCCCTAGAGTCCTTAAAAATGCTGCTACTACTGCCATGCATTTTGTTTAGACTCTTGGGGCTGAAGCCAGGCGAAAAGGTAGAACTCTATACTGGTAATGTCTTCCCTGAAAGAGGAATGGAAGAAACCTCCTATGTTCTGCATGAATAAGGCGTCTTTTAGGTCTAGAGAACATAGCCAATCCTGACTCTGAATGTAAGGGAGGAGTGTTCCAAGAGAGATCATTTTGAATTTTTCTCGGAAGAGATACTTGTTTAACTCTCTGAGATCCAGTATGGACCTGTATCCTCCTGTTTTCTTTGGAATAAGGAAGTAGGGGGAGTAGAAGCCCAGACCTTGTTGAGAAAGAGGTACCTCCTCTATGGCTCCCTGAGCAAGGAGTGAGGTGACCTCTTGATACAAGAGAGTGGAGTAAAGAGAGGGGGCATACTGTGGAAGTGGAGTTTGTACCCCTCTGTCACTATGGAGAGAGTCCAATGCTCTGATGTTATTTGCTGTCACCTCTTGGGGAAGTAACACAGTCTGTCTGGAATGTTGAGAGGCTCTGGTATTTCTAGATGAAGGATGACTAGGTTCTCTAGGAAGGAGTCAGAGACCTTGCGGAGGCTGTGTCTCCTGAGCTGGTTGAGCTCTAGGGACTTGAGCCTTCCTTTGTTTTGGCTGCTGCTGTCCCTTCTGGGGAGCATGGATTGGACAGTGGCCAGTTTGGGTGTAAGAAGGATAGAATTTCTTGTTGAAAAAGGGTTTCGTAACTGTCTTTTTCTTAGCTGGGTTGGCAGTGGTCCTGGATAATCTATTTAAGGTAGTATTCTCGAACTCAAGCTGAGAAGCTTTATCCTGCCAGTCCTTGCCAAAAAGGTTTTCTCCTGTTCAAGGAATATTCCTCAGTTTATCTTGCACCCACTGCTCTAAATCCGACGCTTGTAGCCAAGCAATCCGACGTGCACCGATAGAAATAGCAGAGGTCCTGCTAATGCATTTGAAACAATCAAAGGTTGCCCTGTTCATGAACGTAGAAACATTTTGGGCATGCTTAACCAGAATAAGGAAATAGGCCCTCTTGTCATCGGGGAGAAGAGGGGCCATGAGTTCCAAATCTTTAGTAACCTTTTCAAGAAAAATACCCATGTAGAGTATGTAAGAACTTATTCTGGCTGACAGCATAGAGGCCTGAAAACATTGATGACCAAAGGCATCGAGAGTCCTCACCTCACGGCCCATAGGATTAGAGGAATGCCTCTTGGCACTTTTGATCCGGCGCATCGCTGGTTCCACAACCATGGAATGGTGTGGTAACTGCATTTTTTGGAACCCGGGACACTGCGGTACCCGGTACATTGTATCGAGTCTTCGAGAAATGTGGAGACACCGTTAAGGGTGTTTCCCATATTCTAAGCATGAGATCATGCAAAATCTGGTGTATGGGAAGGATTGCAGTCTCCTTGGGGGCTGTCGGATACTGAAGAATTTCAAGTTCTTCAGCTCTCGGTTCCTTCTCGGGGGTCACGGTGATCGAGAGACCCTGAGCCACATCCCGTATAAAGTCTTGAAAAGACATGTCCTCTGGAGGAGACATCCGCTGTTGCGGCAAAGGAGAGGACTCTTCCGGAAGAACCACTCCGGTACTGATGGATTCGTCAGAATCATTGGATTCGGAAGACTCAAAGTATCAACGGGCCGGGTGCTCTCGTACTGCCTGTCGCCGGTACCGATCAAAGTCAGCATCGGAATGCCTCAATACCGAACCTTCTATGCTGGACACCGATTCTAGGGCTGGCATGGGTGGTAGCATGGAGAGCAGCGGAACAGTAGCTGCAGATACATCCGGTACCGGTGGCTGCGGAACCAATTGTAGTGGTTTTAATGTTATGGAGGCTGCTAACAAGGCCGCTAGGCTGCGCTCAATGGCTAGGATGCGTTGATCCATGCAGCCTGCTGATGTCTTGGGTGTCGGTACTGGCGGAGGGGACATGACCCCAAAACATGGCACCAAGAGCTCTCCGGAGGTGGACGCCTCAGGAACATCTTGGGACCCCAATAATGCTTTGGAGGCAAGGACCTCCCGCCGGGGTTGTTTGGCCGGTGTATTCTCCTCAAGGGCAATGCTGGAAGCATCTCGATGCTTAGAAGGAGATCTATCCTTTGAGGACCGACCGGTCTTCGAAGAAGACTTGGGTTTGGTTACCTAAGATCCATGGGAGGAATATGAAGCCCTGGACAATGTCAATGCAATGGACATTGCATTTGAGGCAAAAAGGGTGCCGGGTTTCGTAACTCTATTTTGCAGGCCCCTCTTAGTCATCTTTCTGCAGAGGAGACACTCCGATGGAGAATGGTCTGGGCCCAAGCATTTAAGAAACCAGTCATGGGTGTCGGTAGCAGAAATGGTACAGCCACATTTTGAACATTTTTTGAAACCACTAGTTGGTTTCTCCATTTTGAAGGAAACAGGGCCTAGTTGCCCAAAATGGTGCCAAAGTACCAAGAGGGGACAGACCCTCAAGAAAAAGCTTTTTTTTTTTTTTTTTAGAGAAGAAAATAAAGATGACACCAGTGGTACCGATATAGGTGTCGACGGGAAGGCAGATGTGACCACAAAAAAGACAATTTTCTGCGGTGACAGGAGTTGCTGCCTGTCGGCTCCGCAGAAAATGAAAAACTAAAGAGGGAGAGTTGGAAAGGCGGGAAGGCAGCCGCGTAGGCGCAGTGGGATGCTCCCAAAGCTTTCCTATAGGACACTGGGGAGCGCTCCCGTGCAGGCTCTGTCGGTGCCAACGATACCCATATGTGAAGACTACATTCCTGCTTGTTCCTGGAGATACTTTTATACATGGAAGTGGATAATTTATTTAGATTGGACAATCATCTGTTTTTGGGGGTTAGGTGGAGGGTCCAAAGTGTTCAATGAAGAGGCTTGTTTTTAAGTGTTTGCAGAAGGTAGGGAGGTCGTTGATACATCTGAGATGGTTTGGTAGGATGTTCCACATTGATGGAGCGCACAGCTGAAATGAACGGGTGCAGGCTTGTTTGCTGCTTTTCGTTGTCAGGTGTGGGATGACGAGTGTGCTGTTCGTGGTTTGTCTTTTAGGTCTGCTGAGTTTGAATTCTTGGAGAAGGGTGCAAAGGTGGGATACAGCATTGGAGTGTATAGCTTTCTGCATTAGGAGCGTCTTGTATTTGATACAGCTGTCCAGGGGTAGCCAGTGAAGCTGTTTTAGGATGGGTGTAATGTGGTTGTATTTTGCAGCACCTTGTATAACACGTACTGTTGTGTGGAAGGCTGTGCAAAGGGGGAGCAGTGTAGATTGTGGTAGATGGAGTTGCAATAGTCTAGGTGAGGGAGAATCATAGCCTGCAGAGCTGAGCAAAAATCCTGAGGATCAAGGAGGGGAAAAAGGCGTTGTAAGGTTCTGGCTTTGTAGTATATATCTCTGGCAGTTTTGTCCACTAGGGGTTTGAGAGAGAAAGTTTGATCTAGTGTGATTCCTAAATAATTTATTTGTGTGGTAGTGTTTAGCTTGAGGGGGGGATGGGGACGTGAAGGTGACGTCCCTCGTTATAAATAGTGCTTCTGTCTTTTTATAATTGATAGTGAGGTGGTTGTTATTGAGCCACAGGGAGACTTAGGAGAAGCACTGTAGGAGTTGTGTGTATGTTGGTTGATTTGTGGTGAATGGTGGTCCATGCCCAAGAGTCTTCTGGCGAGGCCCTGAGGCGTGAACCAGCCTTTGAGTCACAAACAATTATGGATCCTGTGAACGCTGATGTTGTATGTCGGCAGCATGGGAGGAGCTTACTTTTAAAACCATCTCTGTTGGGGCTTTATCGGGTTTGGGAGATTGATCTGGAGTTAGATCTGGATTTGATTAACTGGAATTCTTTTTGGGATTGGACAATTAGACCAACAATCTCTAGTAGTCTCGCTAAAAGCTTATTTCTCTTGGCACACTGCGCAGTATGGACACCACTACGCATGCACACAACGAGACTTTTACAGTCCAATATTTGTTAGCAATGTTCTGCAAGCATAGGGATGCTAAATCATATGCTTTATTCATGCCCATCTATAAGACATTTCTGGTCAGGGGTTTGGGAATATATACAAGATATACTTCAAATTGATAACCCCTCTATCAATCCAAATATTTTCCTTTAGATCCCTATGCTTGAGAGAAATACTCTCAAATTATGGTGGATTATTGCTAAGCATTTTGGTCTCTATTGATGTTCAGCATATTTTGTGTTGCTGGAAAGATACAGCTGACCTTAATGTCATCTTTAGGTAGCACTCTGTCATATTCATAAATTTAAAGATGCCGCTTCAATCTCGCTAAATTGTATAGGGAAAGTTGAGTGGATCTGGAGATCTCTTGATGAGTATGTCAATATGATCGCTGTGATTAGTATTGTGCAACTTCTGGGTATTATTGTAATTTTTTATTTTTTTTCGGGGGAGGGGGGGGATATAGTTTGTACTTTTTAGCGTTAGAAACATAGAAACATGACGACAGAAAAAGACCACATGGCCTATCTAGTCTGTCCTTCCATAACAACTACAACAGTTCCCTTTTTACCTTTAGAGATCCTCTGAGTTTGTCCCATGCTTTTTTGAATTCAGTTACTGTCCTCATCTCTACCACCTCCACTGGGAGACTATTCCACGGATCCACCACTCTTTCCGTAAAGAAATATTTCCGCATATCACTCCAGAATCTATCTCCCTTCACCCTCATCCCATGTCCCCTCGTAGCAGAACTTGCTTTCAATTGAAAGAGGCTCTCTCCCTGAACATTTATGCCATGGAGGTATTTAAACATCTCAATCATATCACCTCTATCCCGCCTTTCCTCTAAGGTGTACATATTAAGATCCTTCAGTCTGTCCTCATATGCTTTATAATGAAGACCACTAATCATTTTAGTAGCCACCCTCTGCACCGACTCCATCCTGTTCACATCCTTTTGAAGGTGCGGTCTCCAGAATTGCACACTATACTCCAAATGAGGTCGCACCAAAGACTTATACAGAGGCATTATCACCTCCTTTTTTCTGCTAGCCATTCCTCTCCGTATGCACCCAAGCATCCTTCTAGCTTTTGCCGTCGCCTTTTCTACATGTTTAGCTACTTTAAGATCATCAAGCACAACCACGCCTAGGTCCCGCTCTTCTTTAGTGGACAAAAGTACTTCACCCCCTATACTATATTGCTCCCTTGGATTGCTGCAGCCCAAATGCATGACCTTACATTTTTTAACATTAAATCCCAGCTGCCAAATTCTAGACCATTCTTCAAGCTTAGCTAGATCCCTCCTCATGTTATCTACCCCTTTCCTGGGTGTCTACTCTATTGCAGATTTGGTATCATCCGCAAAGAGGCAAACCTTACCTGAAAGCCCTTCTGCTATATCACTAACAAAGATGCTAAAAAGAATCGGACCAAGGACAGATCCCTGGGGCACACCACTGATAACATCCTTCTCCTCAGAGTGAGCTCCATTTACTTGTACTCTTTGTCGCCTCCCACCCAACCAATTTCTAACCCAAGCAGTAACTTTAGGGTCCATCCCTAGGGTGCTCAGTTTGTTTATAAGTCGCCTGTGAGGAACAGTGTCAAAGGCTTTACTGAAATCTAAATACACCACATCTAGGGCTCTCCCTCAGTCCAACTCCCTGGTCACCCAGTCAAAGAAATCAATCAGATTTGCCTGACAAGACCTGCCTCTGGTGAATCCATGCTGCCTCGATCCTGTAATCCGCTGGACTCCAGAAACCTCACTATTTTCTCTTTCAGCAGCGTTTCCAATAATTTACTCACCACCGAAGTTAAACTAACCGGCCTGTAGTTTTCAACCAGATCCTTACTTCCGCTTTTGTGTAAAGGCACCACATGAACCTCTCTCCAGTCCTTTGGGACCACTCCAGACTCCAACGAGGCATTGAAAAGGTCAGTCAGTGGAGCTGCTAGAACGTCCCCAAGTTCCCTCAGTATTCTCGGGTGTATACCATCCGGTCCCATCGCTTTGTCTACTTTAAGTTGAGATAGTTTCTCATGAACACAGTCTTTTGAAAATTGTTCAAGATGTCCTTTGCTTCTGTTGCTATTTGTGGGCGTTTTCTGAGGTCCTGCTCCTGGTTCTTCATCTGTGAACACAGAACAAAAATATTTGTTAAGCAATTCCGCTTTATCCTTATCAGCTTCTACATATTCCTCCCCTGCACCCTTGAGTCTGACAATACCACTCTTGCCCTTCCTCTTCTCACTAATATATCTGAAAAACGTCTTATCCCCCCATTTTATTGCACTGGCTATTTCCTCCTCCTTTTGAATCTTTGCCTTCTTGACTACTTTGCTAGCTTCTCTAAGTTTTTCCAAATACAGATGCCTGTCTTCCTCTCTCTGTGATCTCTTGTATTTCATGAAGGCCTCCCTCTTTTCCTTCACTTTTTCAGCTACTTCTTTCGAAAACCATAGCGGTCTCCTTTTCCTTTTACCTTTATTTACCATTTTAACAAAAAGGTTGGTTACCCTTATAATATCCCCTTTAAGTTTTTCTACATCCCTCAGCTGTTCCCATCTAACTAACGACTCCTTGAGGTATTGGCCCATCTTCGCAAAGTTAGTCTTCCTAAAGTCTAAGATCCTTGCCTTTGAATGGATTCTAACAGCCCTAGTCCTAATACTGAACCACACCATCTGGTGATCACTGGATGCAAAATGATCTCCCACTACAACATCAGAAACACTTTCACCATTGGTAAGCACCAAGGTCCAGTATGGCCCCTTCACGTGTGGGGTCTGCTACCAATTGCCTGAATAGTTCTCCCTGTAGAGAATCCAGGATCTCCTTACTTCTAGATGATACTGCAGCAGGAATGTGCCAATCAACATCTGGCATATTGAAATCTCCTATCAGTAGCACTTCCCCTTTCCTAGCAATGCTGCACATGTCTTCAATTAACTCTCTGTCCACCTCTTCCTCTTGTGAGGGAGATCTGTATATCACACCAATGTAAATAGATTTCTCTTTCCCTCTTTCTAGTTTAACCAACAATGCCTCCACTCTCCCTTTTAAGCTCTGTAATTCCAAAGCTTTAATAGTAGTTTTTACATATAGTGCCACTCCTCCTCCCCTATTTCCTACCCTGTCCTTTCTGAATAAAGTATAGCCAGGTATAGTTACATCCCAATCATGACTTTCTGTGACAGTTAAAGACTATCTGTTAAATGAAAAAAAACCCAGCAGCATCAGACAGCTCTTAGTTTAAATTTTAAACTCAGTCAGGGCCTAGTATCAGCAGGGAGAACATAGTTACTCACCTGTAACAGGTGATCTCCGGAAACAGCAGTAATTTATTCTTCACATATGGGTAATGTCGGTACAGACGGAGCCCGTGCGGGAACGCTCCCCAGTGTCCAATACGAAAGCTTTTGGGAACATCCCACTGCACCTGCGTAGCTGCCTTCCCGCCTTTTCAGTTCTCCCTCCTCAGTTGAGTTTGTAGCTAAGATAAAAGGAGAGAAGGAGGAGAAGAAGAGAAAAAAGTACAACTCCTAGGGGAGAAGGGTGGGTTGTGAAGACTAAATTCCTGCTATTCCCGGAGATCACCTTTACAGGTGAGTAACTACGCTATCTCTAGGAACAAGCAGGAATGTAGTCTTCATATATGGGACTCCCTAGCTTGGAGATGCCAGGGAGATGACCTCAGAGTGAACTGTGGATCACAGGCATGAGTAGTAGGACATATATCCTCCAAGGATGTCTGGTATCGAAACCCAGGACAGAGGGTAGGAGTTGATCTAAGTCTGAAAGAGATGCTGGAGAACAACTTGGCCAAACAAGGCATCCCGGCGGGAGTCCTTGCCTAAGCAATAGTGGGCAGCAAAGGTCTGAACAGAAGACCAGGTTGCTGCTTTGCATATCTCATCAATTGCTACAGAGCATAGATTAGCCACAGAGGCATCCATGGCTTGAACATTATGTGCAGTGACATGACCCTCGAGAGAGGCCCCTGCCCTTTCGTAAGCAAAGGAGATGCAATCTGCTATCCATCTGGATAGAGTTTGTTTGGATACTGGCAATCCCAGGTGACTCGAGTCAACGGAAATGAAAAGTTGGGAAGCTTTTCTGTGCTCTCGAGTTCTCTGGAGATAAAAAGCTAAAGCACATTTGCAATCTAGAGTGTGGAGGGTTGCCTCTGTCCTAGAGGAATGAGGTCTAGGGAAAAAGACAGGGAGGTAAACCGAATGGTTTAAATGGAAGGGCGAGACCACCTTGGCATAAAGTGGGGATGAGTCCTAAGGGCTACCTTATCATGGTGGAATTGTGTATAAGGAGGGTCAGCCACCAAAACCTGAAGCTCACTAATGCGTCTTGCTGAAGTGAAGGAAATTAGGAAGGCGACCTTCCAGGTGAGAAACTTCAGAGAAGTAGTGGTTAGAGCAGGGGTTCTCAACCCAGTCCTCGGGACCCACCTAGCCAGTCGGGTTTTCAGGATAACCACAATGAATATGCATGGGAGACATTTGCATATAATGGAGGCAGTGTATGCAAATCTCTCTCATACATATTCACTGTGGTTATCCTAAAAACCCGACTGGCTAGGTGGGTCCCGAGGCCAGGGTTGAGAACCCCTGGGTTAGGGGTTCAAAGGGCAACTTGAGAAGCTGTCCTAAAACAACATTGAGATCCTATGTCACTGGAGATGGCCTAATGGAAGGCTTAGTTAATAAAAGACCCCTCATGAAGCATGCTACAAGTGGCTGAGAAGAGATGGGCTGACCATCTAAGGGCATGTGAGAGGCCGCAATTGCAATTAGGTGTACTCTTACCGAATTGGTTTTGAGTCCATAAGAAGAGAGGTGGAGATGATGTTCAAGTAAAGCATCCACCAGAGATGAGAAGGGGTTAAGCTCCATTTCAGAACACCAGAGAGAGCATCTACGCCACTTGAAGGCATAGGCGCGCCTGGGAGGAAGGTTTCCGAGAAGCTAAAAGGATAACTTTTACCTGTTGAGAGAGGTTGATGTCCTGGAAGGCTATGCCTTCAGTAGCCATGCTATAAGACGTAGGGACTGCAGATTTTGGATTCAGCAGTGTCCTGTCCTCCTGCGAGAGAAGATCTGGAGCAGATCCCAAATATACTGGCTGAGCTAGAGACAGACGTAGAAGGAGAGGATACCACTGTTGTCGTGGTCATCATGGGGCTATAAGGATCATGTAGCCCCTTGTCTCTCTGGAGTTTGAAAAGAGTTTTGGGAATGAGAGGAAAGGCATATAGGAAGCCTTGACCCCAATGAAGGTGAAAGGCATCTACCCGCTGGTTGTTCTGAGCAGGCATCCTGGAGCAGAAGTGGGGAAGTTTGGCATTCTTAGGACTTTTGAACAGGTCTATGTCTGAGGTTCCCCAGATCTGAAAAATGTGAGCGACCCTGTCCACATGGAGAAACCACTCGTGGGGTAGCAAGACTCGACTGAGTTTGTCCGCCAAGAGATTCTATTTGCGTGGAAGATACACCACATGAATTTGATAGTCTCAAAATGGGCCTGCACCTTAATGTAAAGAAGACAAAGATCATGACAACTGGCATAATCAACAGGTTCATCGCTGAAGGAGAAGAAATTGTGAACAACTTTAACCTACTTGGATCAACTATTAATAAAGAAGTAACAAGCAGTCAAGAAATCAGACGACGCATTGCTCTTGGCAGAATGACTATGAAAGACCTAGATAAGATTCTCAAGAGCAGAGATGTCTCTCTCCATACAAAGATTCGACTTGTTCAAGCCATGGTATTTTCAATAACATCATATGGATGTGAAAGCTGGACAGTGAAAAAGACAGATAGGAAGAAAATTGATGCCTTTGAATTATGGTGTTGGCGGCGAATACTGTGTATACCATGGACTGCCCGAAGAACAAACCAGTCTGTACTAGAGGAGATCAAACCTAAGCTTTCTTTAGAAGCTCAGATGACAAGACTTCGACTTTCATACTTTGGACACATCATGCGAAGAGAGAAATCATTAGAGAAAGACATTATGCTTGGCAAGATAGAAGGTCAACGCAAAAGAGGAAGGCCAGCAATGAGATGGATCGATACAATAACAGCAGCTACGGGTACCAGTCTGTCAACAATGAGCCGCCTGACTGAAGACCGAACACAATTTAGGATAGCTATCCAGAGGGTCACCATGAGTCGACTCCGACTCGACGGCACTTAACAACAACAACATGGCGAAGGACCAGAGGTGCAGGGCTTCATTTCAAAGGGTCCAAGTGCCTATTCCGCCCTGCTTGTTCAAGTAGAACATGGCTACTTGATTGTCCGTCTGGACTAGAAGTGTATGGAAGCGAAGATGGTCCTGGAACACCTTGAGAGCATTGTGGATGGCTCTGAGTTCCAGCAGATTTATGTGGCGTTTCGACTCCTGATGAGACCAAAGTCCCTGAGTGGAGAGATTGTCCAGAAGAGCTCCCCAGACCAATTTGGACGCATCCGTCGTCAGGGTACATTGATGTGGAGGCATCTGAAAAGGTGACCCTACTAACAGGTTTTCTAGGCATTGCTACCACTGGAGAAACGAGATAAGGTGTGTAGAGACCATTATTTTGTCTCCCAGGTGACCTGATGCCTGAGACCACTGGGAAGCCAGGGTCCACTGAGCTGCATGCATATGTAGGCGAGCATATGGAACAACATGTACCGTTGATGCCATATGACCCAGAAGTTGCAGCATTTCTCAAGCCATGAGAAAGTTCTTGAGGCATGCTTGAAATGCAAGCTGAATGAGTTGAGCACAGCGGGCCTGAGGCAGAAAAGCCCTTAATTGTTCAGTGTCTAGGAGAGCCCCTATGAACTCTAGAGTTTGAGAGGGAATGAGTTGGGACTTTGGAAGGTTTATTACAAATCCCAAGTGTTGCAGCAACTGCATGGTGCATGAGAGATTTGCTTGCTCGAATGAGCCAGTTGTCTAAATAAGGGACGACTAATATCCCTAGAGTCCTTAGGAATGCAGCTACCACTGCCATGCACTTTGTAAAGACTCTTGGGGTAGAAGCGAGGTCGAAAGGCAGGACTCTGTATTGATGTCATCTCCCTTGGAACAGAAAAAGCAGAAACCTTCTGTGTTGTGCGTGAATAAGAATGTGAATATATGCGTCCTTTAAATCTAGAGAATAGAGCCAATCCTGACTCTGGATATAGGGGAGAAGAGTACCTAGAGAGATCATCTTGAATTTCTCCTGAAGTAGATACTTGTTCAGTTCTCTGAGGTCCAGAATGGGCCGGTATCTTTCTGTCTTCTTTGGAATGAGGAACTATGGAGAATAGAAGCCCAGACCCTGCTGGGAGAGTGGCACCTCCTCTATTGCACCCTGTGAGAGAAGGGAAGTGACCTCTTGCAACAACAGAGCAGTGAGAGGGTGTTCAGAACAGAACTCTCTTGGAAGAGTCTGGGGGGTAGACTTCGTAGATGAAGCTTGTACCCCCCTCCTGTATTATGAAGAGGGTCCACTGCTCTGATGTTACAAGATGCCACCTGTAGGCAAAGTGACAAAGTCTGCCAGGAATGTGGATGAGATCTGGAATCTCCAGAGGCAGAATGGCTATGTTCTCCAGAAAGGAGTCAAAGACCCTGAGGAGGTTGGGTCTGCTGAGGTGGCTGTGACCTGGGAGTCTGAGCCTTCCTCTGTTGTTTTGGTGGCTGCTGCCCCTTCTGGGGAGCACGGATTGGACAGTGCAACCCAGGGGTGTAAGAAGGGTAGTACTACTTTTTCTTATTGAAAAAGGATTCTTTGCTGTCTTTTTCTTAGCTGGGTTGGCAGTAGATCTAGATAGTCTATTAAGAGTGGTGTTCCCAGATTCTAGCTGAGAAGCCTTGTCCTGCCAATCCTTGCCAAAAAGATTTTCACCAGTGCAAAGTATATTACCCAGCTTATCCTGAACCCATTTTTCAAGATCAGATGCTTGGAGTCAAGCAATCCTGCGTGCACCAATGCATATAGCTGAAGTTCTAATGATGCATTCAAAACAGTCAAAAGTTGTCCCGTTAACAAATTTTGAAACATTTTGGGTATACTTTACAAGGGTGAGACAATCAGCTCTCTTGTCATCAGGGAGAAGAGAAGCCATCAACTCCAAATCCTTAGCCACCTCCCTAAGGAACATACCCATATATGTAGGAACTGATTCTGGCTGATAACATGGAGGCCTGAAAACATCGATGATCAAAAGCATCGAGGGTTCTCGATTCCCTGTCTGGAGGGTTTGAGGAATGCGTCTTAGCACTTTTTGTTCGATGCATTGACGATTCCACCACCATGGAATGGTGTGGTAATTGCATCTTCTGGAAGCCGGGACACTGCGGTACCTGGTACATTGTATCGAGTCATCAAGTATGTGGAGAGATGGTTAGGGGTGTCTCCCACATATGAAGCATAAGGTTGTGAAGTATTCGATGAATAGGGAGCGTAGCTGTTCCTTTGGGGCTGCAGGGTATTGAAGGATTTCAAGTTCTTCAACCCTAGGTTCTGCCTCTGAAGTCACCGTTATGGACAGACCCCGAGCAACATCACAAATAAAGTCTTGGAAAGACATGTCCTGTGGAGGGGACATGCGACGTTGTGGGGATGGAGATGGGTCTTCTGGGAGAGTTCTCATTTCCCGGGGAATCGGAAGATTCAAAGCATTGACGGGCAGGGTGTTTGCGCTCTGCACGTACTCAAGACCTCTCAAAGATGGCAGCTGAAGGTTGCGGTGCCGGAACCTCGGTACCAGAAACGGATTTGAAGGCCGGCATGGGCGGTAGCATGGTAAGCAGTAAAAAAAAAAAAGTTGATGCAGGCTCCTTTGGTACCGTAGTCAGTACTATGTCTGAGGAATTGACTGTAAAAAGCTTTACCGGTATGGAGGCCGCCAATAAGGCTGCTAAGCTCCGCTCAATGGCCAGGATACGTTGATCCATGGAGGTTGCCAACGCTTGGGCATCGGTACCTGAGTTGTGGGCCACGATCCCTGAGCATGGCACCAGGAGCTTTCTGGAGGTGGAGGCCTCGGGAGCATCCTGGGACCCCACTAAGGCTTTGGAAGCCAGGGCCTCCCACCGGGGTTGTTTGGTTGGTGTGTCCCCCTCCAGGGCAATGCCCAAGGCATCTCGATGCTTAGAAAGAGATCTACCCTTGGAGGGCTGGCCGGTCTTCGATGAAGACTTAGGTTTCGATACCTGAGATCCTTGAGAGGAAGATAAAGCTCTCAATGACATCACTGCTACAGACATTTTATCAGTGGCAAAGAGGGTGCCCAGTTTTGCAGCTCAGTTCTGAAGGCCTCTCTTTGTCATCTTCCTACAGAGAGGACATTCAGACGGTTGATGATCCGGTCATAAGCACTTTAGACACTAGTCATGAGTGCCCGTGGCCAAAATTGTACTGCCACATTTGGAACACTTCTTAAAACCACTGGATGGTTTTTCCATTTTGTTTGTGACAAAAAGGAAAGGCCTAAACAGATGGCATCGATGCGCCTGAAGGAAGAAAGTTTGCTTACCTCACTGAAGATTTCTTTTTCTTTTTTTTTTAGAAAGAAAGCAAGCAAGCACTGATGGGGTCGGTACCAGCGTCGATAGGAAGGCAGATGCGACCACAAAAAAAAAAAAAAAAGAAAAAAAAAAAATTTTCTGCGGTGACAGGAATTGTTTCTTGTTGGCTCTGCGGAAAACGAAAAACTGAGGAGGGAGAGCTGGAAAAGCGGGAAGGCAGCTACGCAGGTGCAGTGGGATGCTCCCAAAAGCTTTCCTATTGGACGCTGGGGAGCGTTCCCACGCGGGATCCGTCGGTACCAACATTACCTATATGTGAAGACTAAATTCCTGCTTGTTCCTGGAGATCTTGCAGTTTAAATTTAAAAACAGCAGAGAGCTTTAAAATCAGAATATAGCTTAGCATAGAAGGAAGAATAGGGTAAAATTCTGTTTGAGTTGAAAGACATAAAATGTTTCTAGATAACTCTATAAAGAGGCCTTTCACTTAGGAGGCAAGAGATCTGGGAAAGCGTAGTTACTCACCTGTAACAGGTGCTCTCCGGGGACAGCAGGAATTAGTCCTTACATATGGGTGCCGACGGAGCCCGTGCGGTAATCTATCCCCAGCTTTCAAAGAAAAACTTTGGGAGATGTACCACGCATGAAGAACTACCAAAAGGGACTGATACAACTGGAAGTAGGTCTACACTTGTGAGTATAATCTTCTGGAATACACTCTAAATTTGGGGGAAAGGGGACTTCTTGAGGTTAAAGGTGATAAATCTGTGTATTTTAGAATTCAGTGTTTTTGCTAAGTCAGGTCTTAGTACCACCAGTGAGCTTTGTATTTAAGTCAAAGCAGAGCAGGGAAGATAAAATAAGGGTAAATAGACTTTGAAATAAATGTGTTTCTAGAGAGCTTTTTATTTAAATCAAATCAGAGTTTAGCTTAAATAGTGAAATAAATTTGTTTCTAGAGAGCTTTTTTTACTTAAATCAGAATATAGCTTAGCATACAAGTAGAAAAGTCTCCGAGTAGAAAGAAAAATACACTTGTTTCTAGTGACCTTTACAAAGAGTCCTTCCAATTAGGAGGCAAAAGATCTGTGAAGTTGCCTTAAATAGGTGTCAAAGGCAAGTGACAGATCAAAGGGACAATTTAAAAGGCCCCTTCTATAAAACCAAGGGCTGTGTGAATCACCCAGGAAATTGGTAAGCCTTTATCTTAGAAGCACAGGACAGGGCACAGTGTCGCAACCAGCTTTTAATAAGTCTTCTTTCCCTCCCTCCCCGACTTCCACCCACTCCTTGGATAATCACAGCTTTTTAGGTGTTTAAACCTCTTAAAGGGACGGAGATGCCCATATTCACTCTCAGGTGCACCACTCATCAGGCATAGATTAAGGATCTGAGATTAATTAATCTTGAGTTGAACAAAGTCCATTAAATGTATTAGGTATAGTTTTATTAATATAAGTATCCCCAGCAAAACCTAAGTAAACAAACAACTTAAAAACCTAAACACAACCTTAAAACATCTGACCCATTCATACTCAAACAAGGAGTCCCCCAAGGTTCATCTCTTTCATCTCTCATGTTCAATATATATATGCAACCAATCTGCGACCTGATCCGCTCTTTCAACATTCAGTGCTTAGCATATGCAGACGATATCCTGATGTACTCATCCTTTAAGCTTGACCAACCGGACTTCTCAGCAATAACAAAATGCTTCGATGCAGTTTCCGAATGGCTCCTCTCCCAAAACTTACGCATTAGTCACAGCAAGACCGAAGTCCTTTTTGTCACTCGAAATCAGAAGTTCATACCACCGCCATCCCTTCGAGTCAACAACTACGACCTCACAGTCAAACCTACCATCCGGTACTTGGGCATCACCCTTGACCAAAAGCTGGACATGTCACCGCATATCAAAAATATCACTAAATCTATTTACCACAAGATACGGTCATTACGCCACCTTCGACCACTTCTTGACCCTTCTGATTTCTGCTCCATTTTCCAAGCACTGGTAACCCCCCCACCTTGACTTTGCCAACATTATCCTCCTTGGGCTCCCACAAGTAACATTGAACCCGCTTAGGCTAGCCATGAACTCTGCGGCTAGAATACTTACCGGAACATCTAGATCGGATCACATAACTCCAGTACTGATGAGCCTACACTGGCTGCCTTTACAAGCTAGAATCATATACAAAGCCCTCGTTCTAACATTCAAGGCCTCAAAAAATCAGCCCCCCACCCCACTCACCGAGCTCATCCAACCTATGCCACCCAACAGAAGCAGATGCTCGTCATGTTTGAACAAACTAGAAGTGCCTAAAACAATTACGAAATGTTCAAAGACGACATCCAATAGAGCCTTCTCACTATTTGTACCAGAAGCATGGAACTCTCTCCCCCCAGAAATTCGTTCCATCACTAATATCATGTCCTTCAGAAAGGCTATCAAACATCATCTGTTCCTAAAATACTATTCCAATCTTATCCCCCCCAGCCAATCCCAACATAATACACGTCTTCACCAAGATTCACGCTTAACACAACCCCAACTAGAAAATTCGTTAGCCTGACACTCCTCCTGTTACTTATCCATTTTTCACATTACAATGCCTAATATGATGTTTTAATCTTTTTTTACATAACACTGTACATAGCTTTTCTCCCTGTTCATCCAAGTTTGTGTCCCTTGTTTATTGTAAACTCAATGTAACATGTTACATTGCTGTATATTTTGTTCAAATGTAAACCGCACTGATTGTAATAGCGCGGTATATAAGAAATGCAAATAAATAAATAAATAAATAAAACTAAGATGCAGACAGCAGTCCAGCAGTGAGATTGGGGCTTTCCAGTCTTTTGCATTGAGAATCACATATATTATTTTCTCCCAGTTGGTGAGGGGTCTTACATGTGCACTAGATGCAAGGAGCTCTTTGCTCGCAGAGTCCGCTCTGGAGGCTAGAGTAGCAGACTTGGAGGACAAAAGGAAGACAAAGTACATACATGAGACCTACAAGGATGTAGTACTGAAGTCCCATCTCTAGTCTGGCAGCATCATGTGACAGGAGAGCATCACCCTGGTGTGGCAGGAAGTGATCCTGCCACTAGGACCTGTCCTCCAGGTGATGTAAAACCCTCTCACAACGAGAAGGTTTCTCCGGGACCATGTGCCCACAAGGGCAGGGTTAGGACAGCCGTTATAGTTGATGATTCAATCACTAGGCATATAGATAGCTGGGTGGCTGGTGGATGTGACGATCATCTGGTAACATGCTGGCCTGGTGTGAAGGTAGCAGACCTCACTGCCACCTAAGACAAGATCTTAGATAGTGCTGGGGAGGAGTCTGCTGTCTTGGTACATGCTGGTACCAATGACATGGTAAAGTGTGGTAGGGAGGTTATGGAGGCCAAATTTAGGCTTTTAGGTAGAAGTTGAAATCCAGAGCTTCCAGGGTAGCGTTTTCTGAAATGCTTCCCTTTCCAGGTGCAAGACCCAAAAGGCAGGCAGAGCTCCGGAGTCTCAATGCGTGGATAAGACAATGGTGCAAGGAAGAGGATTTTGTTTTTGTTAGGAACTGGGCAACATTCTGGGGAAAGGAGGGGCTTTTCCGAAGGGATGGGATCTACCTTAACTGGGATGGAACCAGGCTTCTAGCTTTAACCTTTAAAAAGGAGATAGAGCAGCTTGTAACTAGATAATAGGGGAAAGTTGAGAGTCACCCAAAAGCGCATGGTTTGAAATAATGCATCCTTGAAGGATACTTTCAAAAGACCGCATATTCACTCCAACCAACACCCTAGATAAAGGTCTCATAACACCACCTAAAACTACACCAATACCATGGTCAGATCACCATGCCATATCATTTGAACTCCGCCTCAATACCGAACAGGCAGCTCGGAAAACGGAACAGCCAACAAGACACTTCAAAGCTTTTAACAAAGAGCAAGTCCTCAAAGATACCGTGAAGTCCCTACCCCAAGATTTCACCGACCTGGACAAAGCCATCAACTCATGGAATACCACCATATTTGCTGCATCTCAACTAACACCTCGTATGAATCTACACCACAACAAAAACAGGACCAGATCTACACCATGGTACAATAAGACTATCCAGAAGAAAACTAATGCAGCTGGAACATCGCTGGAGACGCAACAAATCAGAAACTACACTGAAACAATACCAAGAGATGCAAAAAGATTACAATAACCAAATAACCAAACATAAACAATACCATACAAACCTTGTACTAAAAGCATGTAATAAACCTAAAGAACTCTTCAACATCGTTCGTACCCTAATGAATGACCCAACAATGAAAGATGAAAGCAAAATGCACCCGCAAACCTTTGCTGATTACCTAACAGCCAAGGACAGCACCAACGCACACCATAAAAACATCCCCCTTATGGACACACCAGCAACAGATGGCTCTACAACTCCCAATCAATGGAAAAACTTCAGCATTCCATCAACAAAACAAATATAAGAGAATGTAAATAAATAAATAAATAGAACAAACCATCACTGCTCTAAACACCACCACCTCTCCATCGGATCCCTGCCCGGTAACTTGGATTCAATCCACCAAAGAAGAACTCAACAAATTCATCCAAAAGATAGTGAGCACCTCTCTCACCTGGGGCTACATACCAAAAGCCATAAAGCAATCTACTATCCGCCCCATTCCTAAATCTACCTCATCCAACAATACCGACCCTTCAACCTACCGCCCAATATCCAGCCTCCCATTCCTGGCTAAAATAACAAAAAATTGTACAGACACAGCTCCAAGATCACATTGATGAATTTGCCCCACTAGATCCCCACCAGCACAGATTCCGCCCAAAACATGGCGTTGAGACACTACTCATACACCTATTCAATAACATAATCAAAGGAATAGACAAGATAAAGCAGGGCTTCCTATTAATATTTATCGATATATCATCAGCATTTGACACAGTTTCCCATCACATCCTATTGAAGCGCCTAACAGAGATTGGACTACAAGATACCACAATTAAATGGTTCCAATCATACCTTGAAGATAGACAGCAGAGAATAAAATCTGGGAACCTCACCTCAGAACCCTTCAGGACTACTCAAGGAGTTCCCCAAAGCACATCATTATCAGCTCTCCTCCAACATTTTATTTATTTACTTACAATTTCTTCTATACCGCACTATTCGGCATCAGCGCTGTTTACATGGAACAGAAAAATCAGACAGGGTACATATGCCTGAGTTTACAATTAACAGAACCACAAAACTTGGATAACAGAAGGTAACTATTTACACATTGGTGTCATGGAAAAAAAAAAAAAACATAGCATGAGATTCAATGCTATGAACATCTATATTCAGCCCATATGCAAAATATTTAACAAACACAAGATACAATATGCCATATATGCTGACGACATCATGGCATATACCCCTATTCAACTGGACTCCCCAGACTATACCACTATATCAACCTGCATTCAAGAAATAACAACCTGGCTAACTAACAACTTAAATATCAACATAAAAAAACTGAGGCAATTACCACCACGAGAGACTCCACATTCATTCCTCCTACTACTATCAACATATCTAATACACCGATCACAATAAAAGACGAAGCCAGATACCTTGGAGTGATTCTAGACAAGCAACTCACCCTACAACCGCATATCAACAAGATATCCAGAACAGCCTTCTTCAAACTCACAACACTCCGGAGACTAAAACCCTTCCTCAATAAAGAACATTTCCATACAGTATGCCAGGCCATCATTACACCTCTACTGGACTACGGTAATATACTATTCCAAGGTCTGCCTAAACAAACCACCCATCCCCTATAAATAGTCCAGAACATTGCTGCCCGCATTATTACTAGCGCTTCAACACAAGACCATATAACTCCAATACTACAAGATCTACACTGGCTACCAATCCCCTCACGGGCAAAATATAAATCAGCGCTTACGATCTTCAAAATTAAAAACAACATCTCAGCAGGAATACTACAGGAACTCATTGGAACCCAGAACAAGCAAAAGACCAGACAGAAACAGCACCAAAAACAATATACCAACACCTACTCTATTTACAAAAACAAACAAATCCACATCCATGCGAGCCTTCTCTCTTGCTGCCCCCGCTATCTGGAATGTCCTCCCAGATAATCTAAAATCAACAACAGATATAAAAGAATTCCGGAAGCAAATAAAAACCACCCTATTCATTGAACAATTCAATGAAGACCACCAATCCACACTAACCACCCCACATAACGAGCTACACAAGACATGACACCCACAACATAAAAACATCATACTACTCTCATGAAAATGTATATAGCCCAATGTAGATAGCTCAACCTGTATATATTGCACCCCAAATCAAGATTTACCTATCCACACACCCACGAACACTACCTTCACAACCACTGCATGCCGACACCCCCGTACTACCCTACTTGATAGGTTTGCAGTGAAATTCACTTTGATTCAAGGATAAAGCGGAATATAAATACTTTAAAATAAAATAAAAAAATAAATATCAACAGAGAGGTTCCATTTCCAGTTGGTTCTCTAGTAACTTTCTCCGTGTTAACCCTTCAAAATCTTCTGCTATCTTGTTCTCTCTCGGTGCTCCCTCCCTCAACCTGACACCCACTATGTCCGCCCTTCCCATCCACTTGTTCCCTCTCTCCGCTACCTTGGTATCACTTTGGACCCCTTGCTTTCCTTTTACCAGCACATTTCTGCACTTGTGCACAGTTCCTTCTTTCATCTTTGCAGGATCTGGGCTATTCGGTCGCTTCTTCCTGCTTCCTCCCTCACTACCCTCATCCTCTCACTGGTGATCACCCACCTTGATTACTGTAACTCAATTCTTACATGTCTTCCCCACTCTCAGCTCCGACGCCTCTAGTTCAAAATACGGCCACTCGTCTTCTTACCCGTTCCTCCCCTTGTGACCACGTTACTCCCTGTCTTCTCACCTCCATGAGCGCCCCATCAAAGTTAGATTTATTTACAAGCTTCTCACTATCACACATAAGTTTCTTCACACCGGCACTCCCCAGTATCTGGCCGATATCATCCACCTCCAGCCTACCCCCCATCTACTCCGCTCTGCCCTTGGCAATCGTCTCTTCTTTCCCCCTCCTTCTCAAGCCCGTCTTGAACTCACTCGTCACGCCGCGTTTTTCTTTTTAAACCCCGCTCTTTGGAATTCACTCCCACACTCCCTCCGTACTTAGTCATCTTTCCTCCAGTTCAAAACACTTCAAGACCCATCTTTATTGTCAGGCCTATGATCTCCCTGCCTCGTCTGATCATTTCGCCCTCCCCCAGTTGGATCCCCTACCTGTAATGACTCCATGATGTAATAGCTTGCGCTTGCCACAGCCCCCTCTCCCCTCCGCCTCCCTGTCCCGTCCATTGTCAATGATGTCATTTGTCTATGTCTGTCCTTTGCTATCCTTCTCTCTGTCTTTTCTATTTGCTCTTCTATAAGTTAATGGCGTTCTTTTCCTTCTTTTGTTTCTGGCAGCTTTTATATATTCATTGTACATGGCCCTGACACTCCGGTATGGGCGGTATATCAAACTGTGCAAATAAAGACAAAAGCAACCCAAATGCCCTTAAGTACAGAGCAGACAGAGCTTAAAGATTCCAAATTATCCCTGCCTACCAATAACCAGATTAATATGAATAACATACAGCCTCTAAAAATGCTTGTATGCAAATGATAAAAGTCTAAAAAATAAGATGGGAAAGTTGGAATATATAGCCCTAAATGAGAGTTTAAATATGACTGGTATCTCAGAGACATGGTCGAAGGAGGACAACCAGTGGGACACTGTGATACCTGGGTACAACTATATCGTAATGATAGAGCAGATTGAATTGGTGGAGGGGTTGCACTCTATGTTAGAGAGGACATTGAGTCACAAAGGATTAAAGTTTTGCAGGAAACAAAATACACCGTAGAATCTCTATGGATTGAAATTCCATGTAAAAAGGGGAAGGGGAAAAAGATGGCAGTGGGGGTGTACTATCGACCGCCTGGCCAGAATGAACAAATGGATAATAAAATGCTCAAAAAAATCAGTAAAGCTAACAAAGGTTATAGCACAGTAATAATAATGGGTGATTTCAATTACCCCAGTATTAACTGGGTCAGTGTCATGGCAGGACATGCTAGGGAGATAAAGTTTTTAGATAAAATAAATGACTGCTTCTTGGAGCAGCTGGTTCATGAACCTACAAGAGGGGAAGCCAATCTGGACTTAGTCTTTAGTGGTACACAAGATCTAGTGCAAGAGATAAGGGTTTTGGGGCCACTTAGCTATTTGCTTTCTTGACCGCCACTGCACACTGGGCGGAGGGTTTCAACATATCCACGATGATGCCTAAATTCTTTCCTGAGTGGTGGTTTCTAAGGTGGTACCTTGCATTGTGTAACCATAGTTTGGGTTGTTCTTTCCTAGGTGCATAACTTTACACTTGTCCACATTAAATTTCATCTGCCATTTGTGCGTGCAGTCTTCCAATTTATCAAGGACCTCTTGCAATTTTTCACAATCCTCTTGAATTTTAACAACTTTAAATAATTTTGTCTCATCTGCAAATTTGATTACTCACTCCTTAATCCTATTTCCAGGTCATTTATGAATATGTTAAAAAGCAGCAGACCCAGCACAGATCCCCGGGGTACTCCAGTATTCACCTTTCTCCACTGAAAAAATTGGCCATTTAGTCATACTCTCTATTTTCTATCTTTTATCCGGTTCCTGATCCACAATATTACACTGACTCCAATCCCATTGTAGTACCTGGAGTTTACTCTGTGTGGACGAAAGTGACTGTCAACATAAAATGACTTTTCAGGCTAGATATTTGAGAATATGATTTGAAACGCTAAAAGGGTGGTTAGGTTCATATGACATCACACAGTGGGCTGCCTGATGCAAAGCTTCTGCAGTTCAAGTAAGCCCAAAATAAATTTGTCAACTAAAGGCTGCTGAAAAATATCATTTCCTGCTTCATGTTGGTAACAAGTGTCAATTGTACTGAGATGAAATCTAACAGGTAAGACTCTGAAAAATTAAAAATACATTCAAGTAGTTGTGTACCCTCATATCACACTGCAAACCATCTCCATTTACAAACCATGAGACTATCTGGTGAATTCCTCCTTAGAACCTGAAAGACCTCAGATATCTTTTCAGAAAGACTAAGTACTGTATTGTGATACTGGGCTCAAAATGGATTTGGGTACTTGAAAACTGTAATGATGCAGCAATCAGAATATGACTTGCATGAATTCCTTTGCCTTGCCTGGGATGTGCTCTTGATCAGCCAGTTGTTTGAAGTACAGAAACGCTTTCACGCCCAGCCTGCATAGAAATGCTGTGATGGCACAACATTTTGTAAAGTTAAAAAGCAGCCGTTGGTGGGATAGTGGCTGTATTGCTTCACTGCTACAAACCTGAGCTACTTCCTGTGAGCTAGATGTACTTCTATGGGGGTAATTTTATAAAAGCATATATTAAAGTAGATTTTCTACACAGAAAAAAGCTCTAATAAAATTGCATGTGTATACATGCATACAAGTTATGCCGACAAGAGCCTAAGTCACTTTTTTATGAGCTACATCTAGGCATTCCTGGGTTGTAATTTGGATGAAGCAGGGACAGAGTTGTGATGCACTTACATACTTTATGAAATGTGTGGTAGAACCTTTGGTAGTGCCTTCACCTACCCTCCTCATCTACCATCATGCACAAGCCCAATTTTTGGAGAAGGATGAGATTAAGACGATAAAGCCTGAGACAAAGCCTGCATCTTTAATTGTGAATTTTGTTAGTGACTGGATCGTCTGGTTATTTTTCCATAATTGGAAGGCCCATTTTCTAGGCTCCAGGAAAAGTATTTTTCTAATGTAGATCATACTACAAAAAAGAGGTGGTGAGAATTCCTTTTATGGAGACCTGGGGTGCTGCAATTGGGTGGCTTTTTCTGGTTAAATTTTCCAGGTAAATGTGTTATAAAGTTTCAGTCTTAATCATTATATATTTATAAACCAGCACATTTGGTCATGTTCCTCTCTCCTATATCTGGAACTTTTACATCTACTCCCTCTATGAGGAATGTAGCAACTGAATCTTAGGCAACTGAATTTATTATCAGCCTCTCAGTTCCTATGCTTTATCTTTTATATTTTTTTTCCTTGAATTGAGTCATTGCTTCCCTTTTATTTGTGGACTGCTATACGGGGATTTTCATGACTACAGTCAAACCTCGGTTTTCATGATTAATCCGTTCGAAAAAGTCTGACTAAAACCGAAACGTATGAAAACTGAAGCAATATTTCCCATAAGAAATAATGTAAATCCAATTAATCCGTTCCAGACACCCAAAATATTCACAAAAAATACATTTTATAGAGAATAACTATATTTTTACATACAGAAAACAATGAGAAATAAATATAAATGACTAATGAAATGGATAAATGAACATTTAACAACACTGAAAGCAAGCTAAGTACAGTACTGTACAGTACAATATGTTAACATCTGGCCTTAGCCACCCCTGACAAGCTGCTGTGCCCAGCTCTCTTCAGAATCACATTGGATTCAGCCCATTAAAATACCTTTACATTATCTGCTCAATGCTTCAGAATGGCAGAAAATCTTAATGATATAGCTTCAGACGTACCCTGCAAGAAAAAGAACTGCCTCCCACATTCATGCAACATCTCCTGCTTACGTTGACAGCTTTTCTTCCCTGCTACCTCCGAGCCTGAGGGGGCGCTCCAGAGAACGGGCAGGCGGTGGACGAGATAGGGGGCCTTCCTCTCTGTGCAATCCTTGCCTCTCTGACTCTGACCAGGCTCGAGGATGTGTTTCATTTACGTGCTCAGCTGGCTTTCGCTTCTCATCACGCTGGCGATCGGTGAGTCCGGGGGGCAGTGCTGCCGGGACCGGGCGGGCGTTCCGGCAGTGTATACAGACCGGTGTGCAGCGCGAGGGTGTATGTATTTACAGTACTGTACTTTACGAAAACCGAGACGATGTACGAGAACCGGGACAAAATCTCAGTCATAAAAGACGTTGAAAACCGAAGCGATGTATGAGAACCGGGACAAAATCTCAGTCAAAAAAGACGTTGAAAACCGAAGCGTATGAAAACCGGGGCAAATGAAAACCGAGGTTTGACTGTATATTGTCTTTGGATTTATTTAATTTTGCTCTAGTCTTTTTTGTTAAAGATGTTTCCCTGTTTCTGTTACAAGAGTTGCTTTCTTGGATTGTAAGGAAAATTTAATAACATTAAAAAAAGAGAAAACTACTGACTGAATTATACATTTTTCTTATTGGTTGCTATGTGCACTGCCAATCAATATCCATTGCTATGGACAAGGCCCCTTTTCAAGTGACATGCCAAGCTAAGTAGTCCATTTGCCTTGTGTTTTATATTAAAATTGTGTTGCTGAATATATATATATATATATATAAGGTTATTTTTATGACTAATGATGCAGTGACTGGAACACCTCTATTTGGTCTATTTCATAGACTGAAGCCGTCTTTGGCGTTGGCTCCTGTATATCACTGAGGTCTTTTTCCTTCTTTTCCATTAATGCATCCTTATAATTTTTGAAGATTTAGAAAGATATTTCTCCTTTTCTTCTGTGTATTAATTGTGTTTATAATAAGAGCTGTTTTTTTTGTGATATTTATGCTTATGTGCCACTAGCTCTTTTGAGGTTGGATTTTCTGACAGATTACCCTCTCAACATCTAGCCTGTGAGGGAAAGGGATTGGATGCTGAGATACAACAGCATTCCCTAAGCCTGTGTGATTAGCATGGAGAATACCCCAGTCTGATGCGTTTTCATACAGAGAGTTCCAGAAGAGGGAAGCACACTTGCTAAAGCCAATAGGGGACCTATGAGAATCACATTCCTCGAGTTTCAGCAGAGGTTTTGCTAGTAGGGGGATTAGAGCAGAAGCCCTCCCTAATTCTAGGAGGAAGGCACCCAAAGCTACTTTTTCATGCGTCACCATCCTGGAGCAGAATTGAGGTACCTTTTTGTTCTGAGGAGAGGCAGAGAGATCTATTGTGTGCGCGCCCCACTCATGAAAGATCATCTGAGCCACCTCGCTCACGAAAGAAAAAATACTACAGGAGATTAAAATTATTGAAAAGTGCTTTAACATTACAGAATAAGATAACAGCCAATAATCAGCTGGCAATTCCTGTACTCTCATACGGTTGTGGACTGGCCTCTTAAAAATCTTCAAAAACTGGATGTGCAAACAAGAAAACTCCTCCATGCCCAGGAGGTAATTTATAAGTATCAGTGTATGCCAAGACTGTACAATCCTAGAGCTGAAGGAGGGCTAGGCCTCAGAGATTGATTACATATACAGAGCTACTTTCAAAAGCCTCCAGATCTACCTAATGCATCATCAGATCCAAATACGCAAAAAGTGCTGAAATATGAAAGTAAATATCCAGAATCGGTCTCCATTTTCAAAACATGAACGGGCATTCCGATGACAAGAAAGAATGAGCAAGAATCCACAAGCATACATACGGAAGGAAGTAACAAAATTTGCAAAACAAGAGAAAAAAGCTCTTCAAAGAATTAGATCAACAAGGAAAAACAAGTGGCAAATGCACAAATACAGTGAGAAATACAGAGTGTTATTCCAGGAATCCTTTGCTGATCAAGAATGGGCATATGAATAGTTAAGGAGAGGTGAACTCAAACCGAAGGATGAGAGGTTGATAGTTGCAGCCCAGGACAGCAGCTTACGGTCGAGATGGTTTATAGTGAGCACTGAAAAAACTGGCAAAATAGACATATGTCAATTCTGTGGGAAAGAGCTGAAAACAGTGACTCACCTAATAGCTGGCTGTGAAGTTCTGTTGGCAGAACATTTCTATATAGAAAGACACAATAGTGTAGTACGCCTTATCCACTGGAAACTGTGTAAACACTCTAACATCACTGTACCTGAAAAGCACTGGGATCATGACCCTAAAAGAATTACAGAGAATGAAGAGGTTATGATCACACCTGGAATACTCCCCTTCCGACCAATAAAAAGCTGGATATAGTGGTAAAGAAGAAAAACACCAGAACGGCATTGATTATAGAGGTGTCAGTTCCAAATGACTACTCTGTGAATCGTGTTGAGGAGGAGAAAATCTTCAAGTATCAGGAAATGCAGTTGGAGACCAAGAAAACGTGACAGAAAGATACAGAGTTATTTCCCATTGTATTGGGTGCCACAGACAGAGGACTTTCCAAGCACGTCTTGATAAATTACCCATAAACATAACATTTACCAACTCCAAAGTGCGGGTCTCTTTGACACGATGCAAGTACTATGTCGAGCATTAGCAGTAACTTTGAGAAACTGAGATTATACTCCACATACCCTGGGGCTTAGAAGTGAGGTTCATGACTGTCATGGTATGTGCAAAACTCATCCATTTAGAAAAACTGCCACAAAAGATCATCTGAGCCACTCCGAGTCTACAGACCTCTCATGTAGATGGAATACACAACTCCACTAGGACTCTCTCCTTGGTTGCCAGGTACGTGGCTCTAAGATTCATTCCATGAGATACGATTCATTTTCACATTCTGACAGCTTTCCAGCACCGGAAGAACGACCCCATTCCTCCCTCCTTCTTGTTATAGTGCATAGCACCCGTATCTTGGGCTAACATTATTTTGTTGGCCAATCAATCTCTGAAAGCCTTTACTGTCCTTAATTCCAAGAAATTTATCTGATGAAGGTTCTCCTGGAGAGATGAAAGACCCAGAGTATGAAACTTATTTACATGGGCCTTCCCTAGCCCTATTTGGATACATCTGTGATGAGGAAAATTTGCACAGGAAGAATTTGGAAGCAGATTCCTTTCACCAGATTAGAATGATTCATCCACTAGAACAGAGAGTCCCATAAAGTTAGGTGACTCAGAATATGTCCTACAACATCTGAGTGGCTTGAGCCCACTGAATGAGTAAGGTTTACTAGACCTATCTCATTTTGAGATACAATTACACATACTGTGAAAGTCGTGTAATCCAACATCCTCAACATGCCCCATGCTGACTGACTCATTTGTATCTACCATCTTGGTGTCTGCTGTGAAGGAATCTTTTTTTGTGGAGAAAGGTCTTTACCAGAGTTGTATCTAGCAGAGTTCCTAAAAGCTTCAATTAAGGTGATATGCTTAACTGGGACTTTGGGTAATTTATGACAAACATTAGTGACTCCAGAACTTGAATGCATATGCCCATAGATCTTTGGGTTCCTTCCTGAGATGTACTCTTGACCAGCCAATTGAAAAGATAGGGAAACATGTATTCGCAGCATGCAGAAGTGTGCAGTTAATGGGATAAACATTTTGTGAATAGTTGGGTAGCTGATATAAAGCCAAAGAGCAGAATACACACTGGTTGTGGCATTTCCCTATTACAAATCTGAGATATTTCCAGTGATTTGGAGGTCTCTCTGAAAGTCTATGCATCCAGAGAACATAACCAGTCTCCTTTTTTAAAGGCAAGATATCAGGGTGCCCAGAGAGACCATCATTAACTTTTCTCAAAACAAACATGTTCAAGCCCATTAAGTCCAACATGGAACAGAATCCCCCTAACCTTTTTATTCATAGGATATATTTAGATTAAAATTCTTTCCCTCTTTCCGCTGACAGAAAGCGTAGTTACTCACCTGTAACAGGTGTTCTCCAGGAGCAGCAGGAATCAGTCCTCACTTACGGGTGACGTCGGTGCCGACGGAGCCCTCGCGGAGCAATTTTCCCCAGCTTTCAAAGAAAGCCTTTTGTTATTGCAGCGCTCTTGCGCGGTCGTCTTACAGCCAGAGGGTGCCATCTTAGCCATTCAGATGAGATAGATAATAATGACATCATATAATTTTGCAAAAACTAAAGCAGACGATTGCACTCCAAGGGAGGAGGGAGGGTTGTGAGGACTGATTCCTGCTGCTCCTGGAGAACACCTGTTACAGGTGAGTAACTACGCTTTCTCCAGGACCAAGCAGGAAGTCAGTCCTCACTTATGGGACTCCCAAGCTTAAGGCTACCGGAGACCCTAAGCACAAAAATGAGCTCCCTCTAGCTCGGCAGCACAGAAGGAAAGAATCTTCGCTGAATTATTACCCACCGGTAGCCCACATCCGGGATGGAGGGTAGGAGTTTGCTCAGACCTCAAAGAGATTACGGAGGACTGCCTGTCCGAAAGCACTGTCCCCTGCGGGACTCCCTCTCGAGACAGTAATGACCGCAATAGTCGGGCTCGAAGACCACGTAGCGGCCCGGCAGATGTCTGCCAGCGGAACCGAGCGGAGGTAAGCCACTGACGTGGCCTTTGCCCGAACGCAATGAGCCGTGACTCGACCGTCCAAGGAGAGTCCGGCTGCCCCATAAGCCCAAGAGATACAGTCCGCAACCCAGATGGACAGGGTACGCTTGGAGACCGGGAGCCCCAATTTATTGGGGTCAAAAGACACAAAAAAGCTGAGCAGCTTTACGGTGCTCCCAGCGTACGGTCAAGGTAGAAGTTCAATGCCCTCCTACAGTCCAGGGTATGGAGGAACCGTTTCAGCTCGGCTGGATGTGGTCTGGGAAAGAAGGTTGGAAGTACCACCTCCTGATTGATATGAAAAAGGGGAGACCACTTTTGGAAGAAATTTTGGGTGAGTCCGTAGGACTACCCTATTTTTGTAGAACCGAGTGTAAGGGGGATCAGACACGAGGGCCTGCAATTCACTGACGCGTCTAGCGGAAGTGAGGGCTATCAAGAACAATGTTTTCCCAAGAAAGAAAAACGGAGAGAACAGGTAGCCATAGGTTCAAAAGGCGGACAGGTGATCCACTGTAAAACCACATTCAGGTCCCAGTCAGGCGCTGGCGGGCGCAGAGGTGGTTTAAGTAGGAGGAGACCTCGGAGAAACCTCGCTACGAGAGGGTCGCTGGAAAGAGGTCTGCCGTCCACCGGCACATGATGTGCTGAAAGAGCACTGAGGTGAACTTTGACGGAGTTGGACTTAAGTCCCAGATTAGAGAGGTAGAGCAAGTACTGCAAGATCACCGACACCGGGCAGAGAAGGGATCCTGAGACTGTTGGGTAACACCAAACGGAGAAACGACGCCATTTAAGGGCGTAGCATTTTCGGTAGAAGGTCGTCGCGAAGCTAGGACGACCTCCTCCACCTCTGTCGGCAGGAGAAGGGAGCAAGGACTACCCTCTCAGCAGCCAGGCCATTAGGTTGAGAGACCTGAGGTTGGGGTTTAGCAGAGACCCCTGATCCTGAGTGAGGAGATCCGGTTGTAACCCCAGAGGAATGGATCCTCCACCGCTAATTGCAGCAGGAGTGGAAACCACGGCTGTCTGGGCCAGCGAGGGGCCACCAGGATCAATGAAGGCTTTGTCTCGGAGAACCTTGAAAAGAGTCCCGGGAGACTAGCGGGATGGGAGGGAAGCGTACAGAAGGCTCCCCGACCATGAGAGCAGAAAGCGTCCCGCCGCAACTCGAAGGGGTGTGGCTGACGAGAGCAGAAGCGAGGAAGTTGCCGGTTGTGAGGACTGGCAAAGAGATCCATCGTGGGGAGGCCCACTTTAGAAAGATCTTCTGAACTACCAAGGGATCCAGGCGCCACTCGTGCGGCTGGAGGATCCTGCTGAGTTGTCCGCCAGGCAATTTTCTTGGCCTGGGAGATAAACTGCCTTGAGAAGAATGCCGTGACTGACGGCCCAAGAGCAGACTTCCTTGCTTCCTGACAGAGAAGGAAGGAGCCCGTGCCCCCCTGCTTGTTCACGTAGAACATGGCAACTTGATTGTCCCGTCTGGACAAGGACGGACTGGCGAGAGGTCAGGTGGGAGAAGGCCTTGAGAGCCAAGCGGGATCGCTCTGAGCTCCAGGAAGTTGATCTGCTGAGCAGACTCCCACACGTTCCAGAGACCCTGAGTACATGCCCCTTGGCAATGTGCTCCCCAGCCCAGGAGGGATGCATCTGTCGTCAGCACCCGGCCCGGCTGATGTGGCTGAAAAGGCATGCCGAGCACTAGGTTCGGCCGATGAAGCCACCACTGAAGAGACGAGGCCAGCGTCTCGGAGACGCGCGCACTAGGTCCGCTAGGCCGCCTGTGGCCTGTTGCCACTGCTTGCGGAGACACCATTGAGCAGGCCGCATATTCAGGCGGGCATTGGGGGTCACATGGACGGTGGAAGCCATATGGCCGAGTAGTCTCAGGAAGCGCCTGGCGGAGACCAGGGGCTGGCTGCGAAAACGGTCGGCTAGGTCCATGAGCCGTTGAGCCCTGTCGAGCGTAGGAACGCCCGTGCCTGAGGAGTGTGCAGCCTTGCGCCGATGAACTCGAGATCCTGTGAGGGGAGCAAAGTGGACTTTGCGAAGTTTATAACAAAGCCCAAGTGCTGCAGAAGAGTCACCGTGCGGCGTGTGGCGTTGGTGACCTCCGGGGCGGACGCTGCTTTGATGAGCCAGTCGTCGAGGTACGGAAAGACATAGAGGCCGTGAAGCCGGAGATGGGCCGCCACCACCGCGAGGCATTTCGTGAAGACCCGCGGTGCGGAGGACAGGCCAAAGGGCAGTACTCTGTACTGGTAATGATTTCCTGCCACCACAAACCTTAGGTATTGGCGGTGGCTTGGGTGGATGAGGATGTGCGTGTAGGCATCCTTTAGATCCAAGGAGCATAGCCAATCTCACTGCTGGAGGTAGGGAAGAAGTATTCCAAGGGTAAGCATCTTGAACTTCTCACGCACAAGGAATTTGTTGAGGTTGCGCAAGTCCAGTATGGGTCTGATGCAACCTGTCCGATATGGTACAAGAAAGTACCTGGAATAAAAGCCTTGACCTCTCAGTAGGTTGGTCCCCGTTTCCACCGCCTGCTCCTGCAGAAGACCCGCTAACTCCTGAAGGAGTAGTTCCCTGTGCAGAGGGGGTCGTGGAGGTTCTCCCGGAAAGTAGGAGGGAGGGATCTGGTGGAAGTGGAGAAGATATCCGTCTCTCACGACCTGAAGCACCCAGGCATCTGAGGTGATGCCGGACCACCTGTGGGCGAAGTGAACCAGCCGGCCTCCGGTGCTGGGAGGAACCAGGGGGGGGGGGGAGAGGCTATGCTTAAGGAGTCAAAAGCCCCCACCCTGCTGAGCAGGGGCTGGTGGTGCAGGCTTGGGGGCTTGCTGCCTACGGGACCCGTTACCCCGTCCCTTGGCCTGCTGGCCCTGTTGGGGAGCTGCAGGGGCCTGATAATGGGGGTATTGTTTGTAGGCAGCCGCCTTCCTCGGGTAAAAGGACTTCTTTCCCGAGCCCTTCTTTTTCTGGGAAGGGGCGGAGGTCTTCCTAGAAAGCCTAGTCCTGGTGAGAGTCTCCGTCTCAATTTGTGCAGCCTTTTCAGCCATGGGCTTGCCAAAGAGGTTTTCGCCTCGGCAGGGGACATCGACCAACTTGTCCTGCACCCAGGGCTCAAGGTCAGACGACTGAAGCCAAGCCTGTCGGCGGGCACCGATGCCGGCTGCGGCCACTCGAGCCGATGCTTCAAAGCCATCATAGGCTGCTCGGGATATGAATTTTGAGCATTCCCGAATGCCAGTGGACAAGGCCAGGAACCTCCGCAAGGGTTCCTCGGACAAACCTGCGGAGAATCCGGCTAGCTCTTTAGCCAGGTCCCGGAGATACATGCCCATGTATAGCTGGTAGGTCTGGACACGACACGCAAGCATAGAGCCCTGGAAACACTTCTTACCAAGGCCATCCAGGTTACGGGCCTCCCTGCCAGGAGGCACCGAGGAGTGCATCTTCTGGCTCTTAAGACGATGCATGCCGATTCCACTACCATGGAATGGTGTGGTAGCTGTGCTTTTTGGAAGCCAGGGCTCTTGCGGACTCGATAGATAGAACCGACCCGCTTGCTCAGGACCGGCGAGGTGGCCGGACTCTCCCACATGCGGAAGAGTAGTCGTTCCAGCATGGGAGGAACCGGTACAGTAAAGTGTTCCCTGGCGGGAGAGTCATACTGGAGGGCGTCGAGCTCTTCGGCTCGAGGCTCCTCCTCGGGGTCCGCAGGGAAGGCCAAAGCCTTGGCCATATCCCTGACGAAGTCCGAGAACCAGGCATCCTCCAGGGGGGACTGCTTCCGAGGTTCGGACTCCGGTGAGTCCGAGGGGACACACCGAGTCCGGAAAGAATCAGGCGACTCTTCCTCTTCAGACTCCCAGACCGACTCCGACGAGGACTCGGTGGGGTCGGCCGGGCAGGGCGGCGCCGCCCCGACGCCGAGGGAGTCGGCGTCGGCGACCTCGGTCCCGAACGGGAGGCCGAGGGTGACCTCGACCGAGGATCGACTCGAGTTCGCATCGACTCGAGGATCGGCTCGGTCTCCGGGGTCGACTTGGACGTCGACGTCCCGGCGGTCGGGGCAGCGGCGCCAGCGAGCTGTGCCCGCTGCTGGTCCATGAAGGCAGACAGTCTGCTCTCCAAGGCCGTCAACCTGAGTCCGAGCTCAGGTGACCCAGCAGCCCCCGACTCGGGCCCCGACGGCGTCGGGCCTGACGTCGGCTGTCACGTAGGCGAGTCCAGGAGGACCACAGGACTTACCCGAGCAGGCAGCTCCGACTCCAGGCGAGGTCGCTTCGTGAGGTGCTCCTTCTCCAAGGACCCGGGACGGCTATCGGGGCTATGCGACCTGGCCCTCGCGGAGCCAGGAGCGTCCACCGACGCCGCCCTCGCGGGTTTCACCTTACGCCGATGGTCCCCGGAGGGAGAACCCCTGTCGGAGGAACTCCGGCGACGGTCCGAGCTGGAACCTTTGGACGCGGAGGCCTCCGACGAGGTCCGGGTACGGCTGGGGTCAGCGAAGATCCTATCCCGCTGATGCCGCCGACTTCTCAACGCTTTGGAGGACATTTTGCCGCAGGGCTCACAGATCATTTCTTCATGATCCGGGCCCAGGCAGCGGAGGCAAAAGTCGTGTGTGTCAGTTAGTGACATATTTCGGTCACACTGACCACACCGCTTGAAACCACTGGCAGCCATCGGGGGAAAAAGGGCCCCGGCGAGGTCAAAGGACCGGGCTGCCAGGGAAAAACCGAAACGAAAACTGACTAAGTCAGAAAAACCGAAAAGAAGAAGAGGACTCGTGACCGGCGTCGCGAGTCCGGGCGGGAAAAAGACCGGCGTCGAACCGAAGGAAAAAAAGAAAATTATGAAGAAATATCAACTTTTTCGCGGGGACACGACGGGTACGTCTGTAGGGCTCCGCGGAAAAAAGACGAATGGCTAAGATGGCACCCTTGGGCGGGAAGAGGACCGCGCATGCGCGCTGCAATTCCCAAAGGCTTTCTTTGAAAGCTGGGGAAAATTGCTCCGCGAGGGCTCCGTCGGCACCGACGTCACCCGTAAGTGAGGACTGACTTCCTGCTTGGTCCTGGAGAATGAGTTTGACTAATTTGGCTTTTAGATAGAAGAGAACTCCTTGCTAACTATTTCCGTGCCATGTAGGCAGTAAGCATGGAACTCTGATAAACACGTCTCCCAAAAGAATCGAATCTTCCTCCCTGGGGTGCTGAGGAGCACATCTTGGAGATCTCAGATCTCTTAAGGGCAGATTCAACCACTAAGAAATGGTGAGGAAGCTGGGACTTCTCGAATCCAGAAGCCTTCTGAATGCTGTAAATAGAGTCAAACTGTCTACTGACTGGTGGTAGAGAGAGGGGGTTCTCCCACATTCTTATCTGTACTCTCTGAAAGATGTGCTATACTGTCACTGCTTCCTTGGGGACAGAGGAGTACTGGAGGATCTCCAATTCTTCTGCCCTAGGCTCATTCTCAGTCTCCAAAGAAAATATATGGCCTTAGTCATATCCCGCACAAAATTCTGGAATGTTATATCCTCTGGAAAAGATTTAAACTTCTCATGAGATAGAGAAGGGTCAGATAAAGGTTCTGGGGACCTGTCATCAGACATACCTTCAGACTCTTCATCAGTGACCCAAGCCTTCTGTTTCCAACTCAGAGAGGAAATCAAAATATCTCAGAGTCTTGGTCTGGAAGACTCTACTTCCCTTTGGGAATTCCTTCAGGAGTGTCGATGCACCAATGATTTCCTAGGCTTCAGGGGAGCATCAGACTCTGATGCACTAGATAGCAATATTGGCCAGGCAGGCTCTGGTGGGGCCTTTTGATGCCCCAGTCTATTATTAATACTACTACTTCTCATTTGTATAGTGCTACAAGGTGTAGACAGTGCTGTACAGACACATATGAGGTGAGACAAAAAAGAAACGAGATTGTGGCAGCCATGCCCATGACTCAATGCCAATTAGCTAACCGCTTATGTCACTGTGTTGTGCAACATCTCGTCACTAGTCTGCTATAATATTTTTCAACTCTCTCACTCTGTTTTTCTTTTTCAGGTTATTTTGTAGCACACTGCTCCATCGCTTTGTCACACAACTGAAGGTGGCAGAAATATGGAGCAAAGAATCAACTTGAAATTTCTGGTTAAGTTGGAGAAGGGCCCAACTGAGTGTCTTCTTCTCCAAAAGGCTTATGGAGAAGATGCAATGTCAAGGCCGAGAGTCTTCGAGTGGCACAAACGCTTCAAGACTGGCTCAGAGGAGATGGAGGATGACACCAAGTCAGGACTGCCTTCCACAACAAAGACGGCTGAGAACATTGACAGAGTGAACCAGATGGTGCAGAGTGATCGCAGATTGACAGTGCAGATGATAGCTGAGAAGCTCAGCCTGAACAGGGAGTCAGTGTGAACCATCTTTGTGCAGGAGCTGGGGATGCGGAAGGTATGCACCAAGATGGTGCCCAAGCTTTTATTGGACGACCAGAAGGAGCACCTGGTCAATGTTGTCGAGACTTGCTAGATAAGATCGGAGAAGATCCAGAGTTCATTGGCCGAGTAATCACAGGAGACGAGACTTGGGTCTTCTAGTACGACCCTGAAAGCAAGAGACAGAGCCTGCAGTGGAAGACTTGACTGTCACCCAGACCCAAGAAAGGAGTGGTCCATCATGAGTTTGTGCCTGAGGGTCAGATAGTCAACCAGCACTTCTACCAGCAGGTCCTCAATCGCCTCCATGACCAGGTTTGGCACAGCAGGTGGGCTCTGTGGAGAGACAAGTCGTGGTTGCTCCACCACGACAACGCGCCCGTACACACCGTGCTCAGTGTGAGGCAGTTCTTGGCCAACAGATCACAGCTCTCGACCACCCCCCTTATTTCCCAGATCTTGCACTGAGCGACTTCTGGCTCTTCCCCAGGCTAAAGACTGTGTTCAAAGGAACTCATTTCGCCTCTGTAGAAGAGATCAAGGCCATTGTGACGAGGGAGCTGAGGGACCTCAAGGAGGAGGGACTTTACTTAGTGCTTCCATATGTGGCAGAAGCGAACGCAGAAGTGCATTAACTCGGGGGGGGGGGGGGATTACTTTGAAGGGGACAATGCGTAATTTCTCTGTAGACTTTGTAATAAAACATTTATGGGACAGTCTCGTTTCTTTTTTGTCACACCTTGTTTAAGATTCGGTCCCTGCTCATTAGAGCTTACAATCTAGTCAAGACAGACAACACACCAGCCAAGGACAAGGATAAGGATATATTTAGGGAAATGGTAAGGAAACACATAGGAAACTAAGTGGATCTGGATCCAAAAGCAACCTCAAAGAGATGAGTTTTCAGCCTGGATTTGAAAAAGGCCAGAGATAAAGCCCGACACACAGGCTCAAGTAGTTTTTCTAAGCATAAGGAGAAGCAAGGTGGAAGGATCGGAGTCTGGCGTTGGCAGTAGAAGAGGTGGTCACAGAAAGAAGGGCCACTAGGCTTATTTTTAGTTAGGCACATGGGGGGAGGACTCAGGGCCACTGGACCACCTGGATTATTTTTTAGTTGGGTGGGTGAAGGGATCGGGGCCATTGGGCCACCAGGGATTTTCTTTCTATCAGGGGGCACTGGCTCCCGACAGCATTTTGATGGCATCGGGGGCTTTCCCCTATGCCTGGATCATCTGAAGGGAAGCTATACACTTCCCCTCAGATGATCCAGGCATCGGAGAAAGCCCCCCGATGCCATCAAAATACTGTCGGGGCACATATGCAAATTAGCCACAAGGTGCTCTTGTTTGTCTGGGAGAGCATGACAAACTTGCGCCGACTTCTGTGCAAATGTGCTTGGCTTGCTCTCTCAGTTTAATGCTGCCATTTGTGCCAAGTTTAACGCATGGATACTTTGCCTATGAGCCCCTTTCTACATGCCCTCACTGAAGTCGCGCGCTAATGTTGCGCTGCAAAGAAGCGTACAGAGCTGATACAGTGCGATTTCAGCACCAGCTTTCTGCATCAGCCTGAATGCATTCCTATTTGAGTACGTGTCCCAATATGTTTTCCCCTTGTTTTATCAGCAATAGCCTTATTTATAATGTATATTGCTATGATAGGGTGTGTCAATTTTGGAGATGTCAATTTTAAAAAGCACTAGTGAAAAAACGGTACAAATTCATGTGGCAAATCAATAACTAGTTTTAAATTGTGTATTTTTACATAATTTTCTAGGAAATTATGCAAAAATACACAAATTACTGAAATATGTTTAAGTGCTCTGATAATAGCTTTTATGTAGTTGCCTTGCATATTAATGCCTTTTGTGCCTCAATTATCAATTTATCTTATTTCTGTGTTTGGGTTTACATGGTGAACTGGTTCAATATAAAAATAAATAGCAATTGGACACAAGGTCCCAGGCATCTCCTTTTTCCAGCTGAAACTGTTGAAAGAACAGTGTGAAGAGGTAATGAAGGTAGTCATGCCTACAGTGAGGAGGTCAGCCTGGTATGGTTACAGCGAGTCTGTTCTGCAAGCTATGTTGTGCAGTGAAGAGGAACAAGAGAGAGGAGATGCAGTGGAGAAGATACTGAAGATCAGAGGTGAAAGCGATAAGACGACTCAGCTTGGAGACAGCAGTGTGAGACCTAAGAAAACACCATCTATCAACACTGCGGCAACTACACTCACCCAAATACTGGACAGGAGCTCCGGAGTCTCTGAGCCTCCTCTTACCTGTACCATAACAGCAGAGGCATTTCTGAGCAAGCCCATGGTGGTTCCAGACTGGCCATCACACATCCAGTCCATAGAAAGGTGTGTAAAAATGACAACTGAGGCTGCTGGTCATGTGTGCAATCAGGAGAGGAGGGAACATTATATTAGGGGTCAGATGGTCAGCAGGGAACTCGTGAGCAAACAAGATATGTTTTCTTTGCTGAATTTTGTTAAATAATATTAAATTAACTTCTTAAATGACATTTTAAAGTCAATTATGTGGCTACAGATGTTGTTCCGACTATTTGTACGTTCAAATAAATATTGCTTAATTTCCACATATTTCAACTGTGATTTGATGTAGGTAAGACTCACTTTAAGCAGTTTCTGAAGATAGCTTTAGATTCAGCATGCAAAGCTGCATAATTACTAGTAGTTTAAGTTTGGGAAAATAAAAATTTACCCCTAAAATTGACACGCCCTACTGCTATGAATGCCAGTGTTGTGTCAAATTGCAGTATATTAAATTTTGAAATTGAAAATAAATCTCCTATATTATTATTCCCTCACTTGGTTTGCAGCTTGTCGTGCTATGAGGGCTTGTGTGCATCAGTGATGCTGAGAGCTAAACTATCGGTAATTTAACTACTGGCAGGGTCTCCCAAGATGGACAGATCTTAGCTGAGATGCCAGACCAAGACAAACCACCCATCTGGGCAGCAGCAGAATGGGATAGTGTTGACGGCAGAGGATCATATTTCTGTGACAATGGCAACACCACCAAACTTAAACTACGTGGAAGAAAGGCCCGGCAATCTACTTCTGTATCTTGCCATGAAAACCCAATGGATAGTTACAACAAAACAAATTGTGCTATAGTGCTGGAAGATGAGACCCCCAGGTCGGAAGGCACTCAATTAGCTACTGGGGAAGAGCTGAAGACTTTTCAGAGTAAAGCCAGCATTTATGATGTGGCTGGATCAAAGCCCTCGGGGCGTCTGACTGCTGATGTAGCTGCGCATGAAAAGAGTCAGAAGCTGTAAAGATGTCTTACACACTGGAACATGGAACGTACGAAACATGAACCAAGGGAAGTTGGAGGTGGTCAAGAATGAAATGGAATGTGTACAACTTGATCTGTTGGGTGTCAGCGAACTGAAATGGACTGGCATCGGGCACTTTGCATCAGATGATCACATGGTCTACTATGCTGGAAATGAAAGACAAAGAAGAAATGGTGTTGCATTTATAATAAAGAAGAAACCTGCAAGAACTGTAATGAAATACAATGCAGTCAGCGAATGCTTAATCTCTATTCAGCTACGAGGAATGCCTATCAACACAACTATAATTCAAGTATATGCCCCAACAACAGCTGCAGAAGAGAATGAAATTGAAGAGTTCTATGAACAAGTACAAGCTGAAATTGACAGAACTTGCAAACAAGATATCCTGATAGTCATGGGTGACTAGAACGCAAAATTTGGCAACAAAGAAGACAAAGTAGTTGGAAAATATGGACTTGGCAACAGAAATGAAGCTGGAGAAAGACTGATAGAATTCTGCAAGACCAACGATCTATTCATCTCAAACACCTTCTTCCAGCAACACAAGCGGCGACTGTACACATGGATTTCACCCAATGGATTGTATAAAAATCAAATTGACTACATCTGTGGAAGTCAACGATGGAAAAGCTCTATAACATCAACAAAGACAAAACCTGGAGCTGACTGTGGTACAGATCATCAACTACTAGTATGCAAGCTCAAGCTAAAGTTGAAAAAGAGCAAACCACTCATGAATGCAGCAAAATATGACCTTGAGAATATACCACTGGAATTTAAAGACTGCCTGCAAAATCGATTTGCTGCTTTAGATACAAATGATTGAGCTCCAGAAGAGTTATGGAGTGACATCAAGAAGGTTGTGTTGGAAGAAAGCGAGAAGTCTCTACAAAAGGTGAAAAAGAAAAAAACGACCAAAATGGATGACAGAAGAAACTCTGAAAATTGCCCAGAAACGCAGAGAAGCTAAAGCCAGAGGAGAAAGAAAGACAATCACAGAACTCAACAGAGATTTCCAACGTGCAGCAAGACAGGACAAGGAAAAGTACTACAACGACGCATGCAAGGAAATAGAAGCAGAAACTATTAGAGGAAGAACAAGATCGGCGTTCCTAAAGCTACGAGAGTTAAAGAAAAAGTTCCAGCCTCGAATTGGAATGTTACAAGCTGCTCAAGGTTCTATGTTGAATGATGCTGAGATCATCAAGAAAAGGTGGAAGGAATATAGAGTTTTTATATGATAAAGATGAAGTGGACCAACAGTCATTTCAACCTGTACCTTATGATCAGGAACCATTGGTGATGAAAGAAGAAGTTGAAGCAGCACTGAAAGCCTTATCAAAGAACAAAGCACCAGGCATTGATAGCATTCCCACAGAAGTATTACAGCAATCTGATGCAGCTTTTACCATACTTACAAGGCTCTGCCAAGAAATATGGAAGACAACATCATGGCCAACTGACTGGAAAAGATCTGTGTTTATACCAATACTAAAGAAAGGTGATGCAACTGACTGCGGAAATTATCACACAATCACTCTGATCCCACATGCCAGCAAGATTCTACTGAAGATTATTCAAAAGAGACTACAACCATACCTGGAACAAGAACTACCTGGTGCAAGCAGGGTTCAGGAAAGGGCAAGGAACAAGAGACATCATTGCGGATGTGAGATGGATCCGTGAAAAGACTAAAGAATACCAAAAGGATATCTATTTGTGCTTTATCTACTATAGCAAGGCTTTTGACTGTGTAAACCATGAGAAACTCTTTGCCACATTAAGAAGCATGGGTATACCAGAACACCTGATCGTACTCTTGCACAATCTGTACATTGATCAAAACAGATCATCGTATGACGAGAGGCTTCCATATGGGTGAACAAAATGGACAGAATAACTAGGAGGGGAAAGATAAAAGAGGGAGTGTCAGAGTAGAATGCTTTATGAGCAAACGTAAGTTCTTTAAAATGGAACCTGTATGAGACAGGTAGCCAACGATACTGGAAAAGAAGGGGGATTGACATGGTCATGTCTAGAAGTGTTGGCTAGCAAATGGAGTGTGATACTCTGAACCAAATGTAATTTTTTTGACTCAAAGGCATAAAAAGAGGCCGTGGTAATGAATTTTGAAGCATTTTGGGCTTGCTTGATGAGTGTCTGAAATGCACTCTGTTATCATCAGGAGGCATGGGACCAAAAGTCTCCAGATCCCTAGTGACATCTTTTAGAAATATGCCCATGTATAGCAAGTAGGAGTTTATCCTGGAACCCAACATGCATGGACTATCTCCAATTCCACTGCTCTTGGTTCCATCTCTTGTGGTCTTGGGCAAGCCACTTAACCCTCCATAGCCCATGTTCCCTGTAAAAAATAGTTATCTCCAAGTTATAATGCCCTGTTCAATGTAATTTCAGTTTGTTCAATGTAAACCGCACTGATGCAGAATAGCGCGGTATATAAGAGAATGTAAATAAATAAATAAATCTCTGAGGCTACTGTGATGGCCAGGCCTGCTGCCATGTCCTGTATGAAGTCTTGGAAAGATATCTTCTGGTGGGGACCTGCACCACTCCTGTGGAGGGGAAGGGTCTGATGGGATGTCTGGAAGCTCTTGGGAATCCCGTGAACCCTCCATCAGACTCGGAAGAACTGGAATCATAGTCTGAGAAAAAGTCAAAATATTGACGGTCTTGTGTCTGACCTTGATGCTTCGTTGATGTCAAGGGTCGATGCCGATGCTCTGAGGTATTGGTATCAGGATCCATAGTAGTCTTCGTCAGTTGGTTCCAACCAAGGCATCAGTCACGGAAGCTTCAACAATGACGGTTTGAGGGCCAGCATCAGAACCAATACACTTGAGCTGTAGGCAGGGTGTCGAAGTCTGCACTCCTGGAGCAGTCAATACAGCGCAGTTACTCACCTGTAACAGGTGTTCTCCAGGGACAGCAGGAATCAGTCCTCACATATGGGTGACATCGGCGCCGACGGAGCCCTCGTGTGGAGCAATTCCCCAGCTTTCAAAGAAAGCCTTTGGGATTGCATCGCGCATGCGTGGTCCCCTTCCCGCCCAAGGGTGCCATCTTGCTCAGTCAAATGACATAGCTAAAAAGACAGGAAGAATAGAAAAAATTAATAACAGGACTGCAACTCCAGGGGAGAAGGGAGGAGCGATTCCTGCTGACCCTGGAGAACACCTGTTACAGGTGAGTAACTATGCTTTCTCCAGGAACAAGCAGGAAGTCAGTACTCACATATGGGACTTCCTAGCTATAGGCTACCGAGAACCCATAGCTGAAAAATGGCTCCCACTAGAAGAGCTGCAGCAGCTGCAATAGCAATTCAACCGAGAACGCAACACCCCCCGGTAGCCTGACACCAAAGGGTCAAAGGGTTGGAGTTGCCTAAACCTCAAATAGGTTATGGAGTACCATCTGGCCGAAAGCACTGTCCCGTCGGGACTCCCTATCCAGGCAGTAATGGGCCGCAAAAGCCTGGCTTGAAGATCTAGTTGCGGCCCGGCAGATGTCTGCCAGCAGAACAGAGCGGAAGTGAGCCACTGATGTGGCCTTAGGCCTGACACAGTGGGCCGTAACGCGACCCTGCAACGGGAGGTCGGCCGCCCTGTACGCCCAAGCAATGCAGACTGCCACGCAGGTAGACAGCGTGCGCTTGGAGACAGGTAACCTCAGCTTACTGGTGTCATAAGAGATGAAGAGCTGAGTAGCCCTTCGATGTCCCCTTGTACGTTCCAGGTAGAAGGACAACGCACTCTTACAATCCAGGGTATGCAGGACTGCCACTGCCCGGCTGGAATGCGGCCTGGGAAAGAAGGATGGAAGAATCACCTCTTGGTTGAGGTGGAAAGAAGAGACCACTTTTGGAAGGAACTTAGGGTGAGTGTGGAGGACCACCCTATTCCTATAAAACCGTGTGTATGGTTAGCGTAGTTACTCACCTGTAACAGGTGTTCTCCAGGGACAGCAGGAATCATTCCTCACATATAGGTGATGTCGGCGCCAACGGAGCCCTCGTGCGGAGCAATTCTGCAGCTTTCAAAGAAAGCCTATGGGATTGCCTGCACATGCGCAGTCCCCTTCCCGCCCGAGGGTGCCATCTTACTCAGTCAGATGACATAGCTAAAAAGATGGCAAAAAGAGAAAAAATTCTAATTGATCTCCCTGCTTCGTCGCAAGTATAAGTGGTCAAATATTATAGCTACATAATTACCTACCTATGTTTTTGATGCCATTGGACATATTGCATTCTCTAATTTACTGTCGTCAGTAGCAAGACTGATACATAATTATTACTTATGTTGCCAGTAGCATTTCTATTGTACCTTTTCTGTTATCAGTAGCCATACTGTTTCCTAATCACCATACTGTTGCCAGTAGCTCTGTCAGTAGCTATACTGTTTCCTAATCACCATACTGTTGCCAGTAGCTCTGTCAGTAGCTATACTGTTTCCTAATCACCATACTGTTGCCAGTAGCCTTGTCAGTAGCTATACTGTTTCCTAATCACCATACTGTTGTCAGTAGCTTTTCTATGAGTACCACACACCATAGCTCTATCCCAGGCAACCTTTTTGCTCTCATACTACATTACCAGTGGTAGTAGAGCCAGTCTCTATTTCATTATGCTGGCATCAATAGCCATATCTCTAGCAGCCAAAATATACAAAATATAAAGTGTGTCTATTTTAATTTAATTTGTGACAGTCCAGAACTGTTACTACACACCAAGAGTTTACTAAGTTTAGCAAACGATTATTTACCTGTACCTCTGTTGCAACCTATGCACTAAGTATTTTACTTAACACAGCTGATTATCCGCATAGACACTCACTCACTCATAAAGAGGTCAAAGTTGTAAGTCTTCATAGGAAAGAAAAGCAAGTAACATCAAGCTATTTCCTATACAAGCATCTTCATTGGGCGCCCACTTTTCACCACAATATCCCATTCGACAGAATCCTTAGTTGAATCAATTTTACTACCATGCCCGGCATGTGCATATCCAACATATCTCGTACCCTCCTATACACCATCCTCATCACCATTCTCATCCAAATATCTGAAGCACTTTTACGTGACTTCAACCCCATACCTATACTGTATGGAGCAAGCAGAAAAAACCACTGCAACCATCACCAACATTCGCCGTATGTTCATCATAAAAGGCAGTCACACCTACTCTACATAACCTTAGACCTAGCTCCCACCACAACAATCAATAAATCTGAACCTAGTTGTTACCTGAGGTGTGCTCTTATTAACGCACGCTCTGTTCGCAACAAATGGCCTATCATAACAGATTTAATATCTACTCAAAACTTAGATATATTAATGGTCACCGAGACTTGGTTATCAGATTCAGACTCAGTGATAGTAAATTAAATGACTCCCCCGAAGTTCTCCATCTATTCATGCAACAGAGAGAACAGAAGAGGTGGTGGAGTTTTCATCCTCGCTAAATCCTCCTTACAATACCGAGTAAGTTTTGCTAGGAGCACTCATTTTCTTGACACATTAACCATATCAAATAAGAATAACTCAATTAATCTTATCTATGCTTCTCCGAATGCACGATCAGAGGATATCTCAGATGTAATTAGCCTTGCATGTAACCCTGATAACCCTAATAAGCCCAACTGGCTGCTAGGCAATTTTAATCTCGCCTCTTTGCCACCTGCCACAGCCAACGCCTTGCTTGACGCCATGGAAAACCTTGACTATAAGCAAATTCTTGACTTCCAGACACACCAACGTGGTAACATCCTTGACCTCATCTTTGTTCCTCCTACACTAACAGGCAACAATAGTCAGCTGGACCTCACCATCACCCCGGTTCCTTGGTCAGATCATAGTCTGATAACTTTCCAGATACCTACAAATTCGAATCCGCCAAATCTACCAAAAAATGTGCCTCCACCGCACCATAGCCGCTTTAAATCACTGGATATCGAAGTGTTCAACACACAAGTATTACCTAAACTGTCAATCTCAACAACCAACATAAATAAAATGGTTGACAACTGGAATGAGACACTCCTACAATATTCACAACTACCTACTATGCACAACGAGATTGCCCCTAACAAGGATCCTAGCATAAGGCATAATGCCCCCTGGTTCTCTCCAGATATCCGAACTTCACTGCTCCAACTGAGAAGATTAGAAAGAAAGTGGAGACGCTCTCATGAAATCACCATCCATGATGAATACATGGCGCACCTCAAAAATCACCGTGAACTAATGTGGTCCAAAAGAAAAGAACATCATGCAAAACTACTTAGTCGTTCACTAAACAAACCTCATGAGCTATTCAATTTAGTGAAAACACTATCTAAAGAACCTGCACCGCAACAGCAAGAACATATCCATCCTCAACAGTATGCAAATTACATCCAATCCAAATTAACAAGAACAAATTTGAATTCATCACAAGCGTCCCCTCAATCCACGCACTCTCAAGAACCACTCCTGAGTATCTCACCTCCATCATCTAAATCCATTAAAGAACTAATTGCTACTTTGAACACCACTACTGCAGCCAATGACCCATGCCCAGCACACTGGATCAAATCAATGCGCACAGAGCTCAGTCCATGCATAGCGAAAATTGCAAACCTCTCCTATTCCTCTGGAACTTTCCCAGCTGCACTCAAACAGACCTCAATACATCCCCTATTAAAGAACAACCAGATCGACCCGAAGAAGGAAGAATCATACCGTCCAATCTCCAGCATCCCGCTGCTTGCCAAAATACTGGAGAAAGAGACTCAACGCCAAATTCAGCAATATATTGATACATCCTCCCCTCTTGATCCGTGCCAACATGGATTTAGGGAAATGCATGGAGTCGAGACTCTCATGACCTCCTTAATCAACACGCTCATCTGTGGGATCAACAACATAAGGTCTGGCGTCGCCATGATCTTCCTTGACATATCCGCGGCGTTTAACTCAGTAGACCATAACATACTACTAGCACGACTCTACGAAAAGGGTATACAAGGCCTAGCATGGAACTGGTGCAAAACATACCTTGAAGATCGTTGGCAACATGTTCGCATTGACTCCAGAACATCCGAACCATTCCTCCAAACGCAAGGGGTTCCACAAGGCTCCTCCTTATCGGCACTCCTCTTCAACATATATATGCAGCCGATTTGCCAAATCACCAAATCCTTTAATGTCTCCTGCCTTATTTACGCAGACGACGTGCTTATCTACACCCCGTTTGATATAACAAGTCCAAATTACACTAACCTAACCAACTGTTTCAATGCAATAGCGGATTGGCTCTTAGATCAAAACATGCGAATCAATTTCAAAAAGACGGAAGTTTTATTGGTCACTAGAAACAAGCTCTTCTCCCCCCCTGCATATCTTAAGGTACGGGACGCTGAGCTCCCAATCAAGAATACAATTCGTTACCTAGGTGTGATCCTTGATCAACGACTGGATTTTACCTCCCACATAAAAAATACAGTAAAAAAGATTTACTTCAAGATAAAAACATTACGTCACCTAAGACCCATGCTAGAATACAATGATTTCCGCTCAATATTCCAAGCAATAGTCACCCCTCACTTTGACTATGCGAATATTGTATTATATGGTCTTCCAAAGAACACTATAAACCCCCTGCAACTAGCAATGAATGCTGCGGCTCGCATCCTAGTTGGAGCATCAAAGAGAGACCATATTACACCAATCCTTAGGGACCTTCACTGGCTCCCTATAGAATGTAGAATTAGCTATAAAGCTCTCCTCATTACATTCAAGGCCTTCAACAAATTATCACCAGCAACGACTTCAGATCTCATCAGTCTAACTCCCAATACAAGATCTAGGAGACCATTTGCCGAAAACACCCTAATCATTCCGAGTGATTCCACAAATTGGTCCCAATCATCGATCAACAGAGCATTCAAATTCTATGCGCCTAGAGGTTGGAATAAACTTCAGCCAGAAATTAGAGCAATACGTGACATGAAACAGTTCAGAAAAGCTATCAAGCACTACCTCTTCACTGAATACTTCCAGCCACCGTAATGCTATCTAATATATCAAAAGACAGTCTAATAGCCAGAAGCATAAACACTACATCCTAGAATTAAGAAATTTTGGATTTAATTACAGCTGTACACTATATTCTCTGTTCTGTTAGTTGTTTTATACAAACAGTCAATCATTATTGTATTGTAGATAGTTACCCTTGTTGACCAAGTTTTCTGCCCTGTTATCTGTAACTCATACGTATTTCAAATGTACTGAGATTGTTCTGTTCTATGTAAACCGCGCTGATGATAAATAGCGCGGTATATAAGAGACTTTAAATAAATAAATAAATAAATAAATTATAGGACTGCAACTCCAGGGGAGGAGGGAGGGTCATGAGGACTGATTCCTGCTGTTCCTGGAGAACATCTGTTACAGGTGAGTAACTACGCTTTCTCCAGGAACAAGCAGGAAGACAGTCCTCACATATGGGACTCTCCAGCTATAGGCTACCGAGAACCTTAGTTGAAAAATGGCTCCCTCTAGAAGAGCCGCAGCAGCTGTAAAAGGATTTTCTCTGAGAATGCAACCCCCACGGTAGCCTGACACCAAAGGGTCGGAGGGTAGGAGTTGTCTAAACCTCAAATAGGTTACGGAGTACCGCCTGGCTGAAAACACTGTCCTGCCGGGACTCTCTCTCCAGGCAGTAATGGGCTGCAAAGATCTGGCTTGAAGACCAAGTTGTGGCCCCGCAGATGTCTGCCAACGGAACAGAGCAGTGGTTAGCCACTGACGTGGCCTTAGCCCTGACACGGTGGGCCATGACTCGACCCTGCAGCTAGAGGTCAGCTGCCCTATACGCCCAGACGATGCAGTCTGCCACCCAAGTTGATAACATGCACATGGAGACAGGTAGACTCAGCCTACTGGGGTCATAAGAAAGGAAGAGCTGAGAAGCCCTCCTATGTCCCCGCGTATGCTCCAAGTAGAAAGTGAGCGCCCTCTTACAGTCTAGGGTATGCCGTACCGCCTCTGCCCGGCTGGCATGCAGCCTGGGAAAGAAGGTTGGAAGCACCATCTCCTGGTTGAGGTGGAATGAGGAGACCACGTTCGGAAGGAACTTGCGGTGAGTGCGAAGGACCACCCTGTTTCCATAAAACCGTATGTATGGTCTATCAGATACCAGAGCTTGCAGCTCACTCACATGTCTGGCAGATGGGAGTGCCACCAAGAAGAGCACTTTCAAGGAGAGAAAGCGCAGATGACATGTAGACATCAGCTCAAAAGGTGGGCGAGTAAGCTGCTGCAAGACCACATTTAAGTCTCACTCAGTTGGCGGAGGACGAACCAGGGGCTTTAGAAGAAGACCTCTGAGTAATCTGGACACCAAGGGGTGAGCCGACAAAGATTTCCCTTCAACTGGATAGCGGTTTGCTGACAAAGCACTCAGGTGGACCCTGACAGAGTTAGACTTAAGACCTAATTCTGAGAGATGAAGTAAGTACTGCAACACCACCGGTACAAGGCAGGAGAAAGGGGTTTCCTTGTGTTTTGTACACCACTCTGCAAACCTATGTCACTTGAAGGCGTAGGACCTCCTAGTGGATTGCCTCCTGAAGGCCAGTAAAACTTCTTCCACATTTTTAGAAAGGAGTAGAGGGGCCAGCATTAGCCTTTCAGCAGCCATGCCATCAGGTTGAGGGACCTGAGGTTGGGGTGCAAGAGAGAACCCTGTTCCTGGGACAGGAGGTCAGGCTGCATCCCCAGAGGGAGTGGGGTCTCCACTGCCAACTGGAGGAGGAGCGGACACCAGGATGACTGAGGCCCTGTCCCGAAGAATCTTGAACACTGTTCAGTCCACCAGAGGCATGGGAGGAAATGCATACAGTAGGCCCACTGACCAAGAGAGGAGAAAAGCATTCACAGCCACCCTCTGAGGATGTGGTTGTCTGGAGCAAAACCTGGGCAACTGGTGATTCTGCAGATTGGCAAAGAGATCTATGGACGGATACCCCCAGCAGTGGAAAATCCGCTGTGCCACGTCCGGATTCAGTTGCCATTCGTGAGGTTGGAGAATCCTGCTTAGCTTGTCTGCTAGAACATTCTCCTGACCAGGCAGATAAACTGCTTTGAGCGACATACCCTGCCTGACTGCAAATGAGCAGAGGTCCAGGGTCTCCTGGCATAGGAGTAGAGACCCTGTGCCCCCATGTTTGTTCACATAAAACATTGCTACCTGGTTGTCTGTCTGCACTAAGAAAGACTGACCTGAGAGAACCTGACAGAAGGTTCGAAGAGCTAGGTGAAGTGCTCGCAGCACTAAGAGACTGATTTGGTGCATAGCCTCCTGAGGAGACCACAGCCCCTGAGTGCATGAACCCTGGCAATGGGCTCCCCAGCCCTGCAAGGATACATCTGTCGTTAGTATTCTTGTGTGCGAGGGAGGCTGAAAAGGCACTCCCCCGAGCAGGTTGGATGGCTGAAGCCACCACTGCAACGACTTCAGGAGTCGCTTGGACACCGCTATTCTGTCTCTGAGGTGGCCTGTGGACTGTGTCCACTGGTCCCTGAGGCACCATTGAGCTGTTCTCATGTGCAGACGAGCATTCGGGGTTACATGCACCGTGGAGGCCATGTGGCCTAGTAGGCGGAGGAAGCTTCTCGCAGAAATCTGAGATTGTTGACTTAACTGACAAACTATCGCCAGCAGCCGGTTTGCCCTGTCCTCTGGCAAGTGAGCCCTTGCCCAGAGGGTGTCCAGTCTTGCCCCTATGAACTCCAAGTTCTGAGTGAGGAGCAAAGTAGACTTTGCGTGATTTATGACAAAACTCAGATGCTGTAGCAGGTTTACTGTAGAGAAGTGGCCTGTTGAGCCTCATGGGTCGACTGGCCTCTTATTAGCCAGTCGTCCAGATATGGGAAAACAAAAATCCCTTGGCTCCTGAGGAAGGCCGCTACCACAGCCAGGCATTTGGTGAATACACTGGGAGCGGATCCCAGGCCAAAGGGAAGAACCCTGTACTGGAAGTGGTTTTCTCCCACCACAAAACGGAGATATTGTCTGTGGTCTGGATGTATGAGGATGTGTGTATAAGCATCCTTCAGGTCTAAGGAGCATAACCAGTCTCCCTGCTGGAGGTATGGCAGCAATATTCCAAGAGAGAGCATCTTGTACTTTTCCCTTACCAGGAACTTATTCAGATTCTGCAAGTCGAGGATGGGCCTGAGGCCTCCTGTCCTTTTTGGTATGAGGAAATACCTGGAGAGCATAGTTACTCACCTGTAACAGGTGATCTCCAGGAAAAGCAGGAATTTAGTCCTCACATATGGGGGTATCGTCGGTACCGACGGAGCCTGCACGGGAACACTCCCCAGCGTCCAATCAGAAAGCTTTTGGGAGTATCCCACAGCGCCTGCGTGCTGCCTTCCCGCCTTTCCCAACTGCCTCTCTCCAGTTGAGTTTTAAAGCTGAGACAAAGAGAGAGAGAGGGAAAGGAAAGAGATAGATAGAGAGATACAACTCCTAGGGGAGGTGGGTGGGTTGTGAGGACTAAATTCCTGCTGTTCCCGGAGATCACCTGCTACAGGTGAGTAACTATGTTATCTCCAGGAACAAGCAGGAATGTAGTCATCACATATGGGTATCGTCGGTACCGACGGAGCCTGCGCGGGAACGCTCCCCAGCGTCCAATCAGAAAGCTTTTGGGAGCATCCCACAGAGCCTGCGTGCTGCCTTCCCGCCTTTCCCAACTGCCTCTCTCCAGTTGAGTTTTAAAGCTGAGACAAAGAGAGAGAGAGAGGGAAAGGAAAGAGATAGAGAGATACAACTCCTAGGGGAGGTGGGTGGGTTGTGAGGACTAAATTCCTGCTGTTCCCGGAGATCACCTGTTACAGGTGAGTAACTATGCTATCTCCAGGAACACAATATTATAGGTCTATTTTAACTGGGGAGTGTTGTTATCCAAGACTAAAAATGTGAAAACTCCTCAGGTAATAGTAAGAAAAATAGTCTATTTTGCCGTCGCTTCTCTTGTCTTCAAAACTGCCCCTTTTCTCATATAGACGAGTTTTAGCTGAAAAAGAACCAAATGGTCTCAGACTATATCGGCACTATCTCTGGGTAATATTACCTCGAGAATACATTGCCTACTTGCATCAATGACCATATCTATTGGTTCTTAAAAATGCCCTACTGAACACCATTTAACCATCAGAACTATTCTTAATATTCTCTCGAAGACATTTAGAGATTGTACTTAGCTTCAAAATCATGAATGGCTGAACATCCCCTGTTCACATTGTGAGCCGTGACATGGCCCTCCAGAGAAAGGTTCTTACTCTGATAGGCGAAGGAAATACGCTGAGCAATCCAGTTAGATAGTGTTCTCTTGGAGACTGGAAGTCCCAAATGAGAAGGATCAAAAGCAACAAAGAGTTGAGAGGACTTTCTATGTTGCTGTGTTCTTTGTAAGTAAAAAGCTAGAGCTCTTTTACAGTCCAAGGTATGAAGATTCCTCTCTGCATTTGATGCATGAGGTCCTGGAAAAAAAAACCAGGTAGGTAGACCTCTTGGTTCAGATGAAAAGGTGAGACCACCTTAGGCATAAAGTGTGGATGAGTCCTAAGGACTACCTTTTCATGATGGAACCTTGTATAAGGTGGATTAGCTACTAGCACTTGCAACTCACTAATGCGGCGGTGCTGATGTGATTGCAATGAGAAAGATAACCTTCCAAGAAAGGAATTTCAAGGAGGTGGTAGCTAAAGGTTCGAAAGGTGGCTTCATGAGCTGCCCAAGAACCAGGTTCAAGTGCCATGCCACCGGAGGTGGTCTAATGGGAGTCTTAGTTAGAAGGAGGCCTCTCATAAACCTTGCTATAAGAAGATGAGAGGAAATAGGCTGTCCATTTAGAGGTTTAAGAGAAGCTGCAATAGCACTCAAATGGACTCTTACTGAATTTGTATTAAGGCCTGCATTAGATAAATGGAGGAGATACTCCAGCAAAGATTCAAGAGGTATGGCAAGAGGGTTAAGACCCTTTTCCGAACACCAAATAGTAAACCTTTTCCACTTGAAAGCATAAGAGCGTCTAGTGGAAGGTTTTCTGGAAGCATAAAGAACATCTTTCACTTGCTGAGAAAGATTAAGAACTTGGAGATCTAGGCCTTCAGCAACCAAGCCCTGAGATAGAGAGACTGGGGATTGGGATGCCATAACATTCCTGAGATAGGAGATCTGGAGCAGACCCTAACTCCAGGGAGGGAGCTTGAGAGAGATGTAGAAGCCGAGGGTACCACACTTGCCGTGGCCAATGTGGTGCTATGAGAATCATACGGCCTCTGTCTCTCTGAAGCTTGAAGAGGGTTTTGGGAATTAGGGGAATGGGTGGAAAGGCATAAAGGAAGTCTTGACCCCAGTAAAGGAGGAAAGCATCCCTGGCCTGAGCCCCCTGAGCCGGAGTTCTGGAACAGAACCGGGGAAGTTTGGCATTCCACGGACTTGCAAAGAGGTCTATGTCTGGGGTTCCCCAGAGTTTATGTTTATTGTCTTTTGATAAAACCACCTTTCTCCAATAATCAAAGCGGTGTACAATTAAAATCAAGTTTAAAAAGGCCGAAGCCAGTGAAAAGGAAAAAGAAAATTACAATTGCGTCATAAAAGATAGTGCGGACAGGAGAAACAGTAAGGGGTAGGGAAAGAAACAAGAGGGTAGGCGAAGGGCAGGGAGAATGGGAGCTACACAAAAGGAGAGGGCACATCGAAAGCCAGGGAGAAAAGGTGGGTTTTCAGATTTTGTTTAAAGGTGGTATGGTGAGGTTCTAAACGAAGGGAAGAGGGGAGGGAATTCCAGAGGGCGGGACCAACAAAGAAGAAAGCAGAAGCCCGGGTGGATTGAAGATGAGCACGAGAAGGGGAAGGAAGAGTGAGGCGGTTGAGGTGGAAAGAGCGAGTATACCGGGGAGAGTGAAAGGAAAGGAGGTCGGAGAGATATTGAGGGGAGCCTGTATGGAGAGCTTTGTGAACCAAGGTGAGTAGCTTGAATAGACAGCGGTAAGGGAAGGGCAACCAGTGAAGACGGAAAAGCAGAGGTGTAACGTGGTCCCGAGGAGAAGCGTGACAGACAAGGTGAGCAGCAGTATTCTGTATCCGTTGCAATTGAGATAACCGAGACTTAGGGAGTCCAATAAGAGCAGAGTTAGCGAAATCCACACGAGACATAACCAGGGACAACAACAGGGTGGAAAGGGCCGAAGGGGATAAAAAAGGACGCACCGCACGAATTTGACGGAGGAAAAAGAAAGACGATTTAGTGATGTGGGAGAGGTGGGCCTGAAAGGATAGGTCAGAATCGAAGTGAACACCAAGGTAACGAAAAGTGGAGACCAAAGGGACAGGGGAGCCAGAGAATGAAGGGGCCAGAAGGGAGGGGGGGGGGGGGTGGACAACCATGAGAGAACCAAATAGCAACAGTTTTAGTGAGATTAAGGTGAAGACAGTTAAGGGTCAACCAATTAGCCACTTCAGCAAGACAGGAATTGAGTACAGAGAGGTCAGGGCAAGAGGGGGAAGTATGATGAAGTAACACAATATCATCAGCATAAAGAAAAGCGGAAACTCCAGACTGTTGAATTAAAAGGGCAAGGGGAGCCAGAAAGAGGTTGAAAAGAAGAGGAGCTAAAACAGAGCCCTGGGGAACCCCACAGGGGTGAGGAAGGGAATCTGAAGAAGGGGTGGAAGGGGAGGGGGAGAGAACCGCACAGGATCGAGAAGAGAGGAAAGAATGAAACCAGTGGTGAACAGTACTACATAGGCCTGCCTCTCGCAGGCGGTGAAGGAGGAGGGAGTGGTCAACCAGATCAAAAGCCGCTGAGAGGTCAAAAGCAACCGCCACCGAAATGTCACCACGGTCGTGAGCCACATGTAGAGCCGTTAGTAAAAGCAAGGAGAATAGTGTTGACACTGTGACCCTGACGAAACCCAGATTGGCGAGGGTGAAGAAAGTTGATGGAAACCAGGTGATGGGAAAGTTGTGCAAAGACAAACTTCTCTAAAAGTTTAGAGAGGAAAGGAAGATTAGAGACAGGACGGTAGTGAGCAGGAACCAGGGGATCAAGTGAGGGATTTTTAAGGATAGGGCGAATTAAGGCATGCTTCCAGGAGGAGGGAAAAACCCCTGTGGATAGACTGGAGTTAAACATAGTAAGAATGTGAGATAGAAAAGCCAAAGAAGAATCTAGAAGCCAGGAAGAGGGAATAGGATCAAGAGGACAGGATGTCTTCTTGGAAGAAATAAGGTGGTGAAGTTCCGGGGAAGTGATCAAGGAAAAAGAAGCCCAGGAATGGGAAAGTTGAGAAGCGGGGGGGAGGGGGGGGGGAGAGGCAAAAGGAGGAGGAGAGTGAATTGGGGGGGACGGGACAGGAAGGTAACAACGCTCTTAAGGAGGAAATCTTGTCACTGAAGAAAGAAGCTAAGAGAGAGGGAGGTGGGACGGGATGGATCTGAGCAGCTGATGCAGAAGGTTGAAGGGATGATAAGGATTGAAGAGTAGAATTAAAGGTGCCGGGTCTGGTTTGGAGCCTTCAAGATTGCATTTGAAAAGTAGGTGCGCTTGGCATGGTGAACGCTAGCACGATAATGAGAGTAATTGGACTTAAAGAAAGCTAAGGTGGATGGAGTGGGGTCCTTACGCCATTTTCGCTCTGCCTTACGAAGCTGGGTACGCAAGAGCCGCAGACCCGCATGGTACCAAGGGTGCATGGGCCGATGGCGGGGTATCTGAGGCCGCAAAGGGGCGATACGGTCCAGGGCAGCTGAGAGGGAAGATGACCAAAGCGCAGCTTGGGAGGTAGGAGAAAGAAGGGAAAAGTTTAAGGGAAGGAGCTCAGTAGCGGCAGGAAATTGCTGACGGGTGAGGGACGAGATAGCACGAGAAAGCCGTGGGGGAGGGGGCACTACAGAAGATAAAAAAGGAGAAGCGGGGGAGGAGGGCCTTAGAGGATGAGAACAGGAAACTGATAGACAGACATGGTCCGTCCACGGGAGAGGTATAGAGGAGAGATTGTGCACCGAGAGGAAGAGGAAGATGTCAGAAACAGGTCAAGAGTGTGGCCAGCCCGATGGGTAGGAAAGGTAACATGCTGTATAAGAGATAAATCGTGTAGGAGAGAGACGAAGGAGTGATCCCGAGACGAAGAGGGAGAATCCACGTGAAGATTAAAATTCCCAGCAATAAGCAAATGAGGGAAAGCCAAGGACAGATCAGTGATGGTCAAAAGAAGAGAGTCCCATAGCTCGGGTCGCAGAGCAGGGGGAGAGTAGATAAGAAGCATCTGTGTAGGAGGGGAGGTATGAAGCTGAAGTAAAAGGGATTCAGGGTAACGTAAGGCCGAAGGAGTGAGCTGAGTATAGGGAAGAGATGAACGGATCAGGGCCGCCACGCCATCACCCGATCGACCAAGGCGGGGAGTGGAGATAGCAGAGAAACCAGGGGGAGGCAGCGGGCCAAAAGAGCGTCTTCACCGTCCCTTGAAAAATCCTGGTCACCTGGTCTGCATGCAGAGACCACTCGTGTGGAAGCAGAACTCGACTGAGTCTGTCCACCCAAGAGTTTTGAATGCCTGGAAGATATACTGCCAGCAGATGAATCTGATGCTCTCTGGCGAGGGCTCATAGTCGCAAAGCTTCGTTGCAAAGCGACAGAGAGCCCGTTCCCCCTGCTTGTTCACATCGAACATGACTACTTGATTGTAAGTATGAATGAGGACTGTCTTGTAGCTGGCTGAGCAGGGAGTGGAACACTCGCAGAGCCAGGAAGATTGCTCTGAGTTCCAAGAGATTGCTATGTAGACAACTCTCTTGCGGATACCAGGTGCCCTGGGTGGAGAAGTCTTGCAGATGAGCTCCCCAACCCATTGGAGAAGCATCTGTTGTGAGAGTTGCTTGGGGTAAGGGTTGCTGAAAGGGGGACCCCAGCAACAGGTTTTGAGTGGACCTCCACCATTGGAGGGACAAAATGAGGCGACTTGTGTTTGCTATTTTGTCTGACAGGCACCCTGATGCCTGGGTCCATTGGGTGGATAAATTCCACTGAGCTGTCCTCATGTGGAGGCGAGCATATGGAACCACATGCACGGTGGATGCCATGTGGCCTAGTAATTGCAACATTTCTCGAGCAGTTAGAAGAGGCTTTAGCACTGCTTGAGAAGCTAAGTGCACCAAGCGAAGGCAACGGGCCTGGGGAAGATAGGCCCTTGCCCTTGTGGTATCCAGGAAAGCTCCTATGAATTCTAAAGACTGAGTGGGAGTTAGACTGGATTTTGGGATGTTTATAACCAGCCCTAAATACTGAAGGATACGCATTGTATAGGATAGAGAAGTCTTGGCCTCTGACTGTGTTGGAGCTCGAATGAGCCAGTCGTCCAAGTAAGGGAAGACAAATATCCCTAGAGTGCGGAGAAATGCTGGTACGACAGCCATGCATTTAGTGAACACCCTTGGTGCCGAGGCTAGACCAAAAGGAAGCACCCTGTGTTGGTAGTGCTTTCCTTGAAAGAGGAACCGAGGGAACCTTCTGTGGGTTGGACGGATGAGGATATGGGTGTACGCATCCTTGAGATCTAGAGAACAAAGCCAATCCGGACTCTGAAGGTATGGTAGCAGAGTTCCGAGAGAAATCATCTTGAATTTCTCCTTGACAAGGAATTTGTTCAATTCTCTGAGATCTAAAATAGGCCTGTACCCCCGTGTTTTCTTTGGAATAAGAAAATAAGGGGAATAGAACCCTGTGCCCTGATGATTTAGAGGTACTTCTTCTATTGCCCCTTGGGCAAGAAGGATGGCAACCTCCTGACCTAACAGGTTGATGAGAGAGGTCAGAGATTTGAACTGCTTCACTATAGTGTGAGGGGGCATGCTTGAAAAATGAAGCTTGTAACCCCTCCTTTATGATGGAGAGTGTCCAATGCTCTGCTGTTATCTGCCCCCATCTGGGGGCAAAATGGCATAACCTTCCTGGAATGGTGGACGGTTCTGGTCCCTCCAGAACCAGAAAGGCTAAGTTCTCTAGCTGAAAGTCAAAGGCCCTGAGGAGGCTGAGGCTGCTGGGCCGGTGGATGCCTAACAGCCTTTGCTTTCTTCTGTTTGGGTGGTTGCTGATGTTTGTTTGAAAACTGACCTATAGAAGATGCCTGCTGAACATAAGCAGGATAAAATCTTTTCTTTTTAGAAAAAGATGTTTTCTTGAACAACTTCTTTCTAACAGGATTAGCAGTAGACTTGGATAGCCTATCCAAGGTAGAATTCTCAGCATCCATTTCATTGGCTTTTCCTGCCAATTTTTACCCAACAGGTTCTCACCAGTACAAGGGATATTTCCCAATTTATCTTGTACCCAGAGCTCTAGATCAGATGCCTGGAACCAAGCAATTCTACGTGCACCTATGGTGATAGCAGAGGTTCTGCTTATACACTCAAAGCAGTCAAAGGCTGCACGGTTAGAAAATTTAGAAACATCTTGGGCATGTTTGACCCAAGTGAGAAAGTCCTGTCTTTTATCCTCAGAAATGAAAGGACTTAAAGTCTGTAAATTATCTGTGACCTCCTTTAGGAACATTCCCATATAGAGACTACAGGAACTGATTCTGGCAGAAAGCATGGAAGCTTGGAAGACTCTACGTCCAAAAACATCCAGGGTTCTGCACTCACGTCCTGGAGGATTAGAGGCATGCCTTTTTGCACTTCTGATCCTTCTCATAGCTGACTCCACCACAATAGAGTGGTGAAGAAGCTGAGTCTTATGGAACCCAGGACAAGGAGGGACTCGATACATAGTATCCAATCTATGAGAATGAGGAGAGGTGGTAAGAGGTGTTTCCCATATCCTCAACATGAGATCATATAGAATCTCATGAATGGGTAAGGTAGCTGCCTCCTTAGGAGTTTTGGGATATTGTAAAATTTCCAACTCCTTGGCCCTTGGCTCTGTTTCAGTGGCCACAGTAATGGACAGGCCCCGAGCCACCTCCCTGATGAAGTCTTGGAAGGACATGTCCTCTGGAGGAGACATCCTGCGTTTAGGGGAGGACTCCTCCTCTGGAAGAAGCATCGGTGCACTGACAGAACTTTCAGAATCCTCAGATTCTTCTGAGGACTCGAAGTATCGCCTGTCCGGATGCTCCTGCACAGCCCGATACCCGTACCGACCAAGGTCGGTACCGGGAATAACCGGTACCGGAAAATCAGTACCGGAGGGCATCGGAGGACAGGGTACTGGCAGAGCAGACACCGATGCCGATGCTATCGGTACCGGTACCGATGCCGGTACCAGTGGAGTTGTCTGTCGCGGTACGAAGGGCGTCGATGCCGCAAGGAAAACCGCCAGACTGCGTTCCATAGCCAGAACTCTCTGGTCTATGGACGCCGCCAATGCCTGGATGTCGGCACCAGTAGAGACCACCGGTACCCCAGAGCATGGCACCAGGAGATCTGTCGAGGCCGAGCCATCGAGAACATCCTGGAACCCCGATAATGCTTTGGAAGCCAAAGCCTCCCGCCGGGGTAATTTTGCCGGTGCAGAATCCTCGAGGGCAACGCCAGAGGCATCTCGATGCTTAGAAGGAGATCTACCCTTCGAGGACCGGCTGGATTTATGTTTAGTTACCTGAGATCCACAGGAGGAAGCAGCAGCCCTGGAAGACATTGATGCCACCGAAGCTGCATCAGAGGGAAACAGGGTACTGAGCTTGGCAGCTCGGTTCTGCCGACCTCTTTTAGACATCATGGCACAGGACATACAATCCGTGATGGAGTGGTCAGGACCTAAACATTTTAAACACCATTCATGGGTGTCGGTGACGGAAATGGTACCGCCACACTTGGTGCACTTTTTAAAACCTGAGGCAGGTTTTTCGATTGTTAAGGAAAACGTTTTTGGGCCTAAGGCCCAAAAAGGCGCGTGCACCTGAAGAAAAGGAAAAAGAGACAATTTTTTTTGTTTTTGTTTTTACAGAAATAAGAAAAGACAGACCGGAGGTACCGGTAAAGCGTCGAAGAAGGCAGACACGACTACAAAAAGAAAGAAAGAAAAAAGAAATTCTTCTGCGGTGACAGGAACATGACCTGCTGGCTCCGCGTTAAAAGAAGAACTGGAGAGAGGCAGTTGGGAAAGGCGGGAAGGCAGCACGCAGGCGCTGTGGGATGCTCCCAAAAGCTTTCTGATTGGACGCTGAGGAGCGTTCCCGTGCAGGCTCCGTCGGTACCGACGATACCCATATGTGATGACTACATTCCTGCTTGTTCCTGGAGATAACATAGTTACTCACCTGTAACAGGTGATTTCCGGGAACAGCAGGAATTTAGTCCTCACAACCCACCCACCTCCCCTAGGAGTTGTATCTCTCTATCTATCTCTTTCCTTTCCATCTCTCTCTCTTTGTCTCAGCTTTAAAACTCAACTAGAAAGAGGCAGTTGGGAAAGGCGGGAAGGCAGCACGCAGGCGCTGTGGGATACTCCCAAAAGCTTTCTGTCTGGAAGCTGGGGAGAGTTCCCGCGCAGGCTCCATCGGTACAGACGATACCCCCATATGTGATGACTACATTCCTGCTTGTTCCTGGAGATTAGAAGCCTCGCCCTTCCAGGTGGTGGGGCACCAGTTCCACCGCCTGGTCCTTCAAAAGACCTGCCAACTCCTGTAGAAGGAGGTTCCTGTGAAGTGGGAGCCTTAGAGGCTCTCCTGGAAAGGAGGGTGGTACCTGGTCGAAATGGAGTAGATACCCGTTTTGCACTATCTACAGGACCCAGGTATCGGTGGTAACGGCTCGCCACCTGTGGGCGTACAGAGTCAGCCTTCCTCCTGTGCAGGGCCCATACCAGAGATGGGAGAGAAGCCATGCTGTGGGGAGTCAAAAAACCTCTTCAGGCTGGGTGGGAGACGGAGCTGTATGTTTGGGGGTTTTCTGCCTACACAGGCCATGCGCCCCTGTCCCTTGGCCTGCTGCCCCCCTGTTGGGGAGCGGGGGTAGCCTGATAAGTGGGGTAGTTGCGGTAGGCATTACCCTTCCTTGGGAAAAAGGGCTTTTTACCCGAGCCCTTCTTTTTGTGAGAAGGGGCAGAAGTCTTCTTGGAGAGCCTTGTCTGGTTAAGTACTCGGACGCGATCTCCACAGCCTTCTCAGTCATGGGTTTGCCGAATAGGTTGTCACCTTGGCAAGGGACATCGACCAACTTGTCCTGAACTCATGACTCCAGGTCTGACGACATTAGCCAGGCCTGATGGCGTGCACCGATGCCGGCTGTGGCTACTTGGGCCGAAGTCTTGAAACCGTCGTAGGCTGCTCGAGACAAACTTCGAGCACTCTCGAATCCCTGTTGACAAGGCCTTGAAGTGCTGCAAGGGTTGCTCGGAGAGGCCAGCCGAGAACCCGACAATCTCCTTTGCCAGGTCCCGTAAGTATATGCCCATGTACAGCTGATAGGTCTGGCCACGGCATGACAGCATCGAGCCCTGGAAGCACTTTCTGCCGAGGACATCCAGGTTCCAGGTCTCCCAGCCGGGAGGCACCGAGGAGAGCGTCTTTTGGCTCTTGAGCCTTTGCATGGCCGATCCCACAAACAAGGAGTTGTGCGGCAGCTGTGCTTTCAGGAACCCGGGGCTCTTGCGGACTCGATAACCGGAATCGACCTGCTTGCTGAGAACCGGTATCGAGGCCGGGGACTCCCACATGCGGAGCATTAGCCGTTCCAGCATCGGAGGCACCGGCACAATAAGGGCTTCCCTAGGGGGAAAGTCATACTGGAGGGCCACGAGCTCCTCGGCTCCTCCTCGGACTCCGCCGGGAATGCCAAAGCTTTGGCCATGTCCCTAACGAAGTCCGAGAACCGGGGTCTTCCGGGGGAGGGGGGGACCTTCTCCGAGGTTCCAAACCAGGTGAATCCGATAGGATACACCGGGTACGGTGGGTGTCTGGAGACTCCTCATCTTCCATCTCCCATGCCGATTCCTCCGAGGAGGCCCTGAGGGCTTCGAGCCCAACCGCCCCGAAGAGTCTCGAGGATCGGCTCGGCCTCCGGGGTCGACTTGGACTTCGAAGTCCCGGTGGTCGGGGCGGATAGACCAGTGAGACCGGCTATCAGCCCCCTCTGCTGCTCCATGAAGGCAGCCATACTGCTCTCCAGGGCCGCCATCCTGAGACCAAGCTCAGAAGGCTCTGCAGGCTCGGGCCCGACGCCGGCTTTCCCAGAGGAGAGTCCACGAGGACAACAGGTGTTACCTGACTCGGCGTCTCCGGCTCCTTACAAGGTAGTTTGGCTGGCTGCTCCGACTCCGAGGACCCGGGGCGACGGTCAGGGCTCGGCATCCTGGAACCCGAGGGCCCAGGCCGATCAGAGGCCTCCGACGACTTCACCCTCACGAGCTTCTTCTTCCTCTGGTGTTCCCAGGAGGGAGATCCCCTGCTCAGAGGACCCATGACGCTTGGTGTTGGACAGCTCCCGAGACGACGAGGTCCGGGCTCGGACGGTTGCGGACTCCGAGAAAATCCTTTCAAGTTGATGCTGCCTCCTCCTCAATGCCTTGGAATACATCTTGCCACACGGGCCACAGACCACCGGGTCATGGTCGGGCCCAAGGCACCGGAGGCAGCAGTCATGTGTGTCGGTAAGAGACATCAACGTCTTACACCGATCACACTTCTTGAACCCGCTGGCAGCCATCGGGGGAAAAAGGGCCCTGCAAGGTCAAATGACTGGGCTGCCAGTGAAAGTGAAGAAAAAAAAGAGCACAAATGCTGGTCAGTAAGGACAAAAATGAAAATGAGAACGGACTCGATATTGGTGTACCGAGCTGAGGGCGGGAAGGGGAACTGGCGTCGAACCGGGTCAAAGAAATGATTCTTCAAAGGTTTTGACGCACTTTTTCTTGAGGACAATGGAACAACGTCTGTTGGGCTCTGCGGAAAAAGGGAGACTGAGCAAGCGCAGGCAATCCCAAAGGCTTTCTTTAAAAGCTGGGGAAATGTTCCGTATGAGGGCTCCGTCGGCGCCGACGTCACCCATATGTGAGGACTGACTTCCTGCTTGTTCCTGGAGAATATCAGTTACGAGAGCTTGCAGCTCACTCACACGTCTGTCTGATGTGTGAGTGCCACCAGGAAGAGCACCTTCCAGGAGAGGAAGTGCAGATAGCAAGAGGACATTGGCTCAAAAGGTGGGCGAGTAAGCTGCTGCAAGACCACATTTAAATCCCACTCAGTTGCCGGAGGATGAACTGGGGGGGGGGTTCAGCAGAAGCAGACCACTGAGGAATCTGGACACCAGGGGTTGAGCCAAAAAAGGTTGCCCCTCCACTGGCGAGTGGTTTGCTGACAAAGCACTCAGGTGGACCCTGACAGAGTTAGACTCGAGTCCTAATTCTGAGAGGTGAAGCAGGTACTGCAGCACCACTGGTACAAGGCAAGAGAAAGGGTTTTCATTGTGCTGGTTACACCACACCTCAAACCTACACCACTTGAAAGCATAGGATTTCCTAGTGGACTGCCTCCTTGAGGCCAGTAACACTTCTTCTACATTCCGAGGTAGAAGGAGAGGAGCCAACACTACCTTTTCAGCAGCCATGCCATCAGGTTGAGGGACCTGAGGTTGGGGTGCAAGAGAGAGCCCTGCTCCTGGGACAGAAAGTCGGGCTGCATCCCCAGTGGGAGTGGGGTTTCCACTGCCAGCTGGAGCAGAAGTGGAAACCAAGGCTGTCTTGGCCATCTGGGGGCTACCAGAATGACAAGAGGCCTTGTCCCGAAGGATTTTGAACAGAGTCCGGGCCACCAGAGGCGTGGGAGGAAACGCATACAGGAGGCCCCCTGACCAGATCAGGAAAGCATCTGCAGCAACCCTCAGAGGATGTGGCTGTCTGGAGCAAAATCTGGGCAGCTGGTGATTTTGCAGACTGGCAAATAGATCTATGGACGGATGTCCCCAGCGGTGGAAAATACGTTGGGCCACCACCGGATCCAGTTGCCATTCCTGAGGTTGGAGAATCCTGCTTAGTTTGTCTGCTAGGCAGTTCTCCTGACTAGGCAGGTATGCTGCTTTGAGAGACATACCCTGCCTGATGGCAAAGGAGCAGAGGCCCAGTTTCTCCTGACATAGGACACAAGACCCCGTACCTCCCTGCTTGTTCACGTAGAACATTGCTACCTGGTTGTCCGTCTGTATCAATACAGACCGATGTGAAAGGACATGACAAAAGACTTGAAGAGCTAGGCAAATCGCCCACAGCTCTAAGAGGTTGATTTGGTGTGCAGACTCCTGAGGAGACCACAACCCCGAGTGCATGATGCTTGGCAATGGGTTCCCCAGCCCAGCAAGTAGGCATCTGTCATTAGCACTCTTGTGTGTGAGGGAGTCTAAAAAGGCATTCCCTCTTGAGCAGGTTGGGTGGCTGACGCCACCACGGCAACAATTTCACCAGTCGCCTGGATACTGTTATCCTGTCTCTGAGGCTGCCGGTGGCTTGTGTCCACTGATCTGAGGCACCACTGAGCTGTTCTCATGTGGAGACGGGCATTTGGGGTCACATGCACCATGGGAGGCCATGTGGCCCAGGAGGCGTAAGAAGTGTCTCGCTGAGACCTGCGCCTGAACTGTTGTGCCAGTGCAAGCAGCCTCTGTGCTCTGTCCTCCGGCAGGTAAGCCTTCGCCTAAAGGGTGTCCAGCCGTGCTCCTTTGAACTCTAAGTTTTCAGTGGGGAGCAAAGTAGACTTTGCGTGGTTTATGACAAAGCCTAGACGGTGCAACAGGTTGATAGTGTGAGAAGTGGCCTGTTGGGCCTGCTGAGGCGACTGGCCCCTGATGAGTCAGTCGTCCAGGTAAGGGAAGACAAAAATTCCTTGACTTCTGAGGAAGGCCACCACTACAGCCAAGCATTTTGTAAACACTCTGGGAGCAGAGGCTAGGCCAAAGGGTAGAACTCTGTATTGGAAATGTTTCCCTCCCACTACAAAATCTCAGATATTGTCTGTGGTCTGGATGTATAAGGATGTGTGTATAGGCATCCTTCAGGTCTAAGGAGCATAGACTATCTCCCTGGTGGAGGTAAGGCAGCAACATTCCAAGGGAAAGCATCTTGAACTTTTCCCTCACAAGGAGCTTGTTTAAGTTTCTTAGGTCGAGGATGGGTCTGAGGCCTGCTGTTCTCTTTGGTATGAGAAAATACCTGGAGTAGAAGCCCTTGCCCTGCAGGTAGTGGGGCACCGGTTCCACCGCCTGATCCTCTAGAAGACCTGCCAACTCCTGCAAGAGGAGATCCCTGTGAAGAGGGGGTCTGAGAGGCTCTCCTGGAAAGGAGGGTGATATCTGGCTGAAGTGAAGCAAATAGCCCCTTTGGACTATTTGCAGGACCCAGATATCCAAGGTGATGGTTGTCTACCTGTGGGCGTACAGGGTTAGCCTGCCTCCTGTGCATGGCCTTACACTGGCGGAAGAGAGACTATGCCTTGGGAGTCAAAAACCCCTTCCCGGCTGGGTAGGAGCTGGGGCCTGGGGCTTGGGGGTCTTCTGCTTATGCGAGCCATGCCCCTGTCCCTTGGCCTGCTGCCCCTGTTGGGGAGCTGGGATGGCCTGGTACGTGGGGTAGTTGCGGTAAGCAGTACCCTTCCTCGGCAGAAGTCTTCTTTGATAGTCTTGTCCGGGTCAAGTACTCTGACTCGAGCTCAGCAGCCTTTTCAGTCATGGGTTTGCCAAAGAGGTTGTCACCTCGGCAAGGGACATCAACCAACTTGTCCTGAACCCATGGCTCCAAAATCTGACGACATTAGCCAGGCCTGGAAGCATGCACCAATGCCGGCTGTGGCTACTCGGGCCAAAACCTCGAAGCCGTCATAGGCCGCTCGAGATATGAACTTCGAGCACTCCCGAATCCCGGTGGACAAGGCATTGAAGCGCTGCAAGGGTGCCTCAGAGAGGCCAGCTCAGAACCCGGCAATCTCTTTTGCCAGATCCCTCAAGTACATGTCCATGTACAGCTGGTAGGTTTGGACACGACATGACAGCATTGAGCCCTGGAAGCATTTTCTGCCGAGGGCATCCAGGTTCCGGACCTCCTGGCCAGGAGACACCGAGGAGTGCGTTTTTTGGCTTTTGAGCCTGTGCATAGCCGATTCCACAACCATAGAGTTGTGCAGCAGCTGTGCCTTTTGAAACCCAGGGCTCTTGCGGACTCGATAGATAGAATCGACCCGCTTGCTGAGCACCGGCATCGAGGCCGGCGACTCCCACATGTGGAGCATCAGCCGTTCCAGCATCAGAAGAACCGGCACAGTTAAGGGCTTCCCTCAGGGGAAAGTCATACTGGAGGGCCTCAAGTTCTTCAGCTCGAGGCTCCTCCTCGGTATTCGCCGGGAACGCCAAAGCCTTGGCCATGTTTCTGATGAAGTCCGAGAACCGGGAATCTTCTAGAGGGGACCTTCTCCGAGGCTCTGAACCCGATGAGTCCGATGGGACATACCGGGTCCAATGGGTGTCTGGGGACTCATCATCTTCCATCTCCCATGCCGATCCCTCCGAGGAGGAATCGAGCGGCTCCAATCGAGAGGGCTTTGGCCCCAAACGCCCCGACGCAGAGAGCTCCGGCATTGACGACCTCGGTCCCGAGCGGGAGGTCGAGGGAGATCTTGGCCGAGGATCGACTCGAGTCCGAAGAGTCTCGAGGATCGGCTCGGCCTCCGGGGTCGACTTGGACATCAAGGTCCCGGTGGTCGGGCGGATGGACCAGTGAGACCGGTTATCAGCGCCCACTGCTGCTCCATGAAGGCAGACATGCTGCGCTCCAGGGCCATCACATCCTGAGACCGAGCTCAGAAGACTCCGCAGCCTCCGGCTCGGGCCTCGACGCCGTTGGGCCTGACGCTGGTTCTCCTGGAGGGGAATCCACGAGGACAACAGCGCTTACCCTCCTTGCCGTTTCCGGCTCCGTGTGAGGTATCTTTGCAGGCCACTCCAACTCTGAGGATCCGGGGCGGCGCGACCTGGCCTTCGAGGACCCAGGGCGATCGGAGCCCTCACGGGTTTCTTCTTCCTCCGGTGTTCCTGGGAGGGAGACCCCCACTCAGAAGACCCCCGACAGTGCTCAGGTTCAGACAGCTCCCGAGATGTCGAGGCTTCTGATGAGGTCCTGATCCGGGGGGGTGCAGACTCCGAGAAAATCCTTTCATGCTGCTGCTGCCTACTTTGAAGTGCTTTAGAGGACATCTTCCCACATGGCCAAAGAATTTCGGGTTATGGTCGGGCCCGAGGCATCGGAGACAGCTGTCATGTGTTTCGGTGAGGGACATTAACTTCTTACACCGATCACACTTTTTAAACCCTCTGGCAGCCATCGGGGGGAAAAAGGTCCTCTGCAAGGTTGAAGGATCGGGCTGCCAGTGAAAATAAAAAAAGAGCGAGAACGCTAGTCACTAAGGACAAAAACGCAAAAAATTGACCGGATTTGATACCGGTATACCGAGCCGTAGGCGGGAAGGGGAACCGGCGTCGAACCGGTCGAAGAGAGAAACTCTTCTGAAGTCTTGATGCACTTTCTCCGTGAGGAATTAGGGACAATGTCCATTGGGCTCCGCGGAAAAAGGGAGACTGAGCAAGATGGTACCCTTGGGCGGGAAGGGGACCGCACATGCGTGATGCAATCCCAAAGGCTTTTTTTGAAAGTTGGGGAATTGCTTTGCACGAGGGCTCCGTCGGCGCCGTCACCCATATGTGAGAACGGACTTCCTGCTTGTTCCTGGAGAATGTATGTACCGAGGCGGCCAAACTCCTATCGAGAGCCAGCATGCACTGCTCTAGGAAAATGGCCGATGTCTGGGTGGAATCACCGACGGGGCTTTGAGCTAAGATCCCAGAGCATGCAACCGGTAGCTCTCCAGAGGTCGATTCCTTGGGAGCATCCCAAGGCCTCTCCTATGCTTTGGAGGGCATTTATTTATTTATTTACATTCTCTTATATACCACGCTATTCTGCATCAGTGCGGTTTACATTGAACAAACTGAAATTACATTGAACAGGGCATTATAACTTGGAGATAACTATTTTACGGGGAACATGGGCTATGGAGGGTTAAGTGGCTTGCCCAAGACCACAAGGAGCACCTGTGGGACTAGAAACCCCAGTCCTTCCGGCCCAAGGTTGCTGTCCTCTAGTGGGATTTGAACCCTGTGATAAGGAAGCTTATCATAGCTCAGGAAGGAGCTATAGGAAAGGTGAAGTGACTCTGAACAAGCAACCTGTCAGTTCTGGTAGAAATAAGAAAACAGAATTTTCCCATAAAAGACTACCAGTCCCAGAATGCACCAGGTTTCCAGCAGCCATTAGAGGAGCTGAAGTGGGGAAACGTGTGTTCAAATCAGGAGGGCTATGAGGTAATCCCTAAGCACTCATCTCAAAGGGCAGGGCCTGATTCAGCACAGCTGCGCTGTGTTAGGGAGGAGCACTCATCTAAGCAGAATAAAGGTAGAGTTTATTCTACAGATGACCATCTTCATGATCACCTTGGATATCCTGAGAATCAGCTTGAGCTGGATCCTGAGGATCATCATCATCAGAAGCAGAAGCCAAACCGGATGGACAGAGAGGGAAAGAAACCCTTTGGAAGAAGGAAGAGAAAAGCCTTTGAGAGGTCTAGAAGAGTCCAGAGCAGTACGTATACTGGGAGGCATTTCAAGGGCCAGCATACACCATTGGACTGGGGAAAGCCAGAGGAATGGTGCTGCAGAGCTAGGAATCTCCAGACGCTACCTGTGAGGGAGACGGCTGCACGTGGAAGGGACCCTAAGACCTGTGCCAGAAGGTATGTGAAGAGAGATCCAGTGTCCAGGGATCTGGATTGGAAGGCTGGACATAAGAACTGGACTACATACTGGCCAGGCTATATAGAGAGGAACTCTAACAGCAATGGAAGCTCAGGTATGAACACTGATCTATGCCCTAGCTATAACCTTGAAAGACAGCAGGGAAACAAGTATTCTCCTGAAAGTGCTCCATTGAGAGATTCATCTGTGCCAATCCATGATATTGAACCCATGCTTGTTGAAGAAGGGGGAATGATTGCAGATGAAGAATGTGTTTATATGGACTGCTCTCTGTCCAAACTCCTTTGGTGATTTTCTGATATAAAGTACAGCAACCATCACAAAGAAATACAAACTTGTTCTTTAATCTACTCAGAAAAGCTCCTGTGTAGGATTTCTGGCCACGCTGTAGAAAGCAAGCCAGCTAAGGGGTTTCAGCTGGATAACTGCTAGCAATTGAGCCTTACCTAATTGCTTGTGAGCTAGGAGAGAATCACTTCTGAATCTATGTGGGAAGATATAAGAAGTTAACCTGAAAAGAACAGTTTTTTTTCTTTCTTTGTGGCTTTTGGTTTGTTGTTTGATATATGCTAAGAAAACATTAGCTAATGCCTGACAAGTTTAAAGGTTGTTTTCCTGATTTTGTTTTTTTTTCAAGTTTAACACTGAAAGCAAGTAACCTGATTTATGTGCTACCAAGCATATCTGTGTTGGGAGAAATAACCCCATAAATAAATACCTTATTGGCTTTAACACTTGAGCACAACTAAATTATTGTCAGCAGCTGTGTCTGGTGTGAATGAACTGCATTGCCCACAATCCCTTGCAAATCATATAGATATATGCACTTGCCAAGACTGTGAAGATTCTTACGCAGGCAGCCGTCTGACAACCCCCGACCTTCCAGCCTGAAGTACCTTGCCCCAACCACTAGGCCACTCCTCCACTCCATGTCCTCCCGCCGGGGCTGCTTGATTGGCTTGTCTGTATCAGAGCCACCCCTAGGGGAGTCTTGATGCTTATACTGACACCTACCTCTAGTCTTGGTATCGGTCTTTGATGCTAATGACTTAGTGGAAATCAGACACTTGCTTTTATGTTTGGACTTGCAAGTGACCTGAGATCCTTGAGAGGAGGTCAATGTTCTCGATGACATGGAAGCCACTGAAAATCAAGTCTGGGGCAAACAGCGATCCATACTATATGGCTCTGTTCTTTAGGCCTCACTTAGTCATTTGTTGGCACAAAGTACAAGAATGCGGTAAATGGTTAGGCCCCAAACATTTTAGACACCAGTCATGTTTATCTGTTATTGATATGGTAGCAGCACATTTGGTACACTTCTTAAAACCACTAGTTGGTTTTTCCATTTTTAAAGAGTTCTTCAGAAATGAAGAGGATATGGAGGCCTAAAGGCCTAGTAGCGGTGAAAAAACACAGGAAAAAAAAAAGAAAAAGAAAAGAAAATTTATAAGTGAAAAAGAAAAAAATGATCAGGACTGGTGTGAAATCTGATGCAACCAGTGTCAATGGAAAGGCAGAGCATGGTATTTCACAAAAGGAGAAATTAGGTCTTACCTGCTAATTGTCTTTCCTTGAGTTCTCTCCGGGCCAGTCCAGGGTACCTTCAGGTTGTCAATCCCCTTCAGCAGCTGAGGACTGAAAACTAAAGATTCTTGCTGACAGGCTATAGCCACTCCCCCCTGTGACAGCTCTCCAGTCTCGTCTAGCAAAGCAGCAAAAACAGCGTAACTGTCCAACTACCTCGGAACTGTAAAAACGACCAAAAGAAACAAGAAAACTAATAACAACAACAGCAGCTTTCCCAACCTTCCTCCCCGACTGCCTATTCACCGCCTTAACAAACTGTGCTTGCATGTGCTGGAACATATCCCATCTTCCGCACCTCTTATTATGTCTGTAATCCATTCTTTTTTTTTTTTTCCCCTTTTATTCTGGTTTTTTTTTTTCCCCAGAACCCCCAACTACACCGAAGGGAACCCAAACACCATATCCACCAGAGTAAAAGTTAGTCTCTTGGAAACTGAGGATGCGGAAGCACACCTACCAACCTCTTCGCAAACTCTTCTATAAGACTGGGTGGGCCCTGGACTGGCCCGGAGAGAACTCAAGGAAAGACAATTAGCAGGTAAGACCTAATTTCTCCTTCCTATTCGTCTCTCTGGGCCAGTCCAGGGTACCTTCGGGCAGTACCAAAGTAGTGCCTAAACCCGGGAGGGACCCACGAGCCCCGCCACAACGGCAGAGGCCCCCACTTTCGCATCCTCCCTGGCCTGGACATCCAACCGATAATGTTTCGTGAATGTATGCAGCGAAGACCACGTTGCGGCTCTACAAATATCCACCGGAGGGACCAAGGCCGATTCCACCCACGAAGTCGCTTGCCCCCGTGTGGAATGAGCTTTGAGACCAACCGGAAGCGACCTACCTCCCGCCACCACTGCCTGTTTCACCCAACGGGCAATCGACACCTTTGTAGCTGCCTGCCCTTTCCGAGGGCCTCCAAACAGAACAACCTGTCCGACTTTCTAAAAGGTTGCGTAGCTCTCAGGTACTTCAACACTTGCCCCAGATCCAACGTCCGTAAAGTCCGACTCACTCGAGATCCGCGAAGATCCGGAAAGGTGGGTAGAGCAACCGACTGATTAATGTGAAACGAAGACACCACCTTGGGCAGAAAGGAAGGAACCGGCCGCAGGAGCACTTTCTCCGCAAAGAATTGAAGGTACGGCTCCCTGCAAGAAAGCGCTTGCAGATCGGAAATTCTCCGCGCCAAACACAAAGCCACCAGAAATGCAGTTTTCCACGATAACTCTCTCAAACTTCCCGAAGACCCTGACTCAAAGGGAGACCGAGTTAGAGCTTCCAGAACGACATTTAAATCCCAAGCCGGAACCACTTGCCGCACCGGCGGCCTGATGATGTTCACCGCTCGGAGAAAACGCACGACATCTCCATGAGATGACAACTTCCTGCCATTCACTGCCCCCCCCTATAGCAAGATAAGGCAGCCACCTGAACTTTAAAGGTACTAAGAGCCAATCCTTTCTGTAAGCCTCCTTGGAGAAACGACAAAATCTCGGGTAAGGCTGCCGAAAACGGACGAACGCTACGTTGTTTACACCAATACTCAAACATTCGCCAGACGCGAACATACGCTAATGACGTGAACTTTTTCTTTGATTGCAACAGCGTGTCCACTACCGATGATGAATATCCCTTGCGTCTCAGCCGTTCCCGTTCAAGAGCCAAGCCGTAAGCAAGAAGCGATCCACCTGCGGCATGAGAATGGGCCCCTGACTCAACAAATTGCGGCGAGTCGGAAGCCTCCAGGGGGAATCTATTAGAAGCTGCCTCAGATCTGCATACCAAGGCCGTCTGGGCCAATCTGGCGCAATGAGAACTACTCTTCCCCTGTGGCCTGCTATACGCTGAATGACTCGCCCGATCATCGGCCACGGAGGAAAAACGTACAGAAGCTTGCCTAACAGCCAGGGCTGAACCAGGCCATCCAGACCCTCGGACATGTGTTCTCTGCATCTGCTGAAAAACCGCGACGCCTTCGCATTGCTAAACGTGGCCATGAGATCCATTACTGGCTGCCCCCAACGCATCGTAATGTCGTGAAAGATCGCTGCGTTCAACTCCCACTCTCCGGGATCGAGAACATTGCGACTGAGATAATCGGCCTGGACATTGTCTTTACCTGCCACATGCGCCGCCGACAAGGCCATCAGATGAGCCTCTGCCCAAAGCATCAACGCTTGACTCTGCCAGCAACAGAACACTGCCCGTACCGCCCTGGCGATTGATGTACGACACCGTCACCGCATTGTCGGAGAAAACTCACACTGCTCTTCCTTCCAGTAACGGAGCAAACGAGTTAAGCACCAACCGTACCGCTCTGAGCTCCAACAGGTTGATCGAGAGCAAAGTCTCTTCCTGGTCCCAGCGGCCCTGAGCCACCTGAGCTTGACAATGAGCTCCCCAGCCTGATAAACTGGCGTCCGTCGTTACCAACATCCAGTCCTGAATTTCCAACGGAACTCCTGCTTGAAGATGCCCTGGATCCAACCACCAACCTAGACTGTCTCTCACCACCTTCGGACAGACTAGCTTTCGCGACAACGGATGAAGCTGCGGAGACCACCTGGACAGCAACACCTGCTGCAAAGGCCGCATGTGAGCCCTGGCCCAGGGCACTAGATCCAAAGCCGCCGCCATGGACCCCAAGAGCTGCAAGTACCTCCACGCCGAGGGAGCCCGAAGCCGCAAGAACGTCCGCACTTGAGATAATATTTTCTGCCCTCTGTTTTCCGGCAAGGAGACCAATCCGCGTTTCGTGTCGAACTCTGCCCCCAGATACACTAGCCGGGACTGCGGATGTAGCTGACTCTTTGCTCGGTTGATTACCCAACCGAGCTGCTCCAAGAGGCACACCACCCGAGAGGTAGCCCTGATCGACTCTTGCAGTGATCTTGCTCTGATCAACCAATCGTCCAGATAAGGGTGAACCTGAATCCCTTCCATTCGCAAGGCGGCCGCAACCACCACCATCACCTTTGTAAACGTCCGAGGAGCCGTTGCCAAGCCGAACGGCAATGCTCGAAATTGAAAATGCCCTGCGGGCACCGCAAACCTTAAAAAACGTTGATGATCTGGCCTGATCGGGATGTGCAGATAAGCTTCCGTAAGATCTATTGAGGAGAGCAGCTCTCCCGGTCGTACCGAACGAATCACCGATCTTAGAGTTTCCAACCGAAAATGCGGAACTCTCAAAGACCGGTTTACGTGTTTGAGGTCCAGAATATCGGATGAAACGATCCTTCCTTCTTTGGAACCACAAAATAAATCGAGTATCGACCGGACCCTAACTGGTCTGGGGGCATTGGCACAATCGCCCGCAGCTGCACTAAGCGGAGCAGCGTGTCCTCCACCACTTGCCCCTTGGCTCCGAGACCACAAGGGGACACTAGGAAGGCTTCTTGCAGTGGCCGAGCGAACTCCAGTGCATACCCGTCTCGGATGATCTCCAGCACCCATTGGTCTGTAGTTATTGCGGCCCAGGCAGAGAGAAACCCTTGTAAGCGACCCCCCACCGGGATCTCTACCTGGACCTGCTGACCTTCATTGAGGCTTTTTCGTAGCGGATTGCTGGGCAGAGAAATAGCCTCTACCAAATCCTCTAGCTCCACGAAAGGACTGACCCCGAGGCCCAAAACAACCTCTGGGATAGGGAGAAAAACATGCACCTCTGAATCTAGGAAATTCCTTACTTTGCCCTCGCTGCGGCGCTGTCGGCCTGAGAGCCTTTGGGCGATCCTCTGGTAATGGACCCCCTTGGAATCTCCCAAATCCTTAATCTTCTCCAAGGCTTCCCCAAACAGCAGCTTGCCTTTATAAGGGAGTTTACTGAGCCTGGCTTTTGAAGATGCATCAGCCAACCAATTCCTTAGCCAAAGGAATCGTCGCGCTCCAATCAAGGATGCCATGGACTTCGCCGAAATACGCACCAAGTCATAAAAGGCGTCCGCCAGATAGGCTGCCGCCGACTCCAACTTCGCTCCCTCCACAGAGGACTCTCCTGTAGAATCCGAAGGGTTTTCCACCTGGAGCCACTGGATCGAAGCCCTAGAAACATATGCTCCACAAATGGACGCCTGCAGAGCTAGCGCACAGGAATCAAAAGCTTACTTTAGCAAAACCTCCAGCTTGCGATCCTGCAGATCTTTAAGCGCAGCTCCGCCCTCTACCGGAATCGTTGTCTTTTTCGTTACCGCCGAAACTAGGGCATTCACCTTAGGCATCTTTAGCAACTCCTTCTCCTCTTGTGGAACCGGATAAAGACAACCCAGAGCGCGACCCCCCCTTAGAGTAGCCTCCGGGCACTCCCATTCCAACTCTATCATCTGCTTTATCACGCGATGAACTGGAAAACAGCGTTGCTCTGTCCTAAATCCCTGCAATAAAGGATCCTCCAACGGTTCCTGTTCCACCACAGGCAGGCTAATATTTAAGGCCGCCAACGATTGCCCAATCAGCGCCCCCAATTCCTCCTTCCGGAAAACCTGAAAGAGATTTGGATCCTCGCCTGGAGCCAGCTCTCCGTCCTCCAGCTCACCTGACCAAGGATCAAAAGCTGCCTCTGAGAAAGACTCAGCCTCATCTCCTTTCTGAGACTCTGACAGCTGCGGCTCCAAACACTGCACGCGAGCCGCTGCGCCTGCACCCTTAAGAGAGGAACCCTCTCCAGGGTCCATCCCGGATTCCTCTGTTCTAACCCCTTCCGCAAGGCAGGGAGGCAAAGGAGCATCGCTGCCCTGGGACAGTTTCAAAGTATAAACTCTATGAAGAGCTAGAATAAAATCTGGGGTAAATAGGGAAGCCAGAGGTTCCTGAGCCTCAGGTATCTTGCGCTTCTCCTTTAAAACTGAGGAATTTTCTTTTACCGACTTCATCTTTGTCTTTCCATGCTTGTGCTGTTCAGAGGGGGAAACGGCGCGCTCCTCTAAAATGGCCGCCATTCCCGCCCGTTCTACCACGCTGAGAGGCTTCTGCACCTCAGCAACTCCTGCCTTGCCGTCCATTACCGCTGAGAAAACAGAACCGCGAAGACGCTACACACGACGGCTGAGCCGCCAGCGATAACCCAAGACAACTGAAACCGCCTGACAAATAACAGTAAGGAAGCAGAAAGTGCCCGACTACCGAAACAAGACAACACTGACCTGCGCGCAGCTCTGTCGTCTCCGATCTTCCGGTTCCCGAAGCAAGCGGGAAAAGAAGAATCGCTGCTGCGGATCTAGGTGGTTGGAACCTGGGGCTCCCAGGATCAATCCCACTACAACCAGGACCCGGTCCAGCAAGAAGGCAGGCTCTGCCCCTGTGAACGCTGCCGAGAAACGGCAGCCACGGACCTGCTACTCCCCTGGTCTTTTTTTTTTTTTTTCAGTTAGCTTAATTGAAATAAGCAGCAGGGAAGAGATATATATATCCAGCCAAAGAGAGAGGTTAAAGCCCTGCTAGAGCCAAACCTCCCCCGTAAGCCCGCAAAGAAATGCTCTGCCACACTGTCTAGGGAGCCTGTCAGCTTTCCACGTCCTGTTCAGCTGCTGAGGACTGAAGACTGGAGAGCTGTCACAGGGGGGAGTGGCTATAGCCTGTCAGCAAGAATCTTTAGTTTTCAGTCCTCAGCTGCTGAAGGGGATTGACAACCCGAAGGTACCCTGGACTGGCCCGGAGAGACGAATAGGAAAAAAAGGTTTTTTGGGGGTGACAGGATTGTGCAACATGCTGGCTCCATGGAAAATGAAGAACTGAGGAGAGGAGGTGGGAAGGCAAGGAGATAGGCACACAGGCGCAGTGGCGTGCTCCCAATGGCTTTCCTATTGGATGCTGGGGAGCGTTCCTGCGTGGGCTCAGTCAGTGCTGATGTCGCCCATATGTGAAGACTGCATTCCTGCTTGTTGCTGGAGAAAGGCAGTATAGCAAATTTGAAATAAACTTGAAAACTTGGTATACCAAGAGTGCTAATAAATAATTTTGATAGCTGGGTTGTGTTGGAAGGATATAACAGTAGAGGAATAAAACTATGGGTAGATACAAATCGAGGCTCCTGGTACCTTAGTTTAAGAAAGGCTGGCTCTGAAACAGGAAGAAACTGCTGGGCAAAATAAAGGCTCGGAAAGCTTTGAATGGATTCAGCTCTAAGTCTGCATAAACTTAAATCGTAAAAGTGCATTAGCTTTTTTCAGAAGCTTTTTATCGGCCAGAATATAAGATAGCTCTGTCTCTGAAGAAAAATTTGAAATATGTAAATACATTTTTCTCCTCATTCTCTAATGCCCACTACTCAACAACCTGCCCTCCAGGTATTCTCTCTCTCCTTTATCTTCTTCCTCTCCCCTTACCTCTTATTGCTCTGTGCAGTGTTTCTGTACAAGCTGCTGCTGTTTATTCAGGCCTAAACAGGCTGCTTCTCTTAGCTTTCTGGTCCTATATGGGTAGCTGCTTCACTCTTTTGGAGCCTTGTGCAGGCTGATGCTTCTGCGCTTCATGCTCTGTACACATCCAGTACTACTGCTTCTCCCTGCCCTCTGCAAGAGGTTGCTTCTTTCTTCCTTGCCCTGTATCAAAACTACTGTCTTCTTTGCACTACTAGTTCAAGATAAGTCTAGGCACAATTTATCTTCTGAAAATACTTATTATTAGGTGAACATGGAGTCTCATGGAGAAAGTCTGGAGGGTGAAAGCAGCTTGAAAAAGTGCTGACAGTGTAGCAAAAGATATGTGGAATAATTGTGAGTCTGTCAAGGCTGTATTTTGCAAGAGAAACTAGATAATAAGCTTATATTTGTAGAAAGGTTCTGCATGCTTAGGCCAGGTCACTTATGTTTATGAACAAAGTGACATGCAAAGTATATTGTTAAGGTTATATCCTATAAAGAATAAAATAAAGCTTATTCTCACAGGAAGAATGTCATGACTGAGACATGACCAACATGTTTATGCATAGTTTGGCTTGCAATGTGTAGATATTGTTAAAGATTAAGACAAAAATCATGACACAGACTGATAAGACAAAATTGTATAATGTGGCAGTTTTTCCTAAATAAAAGTAGATGCTGCAGCCAAGCAAATTAACCCTTTCAAGGCCTACTTTAAAATTTTAATCCACATTCTGCAGCCGGGTTAATTTTTGCATATTTCAGGAAAATTGTACCCGTCTTATTCAATATGTTCTAATAGTGATTTTCCTTCTGCTATGGTTATGCATTATATACCATTTGATAGGAATATTTAGTCAGAATTTTGGATCCCGAGTGCTTTGGGCTCGGCCTGGAAAGGGTTAAGGGAGTTATGGGGGACTACTTAAGCTTACAGGCCCGTGACTGCCTTCCTAAAGCTTTAGCAGGCCTTTGTTATTGAATAACTGTGTGTTGTGTTCTTTTTTTCTTCTCACTTGCTTCTGGGACTACAGATAGGAAACCAAGAGCTGAGAAAGGATTCTAGTGGTTGTTTCCCCTGGCTAGGCAGTCAGGAACAGAGAACACAAACACATGGTACACGTCTAATCATATTTCCATAGTTAGTTTTGAAAACATATGGGAGTTCTGGTCTACATCAATACTTAAAATAAGCTTCTAAATTATGTTTTAAGAAAAAGCATTTACTTTTTACAAGACTGCCATAAGCACATGAAGTTCTGTCCAGGTTTTTTCACTTGCTCTCCCAGCTGACTTGTAGTTGATGCAGTATATGGAGAGGGCTGAGAACTGACCTGCTGGCCCTGTATTTGCACAACTGGTGCTGGAGTCACAGGTGCACTCTGCAGAAAATGTGAAAGAAATAGGTTTGTAAACCGCAAACAAAACATCAACAAATTAAAATTTCAGTGTCAATGTACTATACTTTGCATGAAGTACCATTAATTCGTGTGACAATGTATACACATTCAACTCTGAAAAAAATGAAATGTTTCTTAGTTTCTTTTCAGAAAATAAAATGGTAGACAACATTTAAATAATTCAGACTGGAATGCATGGGTTATAGAAACAATACAAGTCATACATAACCTGGCTTATGTCATAAATAGGGTTATTATTATCATTTTAGTGTACAGCTAGAACAGACTACTATATATGCAGCTATACACAAACTGGGTCTGGGCACAAATGTTTTACATTATATTTGCACCAACTGCAAGAAAACAAAGCAGGTGCAGCAGATTCTGTGGGTAGTAGCATATGGTTTCACCATATGGACACCGCCACTGATGGAGCCCCATGAAGGAACCTCTCTCATTTCCTCCTAGGAGCTAAAACCTCACCTCTTCAAGGCTACTTTTGGATCCTGATCCTCCTTATTCTCCTATTCACTACCTAGTGTATCTTTACCTTTGCTCCTGATCTACCTTTGTGCCCAGTTGTATGTCTGTCTTGATTAGGATTGCAAGCTCTGAAGAGCAGGGACTGCCTCTCACATATACAGCGCTGTGTATGCCTTGTAGCATTATACACATAAGTAGTAGTAGTTTTAGATAGGTTTACTGTAAATAAGCACACATTTATGCCTGCCCCAGCTGCACTCCCATCCTTCAATCTGATAATTAGCTGAAGCCATAATTCAATTCAAAGAAAAGGTGAAAGGGCGGTGAAGACTTATCCTGCTGTCCATGCTACAGGTGAGTAACTGTTTTCTCCATGGACAAGCAGGATAAGTGTTCACATAAGGGATTCCTTATCTACTGGGCTGCCTCACAAAGAAAACAGGAGGATGAAGCGTTGCAAATAACAGACACAAGAGAATACATGTGGTAATTTTTTTTGGAACAGGTCTTTAGACTATTACATATCAAAGAGGCAGCATGCAACAGAAATCAATAGGGTCTTCGAGGGATGGCATTGAATTTTAATCCCCAGATTCAGAAGTACAAATTGGCCGAATCTGCTGTCATGTCAGGTAGTTCCTTTCCAGACAGTAGTGGAATGTGAATGTGTGGACAGAAGTCCATGTGGCAGCTTTTTATATCTCTTCTATGAAGGCCGAGTGCAAGTGTGCCACCAACACAACCATGGCTCGGATGTTATATGCCATGACATGGCACTTAATATCACACCTGCGTGCACATAAGCAAAACAAGATGCAATCTGTTAGCTAAATTGAGAAAGTACGTTTGTTGACCACAGCCTCCAACCGGGAGGGGGTCAAAAGAAAACAAAAAGCCCGGAGGACATTCGATAGGCATTAGTTCTCTCCAAAAAGGCGGCCAATGCTCCCTGTAGTTCAATATCTGCAATACGCTTTCCCCTTTAAGAGCATGAGGTCTTGGGAAAAATGTTGGAAGGACAACTGACTGATTAAGGTGGAAGTCTGACACCACCTTGGGAAGAAATTTAGAATGAGTAAGCATGTGGTCATCATCTCTGTAGAGAACAAGAATGTCCAGGTCAGGAACTTCAGAGCACAAGTCTCCAGCGGCTCAAAGGGAGCTTTCATCAACTAAGTTAAAACCATATTGAGGTTCCAAGACACTGTAAGAGGCTTAAGGGGAGGCTTTGTAGGAAGCAAATCTTGCATAAAGTGAAGAACTACAGGCTATGAAAAGAGCAGTTTACATTCTATATGACAGAGTTGGTCTTTAAGCCAGACTCAGACAAATGTAGAAGGTACATAAGCAGTTTTTGTGGGGGGAAGAAAGAAAGGGCCTAGAAACTGCCCTTCACACGATATGACAAACTTCCTCCACCTGAAACCATATGACCTCCAGAAAGCAGCTCTCTAGAGGCTAGGATGGTGATGGCGATACCAACTGGCAAGTTCAGAGAAGAGAACGTTATCTTCTCAACATCCAAGCTATGAGGGCAAGGGACTAGAGATGTTGAGGTGTAAAGGCATCCCCTGATCTTCTGCAATTAGGGTTGGCGAGTCGCTTAGAGCAGGGGTTCCCAAACCTGAGTCCCAGCCAGTCGGGTTTTCAGGATATCCACAATGAATATGCATGAGAGATTTGCATGTACTGCCTCCATTGCATGCAAATCTCTCCTATTGTGGATATACGGTAAATCCGACTGGCTGGGAAGGCCTCAGGACAAGTTTGGGAACCTTGGCTTAGAGGAACCGGGTCACTGATGGAAAACTCGAGAAGAGGAAACCATGGTTGCCTGCGTCAATAAGGGGCTATGAAAATCATTATGCCCTCGTTGAAGTCTTGAAGGACTACAAAAAGGGACTGGTACTTCTGGAGAGAGATCTGCAATTGGGAATTTTTCTAAATCTTGGGGAAAAGGAATTCTTTAGATTAAAGTCAATTAATCTGCGTAAATTACAATCCAGTGTATTTGATAAATCAGTCAGGGCCTAGTATCAGCAAAGAGCTTTTAGTTTAAATTCAGAACCTAGCAGAGAGGTTTCAGTTTTAATTCAGAACCCAGCAGAAAGCTTCAGTTTAAATTTAAAACCCAGCAGAGAACTTTCTGGTTAAATTTAAAACCCAGCAGAGAGATGGAAATTACACTTACCTGGTAATTGTTGTTCCTTGAGGAACTCCAGTTCAGTCCTCCACCTCTGGGTAGTGTACCTCCTTCTGCAGCTTGGAGACTGGGCATGTCAAAACTGTGACATCACTGGATGTATCCTGCTGGCTTCTCCCATCAGCCCCAGTGAACTATTGACAAAGCAGACTCAAAGGAGCAACAAATAAGTAGCTATCATATTAAATCAAACTTAACACTCAAAATTAACTTTTAAGATCTAACTAGCTTATAACTAATACTCCTTCCCATAAGAAGGAGACGGCTGCTTGCACTTTCCCTTCCCCCTTTTGAGCCGAGCCATAGAAAGAGAAGAGAAAAAATGGACGGATAGAGATAATCAAAGCGGTCCCTATACTATTACGGGTCTTACTCACTGAGTGTTTGGTACTCCCCCCAAGACTGAAAACTAACTCCAGAAGCATCTATCCCCCGCGCGGGAATGAGGAGTGAACTGGAGTTCCTCAAGGAACAACAATTACCAGGTAAGTGTAATTTCCATTTCCTTATCGTTCCTCCAGTTCAGTCCTCCACCTCTGGGATGTAACAGAGCAGTAATCACTGCAAGAAACCTTTCCACCCGGACCACAACACCGTCGACCCAAAACAGGCATCGTTCGATGCCAGAACGTCCAGGTGGTAGAGCTTACTGAAGGAATGTAGCGACGACCAAGTGGCCGCTCTGCAAATTTCCACTGGTGGAACCAAACTGTGCTCCGCCCAAGATGTCGTTTGCACTCTAGTAGAGTGGGCTTGTAATCCGACAGGCAGTGAACGACCTTGCAGAATATATGCTGACGAATTGCATCTCGAATCCATCTGGAAATTGAAGCTTTCGCCGCTGCTTCCCCTTTACGGGGCCCTCCGAACAGCACAAAGAGACGTTCAGACTTGCGAAAAGATTCGGAAACCTTTAGATATTGTCACAGTACTCTTTTTAAGTCCAGGCAGCATAAACTATAGTCTGAAACATTCCCTTCCGCAGAGCCTAATACCGGTAGAGAAACCGATTGATTTAGGTGAAACGGGGAAACTACCTTTGGCAAAAAAGATGGAACAGTCCACACCACCACCTTTTCCCTAGAGAACGACAAAAACGGCTCTCGACAGGACAATGCCTGCAGCTCTGAGACTCGTTGCGCCAAATGGATGGCCACCAAAAACACTGTTTTCAATGTTAAATCCTTAATGGACGCTCGGTGTAAGGGCTCAAAGGGCTCTTTCGACAATGCCCCTAAAACCAAGTTGAGGTCCCATGGTGGCACCATGATTCTGCGAGAGGGACGAAGCCTAGATACTGCTTTAAGAAAACGCACCACATCAACGTGAGAACCCAAGGCTACTCCTTGAACTTTCCCTCTATAGCAAGCCAGAGCCGCCAGCTGAATCCTCAATGAGCTGGCTGCCAGACCCTTCTCGAACCCGTCTTGTAGAAAACATAACACCACAGGAACAGATACCGTGGAAGCAGGGACCTGTCTCCGAGAGCACCAGTCCTCAAAGATACGCCAAATTCGCACATAAGCTAGAGAAGTGGACCTCTTTCTGGCTCGGAGTAAGGTCGAGATGATCGCCCCAGAATAGCCTTTTTTCCTTAACCTCGCCCTTTCAATGGCCAAGCCGTAAGCGAGAACTGATTTGCCTGAGGCATACGAAGCGGAGCCTGAATCAGCAGATTCTCCATTATCGGTAACCTCCAAGGCTCTCTGTCGAGAAGACGGCCTAGATCGGCATACCACGGGCGTCTTGGCCAATCTGGAGCCACCAGAAGCACTTTCCCTCGATGAGCCTCAATGAGTTGAACTACTCGCCCAATGAGAGCCCATGGAGGGAAGACATAAAGGAGACCTGACGATGGCCAATGTTGCATGAGGGCATTGATTCCCTCAAACATCCTCTCTCGTCTTCTGCTGTAAAAACGACTCGCCTTTGCAGACTGGAAGGTTGTCATGAGATCCATAATCGGTGGCCCCCCATCTATGGACTATCTGCGCAAAGATTTCTGGATGGACCTCCCATTTCCCCACATCCACTCTGACCCTGCTGAGAAAATCCGCCATCACATTGTCCTTTTCTGCAATGTGTGACGCCGAGATCACTTGCAGCCGAGGCGCTACCCAGGCAAACAATGCTTCTGCTTCCTCTCCCATGGCCGCGCTTCCCGTTCCGCCCTATCAAATGATATAAGCCACCGTCGCGGAGTTGTCTGAAAGAACTTGCACCGCTCTTCCTTTCACCGCTACCTCAAATGTTTGAAGCGCTAGAAACACTGCTCGCAGCTCGAGCCGGTTGATTGACCATTGGGCTTCCAAGTCGTTCCAAGTACCTTGCGTGAAAAGATCCTCACAGTGCGCCCCCCAGCCTGCAAGACTCGCATCCGTCAGAGGGATCCACTGTGGCTGTTCCGGTGGCAAGCCTGCCGACAGATTGTCTGGGCAAAGTCACCAGTGAAGGACACTGCCTGACCCCAAGCGGGCAGGCAAGCCATTTGTTCAGAGAATCGCTCTGGTGTGACCAGCGACAGAGCAACGCCCTCTGCAACGAGTGCATGTGAACCCTGGCCCATGGGACTACTTCCAGGGTCGCCGCCATTTTCCCTAACACTCGAAGATAGCTCCACACCGAAGGTGACGGAGTTGCCAAAAATGTGCGCACCAGCAGACGAAGGGCCTGAGCTCGTCGATCTGGCAAAAACATCACCCCTCTCCGTGTGTCGAAGCGGACCCCCAAGTACTACAGTACCTGGGACGGGACTAACCAACTCTTGGCTGGATTGACCACCCAGCCCAGACCCTATAGGAATTTCACCATCTTGTTTGTAACCACTCTTGGACTTGGACTGTGCCTGAATCAACCAATCGTCAAGATAAGGATGGACTAGAATACTTTCCTTCCGCAAAGCTGCCGCCACCACCACCATAACCTTGGTGAAAGTGCGCAGAGCCGTCACTAAACTGACGGGCAATGCCTGAAACTGATAATGCCCCCACGGAAGCGCGAACCTGAGAAATGTTTGATGTGCTACTCTGATTGGAATGTGTAAGTACGCTTCGGTGAGATTGAGGGAGGTCAAGAACTCTCCCTGCCATACCACCACAATTACCGAACACAATGTTTCCATCCTGAAATGACGGACTCGAAGACAACGATTCACCCCTTTTAGATCCAGGATAGGCCTGAGTGATCTGTCTTTCTTTGGCACCACGAAATAAATGGAGTAACGACCTTCCCCGCAGGCCGCTGACGGGACGGGCACTACTGCTCCTATTTGCAAGAGCCGGTCCAACGTCTGTCGTACTGCCTGTTCTTTCAGTCGCCCCCCTGCACAGCGAAAGTACAAACGAATCCCGCACTGGGCGGGCAAATTCTAGAACATAACTGTCACGTATTATCTCTAACACCCATTGGTCTGACGTTATGTGGACCCAGGCAGGAAGAAATTCCCGAAGTCGTCCTCCTATCGGTTGACTTCCTACCGGGGTACGCCTCACTTCATTGTTGTTTTCGACTCTGCGTCGCGGAGGCCGCTGTGAAACCTCTACCTGCTCCCTGAAAGCCACGAAACCCCTGGGCTCTAGAGGCAAATCTTTCTCTTTGAAATCCTCCTAGTCACGAAGTATGAAATCTCCTAAAATCTCTAAACTGTCCCTGTGAGTCCGGCACTGGCTTGCCCTTCTTAGGCTTATCTTCCAGAAGCCTTCCTCCTTTGGACTCGCCTAAATCCTTTACCAATTTGTCTAGATCTGCAAACAATAATTTACTTTAAAAAGAAGCTTACTCAGACGTGACTTGGAAGAGCCATCAGCCGCCCAATTCCTGAGCCACAGATAACGGCGAGTGGCTATCAAGGAGGACATACTATTGGCCAGTGCTCTTATCAAATCGTAATGGACATCTGCTAAATAAGCAGACCCAGATTCCAACCATAGTAGCCATGTATATAGTTTTTTGTCTATAGTTACCCTGATTTTCACCAAGTTTATGTACCCTGTTCTATGTAAAAAACCAATGCTGCTTGTACCATTGTGTTTATATTTGTTCATATGTAAACCGCACTGAATTAAGAGCGCGGTATATAAGAGAAATAAATAAATAAATAAATAGTCACCTCCATCTGATCCAGCTGACTGGATTGCCGCGAGTGTTGGGACCATCGGACACATGCTCTCGCCAACCAAGCCCCACAGATTGATACTTGCAAAGACAGAGCATTTGCTTCAAAGGCCTGCTTTAACAACATATCCACCTTCCTATCCTGTGCATCCTTCAAAGCCGCACTGCCTTCCACAGGAATAGTCATCTTCTTTGTGACTGCAGACACCGCCGCATTTATCCGCGGGGAGCGACACTATTCCTTGTCCTTGTCCGCTAGGGGATAGAGCCTGTTCATGGTCCTTACTCCCTTCAGTCCCACTTCTGACAGGTCCCATTCAGCTTGGATCATCCTGTCAACCACCCGGTGGACCGGGAACACCACCTGAGATTCCCTTACCGCTTGAATGAGAGGGTCTTCCAATCCCTCTTCCTCCACCGGTTGTAAAGCCTTTAGATTGAGCGTCTGAAGGGATTCTGTAATGAGCGCCATAAGCTCGTCCTTTCTGAAGACCCGAATGATTCTCGCCTGATTCTCCGGCTCTGGAATTTCGCCTTCCTCAAGTTCCTCCATTCCAGATTCAGGTTCCAACTCAGATCCTCTCGTCTCTGGCCACTCGTTATCTGAGGGTGGAAGATCTAGATGCCGTGCCCTTTTAAGGGATTTTTCCCCCATGTGGCCCACATCTTCCGCCCCAGACTGTAACCCCGGAGACGCCAGAGGCATAGGCTCCGGTAGCTTCCTTTGTTGCCACAAGCAATATGCCTCATGCATTATTAAAAAAAACCCTGGAGAGAAATCTCCCAGAGGAGGACTTGCAGCCGAAGGCACCCCAGTAGAATGACCCGGGGATCTTTCTGGCAAAGTCAAAGGCTGTGCCTCCCCCCCGTAGCTCCCCTTCAGATCTTGCCAAAGGGCTGAGTGACTCCTGAGCTGCTTTATCGTCCATCTGCTGCTCCATACTGTTCGAAACTGCAGCGCAGCCCCGGCAAAGTCTGGTGTCTGCGACTGTGCCCCTGCGCGTGCCACACACTGAACACTGGGGATGTGAAGGCATTAGCTATTATTAAAACCTATTACTTGATGAACTAGTATAATCCCCCTTGCTATTATATCCTGTCTTTTTTTTTACAAAATGAGAGGGAAAAACTCAGCTTCCTGAATAAAACCCCTCCAATCCCCCTGCAACCGCCTAACAAACCAAATCTATTTGCAGCCTTTTTGAGAGCTATTCCTCCGTCACGAGAGCTCCCACCGAAACCGCCACGCGGCTACTGTGAGTGACAAAATGACCGCCAGTGTATTTGGTTTCTATTTGGCACCAAAACCCCATTGGTGCTTTTCACTAAACTCTTCGTGGTCGGCTGTGCGGCCGCGGATCCTCTTCCTGACCTGACATACAACGACCACCCAGCCAGAAGATCTTCACGGCTCGCTGCACCGTTTAAACCCCTGCAGTGGGAACTCTCCACGCGATCTGTGCCATCTGCCCCGACTCGATGTGAATCTGGAGCCGGAAGGCAGACAGGCTTAGGAGCTGCAGTGCTCTCCCCCGTATAGCCTAAGAGGAGAGATCTGCTGACAGGACTGACTGTGTTGAAGTAAAAAAGCAAGTGCAGAAGCGAGGATCGGCTCAAATATATATCTTTTTTTTTTTTTTTTTTTTTTAAAGAGACAGCTACCAGATAAAAGAAAATTAATGTAGCACCAAATAAACCTCAAAACTAACTAAGCTACTCTATACTACACTACTCCTTATCTGTTCCTCAAGTGAGCCCAGCACCTAGGCTCACAACGTCGTCCTGCTGCATGGAGACTGGAAACACTGGGGCTGATGGGAGAAGCCAGCAGGATACATCCAGTGATGTCACAGTTTTGACATGCCCAGTCTCCAAGCTGCAGGAGGAGGTACACTATCCAGAGGTGGAGGACTGAACTGGAGGAACGATAAGGAAATTTCAGTTTCAATTCAGAACCCGGGAATATGTATTACAATTATTTCATAAACTGAAGAGTACCAAATCACCTGGACTGGATGGTATACATCCAATGGTATTGAAACATAGAAACACAGAAATATGACGACAGAAAAAGACCACATGGCCTATCTAGTCTGTCCTTCCATATCAACAACTACAACAGTCCCCTTTTTTCCTTTAGAGATCCTCTGCGTTTGTCCCATGCTTTTTTGAAATCAGATACTGTCCTCATCTCTACCACCTCCACTAGGAGACTATTCCACGGATCCATCACTCTTTCCATAAAGAAATATTTCCTCATATCACTCCGGAATCTA